>JBCFYV010000935.1:51978827-52428827 GCA_039000515.1 Timema cristinae | reverse complement strand
CTCCCATTCACGCTGCATGTCCTTCCCACCGTAATCTACGATACTTTAGTATCCTAACAAGGTCTTGTGATGAGTACAGGGCATGTAACTCATAATTATGTAAATTCTTCCACTTCCCAGAAGCCTCAGACATTTTTGGACCAAATATCTCGCTAACCATCTGATTTTTAAACACCTTGGTTTCATCATATAATGTAAAGGACCACGTTTCATACCCACCGTGAACAGCCGGTAAAGTTATTGTTTTGTATATTCTCAGTTTTATATTCCTGGACAGCAGGTGAAATGACAACAACTTAATAACCGAGTAATAGCGTGCATTTCTCGACGCTATTATTTTCCTGATTTCCAATCTAATATTGTTATTATTAGTTAAATGTGTTCTTAAATATTTATACCTATTCCAATATGCTTATAATCCCGACGGATATTAACACGCTCTGGAAAGATAATAATTAGTTGCGTTGTTTGAGTTAAGTTTTTGAATGTGTACATTTTAATTATAGTTTACAATTTGAAGGTTATTAGCTTTCATCTTTAATAACTACACTCACCATTAGATTGTTCATTTGTTTATTTCTTATTCCTCCTTAATATTTTATACCCTTTCATTTAGCTTAGCTTTATGTATTTTTATTGTTCTTGAAACAGTCAAAGGTTACACTAATGACCACTTTTACATCGGTATTTATGTAATAATATTTTTTTAAATATAGCATTTTATGAAAAAGGTATTTAAAAAAATTTAAATTAAAGTATATTTAGATAACAGTAGTTGTATTTTATTTATATCGCAAAATTGTAGTCTTATAACCAATCAGACAAGTGAAGTTTTTTCTAACTAATTCTTTAAGCCTACTTCTATCAGATGTAGTTTCCCTGGAAAATAAAATCACACTATTACAGTATTTTTTCTGAGATATTTGTATTATTTTAGTTCATCCTGTTTGTTTAGAAATTAACTTTGCCAAAAATTGGGCGTAGTGTCTGCAACGGATGTTTGCCATATCATGCACATAGAAACTAAAGTAAAAATATTTATTCCTTTACGTTTATCTTTTTATTTGTTCTTTACTTTTAATACATTATCTTGTCTTGTCGAGAACAAAGTAACGGTTGAATATGACTCTAATAGGAACGCTTAGATGCGAGTTTAGTTTTTTATAAACCCCGATTTGATAACCGGTTAAGCTGCACGCCTTACGTTTAATTGATTTCTTCTTGCTTTGGAGATCGGGGTTTGATTATCGTTGGGTGAATTGATGGGGTTTTATCGGTTACGTATCATAAGATTGACACTGAGGTATCTTCTTAAAATATTTACCTTCATTGTCATGTTTACTTTGACGATAGTTTTTATATCGCTAAATTTCACTGGTAAATAAATAATACGATGAAATTGTACATAATTTCTCTTGTGTAAATTTCAAATTTAAATTTCATTTAAACTAATCTCAAAAAAAAAATTCTTTTAAATACAAGTCCACACGGTTGTTTAGAATTTACAGTACTCCCCAGCCCATAAATTTTGAACAAAATAATAAGATACATTATCGAAAAACTTACCCTAGTCATTAGTGAAATATGCTTGTATGAGTAATGTTTAGAAAAAAAAATACATCCCTATTTTTTTCAATATAAAAAACTTTTTTGATATAAATTTTGAATAAAATTATTGTTTGAGACATTTTCAAAAAATGTTAAATTTTCAATAATCAGTCATCAGTAAGCTAGAATCAAAATCAATATTTAACCTAAATATGTAATATCTACTCATCAATTATGAATAAAATACATCAACCAGGTTCGATTGTAACTCAGGTACAGACAACATACGTGGGAACATACTGAGTTTAAAACTCATTTTTGAGTTTGAGGGCTCATAAAACGTAAAAATTTGCATCATAATCACGAGACCTAAAATGCTCACGATTAAAAAAAAACTTTACTTTAATGAGAAAATATCTACCATATCCACGCACGCACCAAAGACACACTTTTTAAAACGTTATATGTATTTTGAGTATGCTTTCCAAACACCTTGTCACACGAATTACATACTAACTTAGCCTAGAAAAGGGGTCTCCAAATTATTTGGACTGAAGGATCCCTTGCACCAGAATTTTAAAAAATCTGCTAGAGCTCTAATGAAACGGTTATTCTAATATAATGGACATTAAATAACGACAGTTTAATCTCTGACACCTTAGCTCAGTTGGTAGCGTGTATTTATACTGAGCTATGAGCCCCGGGTTTGATTATTAGCATAGCTGAAAAATGTATCATTGGTGAAATGGTGATGTACCTTTTCACAGTGATGAATTAACGTCCGGGGTTGATTGTTCTGTTTGTTCTAGATTTAAGTTAGTTTATAAGTCGTGTGATGATATATATATAATCATATCAGTCGGTTCAGAAAGTGCATGTTAAAAAAACTCAGAAAATGAAAAAAAAAAAAAAAAAAAACAGTAAATTTTACAGTTATTAAAGTATAAAACAAACGGAGAACATTACATATTTTGGCTGCGCCTTTGGCAACTGTCCTTTATTCAGATTCTAAAAAAAAAAATTGGCAGTATTATTTATTGATACTATTTTATAGTATAAGAAACAAATAAAGAATATTTTAAAACCGCCTCACTAAGCCTGATATAAATATAACGGAGTCCAAGGGTCCGCGGGGCACAGTTTGATGAACGGTCACCTAAAACACTATACTTAATATTAAACACTACACCTAGCATTAAACCCTACATTTAACACTAAACACTACACCTAGCATTAAACCACATTAACATTAAACATACACCTAGCATTAAACCCTACATTTAACATAACACTACATTAGCATTAAACTTACATTAACATTAAACACTACACCTAGCATTAAACCCTACACTTAACATTAAACACTACATTTAGCATTAAACATTACACTTAACATTAAACACTACACCTAGCATTAAACCCTACATTTAACATTAAACACTACACCTAGCATTAAACCCTACACTTAACATTAAACACTACATTTAGCATTAAACATTACACTTAACATTAAACACTACACCTAGCATTAAACACTACACCTAGAATTAAACACTACACTTAACATTAAACACTACACTTAACTTTAAACACTACTCTTAACTTTAAACACTACTCTTAACTTTAAACACTACACCTAGCATTAAACACTAAACCTAGAATTAAACACTACACCTAGCATTAAACACTACACCTAGAATTAAATACTACACTTAACATTAAACACTGCCGCTTATTCTAATCACAGAAATGTTAAAACATGTTCCTTAAGACAAACCCTTACCTAAACACTTAAACTAGTATTTTTACCAAACAAGGATAAAACGAAAACAGACTTTCTTTACCACTCATTCACATAGGGAGGGTCATTCTTTCATCTCTCAGGCTACGTACAATATTCCGTTGTGATAAATCACGTTTTACTTTGTATTACAAAGCACAACTCAATGGTAAAACTACGTCATTAACCTCAAGCCAGACGAAAGAAAGCCACCCACGTGTTTTTTTTTGTTTTTTTACGATTTGACAATATATGCATCTCATTCTGACAGTCTAAACCCCTTCTCCTAAGTTATGAATCCACCTTTCACAAACACATTCTATCATTTAGGTCAGTCAGACATTTGCACAAAACCGACTTTGATTGATATACAATGGCAACATTTTGTGCCTTGTCATTTAGCCGGTGTCAATTGTTTCGGCCAGAATTACTCCACTGGCGTTTTCCAACAAACTCATTCTGTGCGAGAATTCAAAATAAGTCCTTATACAATTTAAGACTCTGTCAATAGCATTAAGGACCTAAGCTTCTTACACTAAAAGGCTCTGATTTGAATCCCGGTTATGGGATCCGAGTCACAACAACAAACGAGTAATATTAATTAGGAGCTAAAGAGTCCTCATGTTTTATAGTATCTGTATACATATTTTAATAAAGTCAAAACAAATGCTTAAGATGATAAAATATAGTCTACAGTAAAAAAAAAATTACTCAATTTAAATTATATTAAAAATAAACCTGGTGTTAATTTATAAAACTATATTATTAATGAAACTACCTTATTAATACACATTTTTAACTTGCTCATCGTATTACTACCCATCCGGGATATTCACATATCTACACACTGTTAGAGAAAGATATCATGCAAGAGGAAGTATACAAGCATTTGCGTTGAAGGAGAGTGAGAAACGGTCTACGATAAAATAATTTCTTTATACCCATCCGGTATTCAAACCCCACCCTCTATGTCTGTGGAAAAATAAACTGGATGATACTGGTGATTCTTAAAACTTCTGAACTTCTGAACAGATTTTAGTAACTAAATTAATATTGACAATCTTTCAGAAAAACTGCCACTAAAATTTATATGTTACACCAGTACAATAAGGTTAAGGATATATACAATTACTTTAGGCTGTATAACATACTTTGGCGATGTGAATGAATAAAAAAAATGTCATCGGGGTCTCTAAATAAAGTTATTGAGCTCTAGATTTGAAAAAAAAAAAAGTCTGAAATGTTACAGGTCTTTCCTATAAGCCCTCTGAACAAGTATGAACGTTGACTTGGCCAAATACAGGTGGTAATGAGCCAAAAAAATCACTAAGTAACTTTTATTTTCTATTTAAATCACAGAAATCCTACGACAACTCAAACGTTTTGTGATGTTTGTATGAATATTACCGATCAAAACTTTTTCTAGGGGTCTTAATCACTTTTTTATGACATTGATAAATAAAAATTAATTTTATATATTCACCACCGTGTCTTACTACCCATTCGGGTTATACGTTAAATTACTAATTACGCTAATGGATTAGGAATAAGGAAGGTTGAATTTAAAGTGTAGGGAGAGTGGAAAACCATTTAGGAAAAACCACCCCCCAGTTGACCTGACTGAGATTCGAACCTTGATCTACCCGTCCTTAGAAGTCTATCTCAACACAAAACTAGTGCGTTAGCCAACTACGCCACCGAGGTGGGTTTAAAATAAATTATATATATATTTATTTTATAACGCTATGAATAGCTTATACTCCTGTGCATTTATAAAAAATGTATACCTTCAAAATAACAAATCTGTTCCATGAATAAATATAAATGAAACATGACTAAAAGACACGTCTGAATTAGGAGGAAGTTGTTAATTTAAAAACTAATTGCGAAAGTTTTCATGCTGAGGCACATGTTAACAAATAATTCGTTAAATGCTCAAGCATAAAATTACGAGAGCTTATTGCAAGTAGATTAAGTGTATGCTAATCTCTCTTTATTGTTCGGAAGAATGGGCGTGGCTTCTCAGGTATTGTCCTCATTTGTTGGTGACATTTTGGATTACGTAGTCCACCTAGTTACAAACCGGTTAGCAACAGGTGAACCGCCACTTTGAACACACGATGTCTCACGCATACAATTATTTGGGAATATTTTCAACGAGATTATTATTTCATACCAAATCAATCCATTTAAACAGAAAATATTAATCTCTTTAATATATTGTTTGGAATTGTATCTAATGGTTTTTGTGAAATAAGACTGGTGCAATGTTTGTGAGCTTTTGAAGTCTTATGTATCAACACAATGGACCAAACTGATCGATCGTTGGAAACTACAAAAAAAGAAATATTCCAATCACTAATATATTACAAAATTTTTGACTGAGGTGAATCTTATATAGGCCACGGATGTCTACGATTTTTTTTTTAAACAGTTAAATGGTTAAAATGTAGCACGGAGCACTGGCCTAACCGTCTAAAAGTCTTGAATGAAAAAAAAGAAGGGAAAATACTCCACAGTCCATAGCCACCATTCTCTTTATTTATTCTGCAGATGTTTTCGATTATATATATATCACCATGTCTTACTGCCCATTCGGGTTATACGCTTATGTACTAATTACGCTAGTGGTTTTAGGGATTAGGAAGGTTAGCTTGATAGGGAGTGTACCTGCATTTTCGCGGAGGGAGAGATAGAGTGTAAAACTATTTTTGGAAAAACCACCCTCAGTAAACCCGATCAAGATACGAACCTCAATCTCCCCGTCATCGTCAGTGTATTCTACTGCGAGAGTAGTGCGTTTGTCCACGTGGCCAACAAAACGGGTATATGGTTGTTATTATTATATTTATTAATAATACACTATTCTTGGTCTTCCAAATATGACATCTAATTCTATGAGCTATTTTTAAATGAAAAAAAAAACATTGTAACTTTACTGAACATATTTTGGAGACGCATTATCGAAATATAATAATCATATAATAATGTTTCACACCCGCTTCATTGGCCGAACTCTTGGGTTAGACCAGAGCTGTCAAGCTCAAACAGGTGTGAGGGCCGTTTTAAATATTTTTACAGAATTAAAAATCTTACCTTTCTTTCCCCCTTAACTGACCCCCTCCCCTTCCCCATCCTTAAGGTACACTGATTCATACAAACACATTTTATTTTAATGCGGACACAAAATGCAAATAAAAAAATATTTAATTGTCAATTGACAAAATTAAAAACAATTGATAAAATAAAATAATAAACAGTTATGAGAAGACATTAATAATAAACTTAGTTCAAAATTCAAATATTTTTCATTTAAAACAAAATGTCAGGATGGTAATTTATCACATCTGCTGTTTTTTGGGGAATCTAGCATCCCTTCCCACTTAACTAAATTATCAAAATCTGGAGAAATATTTTGTCTTGAAACAATCTTCATTGTGCTTTGTAAATGTTCATCTGGGTGACCTGGTGGTCTAGGGGTAAGGTGTCAGACTTCTGTGCTAGCGGCCGGGGTTCAATCCTCGGTCCAGGCACAAATTTATCTGATTACCAAACCCTTCCTCTACCTCTGACAAGACATCTTGTGAATGTGGGGAATGCCAGGTCTCCACCGTGGTTCGGATTCCACGTTAAACTGTAGGTCCTTCATTTCATCTCACAATCACCCCACCATTACACATTAGCGTAAGTGCGTATAACCCGAATGGGTAGTAAGACGCGGTGCTAATAATAATAATAATAATAATAATGTTCATCTGTAAGCTGATTTCTTAACTTGAATTTATTAAATTTAGGAAGAAAAACTGTTCACAAATGCATGTAATTCCGAACATTGATAGCATTTTAGCTGCGTTCATTATGATTGTGGGATATTTCTGTTAAGGCTGGTTTAAACGCTCCCGCGTACCGTATGTTTGACATCCCTGGGTTAGACGATCCAACTAATGACTAGAAGAGCGGGGTTAGAATGCCGGTCGGGTCTACAGAGGATAGTTTTTCCCAAATGCTTCCCACTCTCCTACCAGGAAAATGCAGGTATATTACAACTTAAATGCTTCCTTCTTCATACTTATCCCATTATTAATTATCAATAATACGTATAACCTGAACCGGTAGTAAGACATGTTGATGAATTAAAATTTGTATGGAAGAGGAAGATTTAATCTAGAGGAAATGTTCATGCATTTGCAAAAGGAAGGGGAAGGCATTTAGGATAAACCTCTCAAGAGTATTCCCTGGCTGATATTCAAACCCTGACCCCTCCTGTCACAAGCAAATCAGGCTAAAATATGAGATTCACATTTGTACCTTGTGCCTGCCTATGTGGCTAATGTTTAGTTAAACCAGTTTAAATTTAACTATAGTTCTTTCGGGGGTTGAAGAAAATGAATAAGTCTAGTCTAAATATAGAACCTATATAACGGTATGTGCCGTTGTATGTGCTTGCGAGCGGTAGCTGGTGTTAAGTGATCGATTAGCACGTCTGACTCTTGGATATTATATCCTCTGTGCACTGGCCGGAACAAAGGCATTTTACAGTAAGATTCTGTCAGGAAGGAAATTTTAGAGAATACAAAAATAGGTAATATTTTGGTGATCAATATTGATGCCATTTTAATTTATTATTAGTTTAATAGTTTTATTCTAAAGGTATCGATAATATATATCAAAAGTGACAGCTGCAGATAACATAACTTGATTTATAAATACGAAACCGGTATATTAATACAGGTATTTTAAATTGATTTTAGTAACTTTTTTTAACAATAAAAAAAGTGTTCTCCTCTTTAAATTGGACTGTCACAAATAATATAATAATAATAATAATAATAATAATATTATTATTATTATTTAGCACCGCGTCTTACTACCCGAACGGGTTATACGCTTTAAGTACTAATTACGCTAATGGATTAGGAATTGGGAAGGTTGAATTAGAGGAAGTGAACCCGCATTTGCGTGGAGGGAGAGTGGAAAACCATTTAGGAACCCAGTTCACCCAACCGAGATTCGAACCTCGAGCTCCCCGTCCTCAGCAGTCGAGCTCAACACGACAAGCGCGTTAGCCGACTACGCCACCGAGGCGGGTGATTGTCACAAATATCTTATGCATTTATTCCTACACTGTTATTGTTGAACTACTACTACTACTACTACTACTACTATTATTATTATTAGACCCGCCTCGGTGGCGTAGTTGGCTAACGCACTCTTGTCGTGTTTAGCTCGACTGCTGAGGACGGGGAGATCGAGGTTCGAATCTCGGTCGGGTGAACTGGGGGTGGTTTTTCCTAAATGGTTTTCCACTCTCCCTACACGAAAATGCGGGTTCACTTCCTCTAATTCAACCTTCCCAATTCCTAATCCATTAGCGCAATTAGTACTTAAAGCGTATAACCCGAACGGTTAGTAAGACGCGGTGCTAAATATTATTATTATTATTACTACTACTATTACTACTTCTCGTATACTACTTATCAATACCATCATCGAATCATCGAACTACAGTTTCAGAACAGCAAGATTTAGAGTCCCACCATGGTCGTCGACAAATACTAGTTTTCCTTGAACAAGGGGTCAGTGCATGCTGTAAAGTAGTAACCTTTACCTTGATCTAATCGATACGAACTGAAAACGAGAGTAAATAATATAAATACCAGAGGGAAGAGAGAGAGAGAGAGAGAGAGAGAGAGAGAGAGAGAGAGAGAGAGAGAAAGGAATACAAACTAAAACTACTAAAGTTAAACGCCTGGAGAAATAATAAAAAAACACATCGTGAAAGCGGATCCTTATATTCGATTATGTAGTCGTGACGGCACCTAGTTGAGGTCGTGACCTGGATGAAGGAAGAAAGGAGGGAAAGGGACCAAAAGAAGAAGATGGGGAAAGAAAGGAAAAGTTTTAGAATTTGCATCCGGTTTTTATATTTACTATCCACTGTTGAGTTACGTAAAACAAATTAAAAATATGACGAAGTTTGCGTTCATCCTGTCCAAAGTTTTGGTCTTAAGTTTGAAGAAGTATGAAGTGCGTTCACGTAGCTGAGAGGAGTGGGGTTAGTCAACCATAAGTCTAAAACAGGGTTGCCCAAACTCTTGGCAGTTTCCTTTGAGAGCTCTTACATCTTTTGATAAAAGAAAAGAAAACACAAATCGTTTATCTTGCTAAGCATATCCAGTTGTTTTAATTTTTATTAAAGATTTAGCGGTAAATATAAACCAATCTGTTACTGGGGTAGATAATATCTTACGAAATTCTGTGACATCACGCCAACATTTGCATTAGATTGTTTATTATAGTTCTTCTTAAGACAAGAACCCTAAGGTTGGTTTGAAGTGATCCTTCCTGCGCTGGGAATACACACAGCCCTTCAGCTGGGTAGTGCTGCCCGCACATCTGGTAGAAACCCCATGTACCAGAGGAGTTCAGGAAGTGTGGTTGCTCCCCATTGCCTTCTAGTATGAATTTATATTACCGAGAACGAAAGAGTCTACCAATTTTACCGGATAAAGTATTTTCACATAACTTTCAGGGATCTTTTACATGCCACAATCGACATTTGGACCGACGACTATACTTGCCTTTGAAGAAAGTTGTGCTGCGAGTTTTTTTTTTATCGTTCGAGATAAAATCCGTCGACCTTGGCTGAGTTTGAACCCACGAACATAGTGAGCACTTTACCCCAAGACAACTGAAGTTTACTTATCATAATTATTACTGTCATCCGAACATTTTATTGTTGATACAACTCACTGATGTAAAGTGTTCCTTCTTAAAATACATTTCGTGCCCATGGGGTTTACAGTTAGGAAAACACTGGTGTAAGGGGTTCCTCTTTTGATTACGTAGGTGCTCATGAATATAATTTTCATTTGTGTTTCAAATATTGATTTGAGGCACCGGGGTTGATTTTACACAATGATAGTTTCACGTTGTTTTCCCACCATCTCACCAGGAAAAAATATAATTAGCACTGCATCTTACTACCTATTCAGGTTATACACCTACGCACTAATTACAATAATGGGTTAGGTATTAAGAAAGCTAAATTTAGAGGAAGTGCACCCGCATTTGTTTGGAAGGATAGTATAAAACCATTTAGGAAAAATCACCCTCAGTGCACCCAACTGGAATCGTGCCCCAATCTCCCCGTGTTTGGCAGTCTAATCCAACACGAGATTAGCACATAAGACCACGCAGCCACCAAAATTAACCCTTAAAAATTTCCAGATATTGATATGGATACCTTAAATTAAATAGTGTTAGTGTATAATAGACATTAAGAGATATTCCAACCATATAGACTACAAATTGATATTTGTTATATTAATTACTGGTAATTTGACCCGTTATTCATACGGTTAAGCAGCACCAAAACTACATCAATTAGAAAGTTAGGTGACCTGGCAGTCTAAGGGTAAGGTGTCAAACTTCTGTTCTGGGGGTCCGGGGTTTAATCCTCGGTCCCAGCACCAATTTATCTGATTGCCAAACCCTTTCTTCATCTATGACAAGACGTATATTAATCACAACTTGTGAATGTGTGGAATGCCAGACCTCCACCGTGGTCCGGATCCCACGTTAAATTGTATGTCCTCCATTTCATCTCACAATCACCCTACCACTACACATTAGCGTAAGTGCGTATAACCTGAACAGGTATTAAGACGTGGTGATGATGATTATGATGATAATAATAATAATAATATTAATATAGAAAGTTCAACATCAGGCTGCCCACTTTTTGATAGTTCCTCGTTGCACAATCTTTTGCTAACTATGGCAATCACAAAACATATTAAATAGATTTGAGGAAAAAATGTTATCTTGTCCACAAACTGAGTGCACAAACAAACGCAATATTTACCTAAGCACGTTCATAAAAAATATAATTTAACTAATAGACATTGTGATAGAACTAGGTTGAGAAAAAGAGTGTTACATTTAACCAACGAGCATTATGTATACTTCAGTCACGGATGAAATAACTCTCCTTGAGGTCTCTTTTCCTACCAATATCCTACTATATAATAGATTTCTGGTAGGGAAAAAGGCCTTTGAGAAAACAATTCCTACGCTGAACAGACAAATAGTATACTCTGTTACAGAAATATTTTGATTAATAAGTAGCACGATTTATCGAGCTAGGCTGCCAGAATATGTTCATTTTAATTGTTATGTCGCTGCTAGTTATGCGCTAATTTATCCTCTCGTTCTTAGATTTTTAATCGCAACACTAATTAACTCCCTTTAAAACCGTACAAAACTCCATGGTGTGAGCTCGCAATTGAGCTAAGCCAACCGAGCGGCCGCCACCGTTAGCGATGATAGTGCCAACATTTGTGGATAGAAGGTGTCATCTGATAAGTACAACGAGCCCTTTATTAGCCTTTAAACTCAATTTATTTATTCTATTTAAGAAAGTCTTTATATTTGAGTTCAATTATTTTTCTTTTTTTTCCTTCTGCCCATGAAACATTCTACTTTTCTACCATACAAAGATTTTTTGTTACTAGCCATCTCCCAGCTCAATTTTTAAATTTCAAACTTTCCAACTTTCATGGTTTTTGTGAGGTGGTCCATTTACACATTTGGAAATTATAAATTTTTCCCCTTCAACAGTGATGAATTAATGACAGGGGGCTTAGTGTTGACTCTATTCTAGATTTAAGTTAGTTTATAAGTCTTTTGTTGATTTATCAGTTGGATCAGTAGAGGCACGATAAATACCTCAAATAAATAAATATGTACAAGGGGAAATAATTTTATACTAATCGTGAAAGTGGCAAAACCGATTTTAGTAGTAAATTTATACCTATAATGTTTTTTATTAGATCATTTAACTGTCGAAAAAGTCATAAACTACCGTGAATGGACGGAAAATATATGATATCTGTCACCCAACGTTGACAAGTAAATGTTCCAGATAGTCCCAGGCGAAAAAAAAAAAATATCTCATGAACTTTCTAAGAGGAAGTTGGTTGTAAATATACAAACGGTCATGTTGATGTTTATGTTGATGCAATGTCGACGCCTAATGTTTTACTTGGTCCCCGTCTCTAGTCGGGCCTGGGAGATGAAAACCAGTTTATGGTGTTGACGTATTTCAACTCCCACTTCCTTAGAATGAAACTTTCTCATTTCACTATCATTTTTTTTCCCCTCTCCTCTGCTTCATTGCTCAAATACCTTTCTTCAATATCCCAGGATGACATCACAATATCTTTTTAATAATTGCCGGTTGAAATTTAGAGATATATTTTTTTCAAAAGTTGTTTTAAAGTGACATATCTTTTTTTTATGATCACAATACTTCTCCCTCCGAGGGGTCGAGAGAAAGTAAAAATAAATCAAATATGTGGTATCTTGTAAAGTATAAACGGTACCAATAGTTCAAAACTTTTATAAATATTTAGGTTTTTTTTTCTAGCATGGCGTCTTACTACCCGTTCGGGTTGTACGCCCGTGTACTAATTACACTAATGTGTTAGTGATTAGGAAGGTTTAAGTTAAATCAAGTGGACCTGAATTTGTGTGGAGGGAGAGTGGAAAACCCTTTAGGGAAAACCACCATCATTTCATCCGACTGGGATCGAACCCAGGTCTTCCCATCTTCGGCGGTGTAATATAACACAAGAGTAGAACGTTAGACAAAGAGGCCAACGAACCAGGTAATAAAGACAATTAAACTTTATAAATACATAAATAGAAACAAATGAAAAACATCATACGTTCAGGCTGCGTCTTTGGCAAACTTCCTTCATTCAGATTTGAAAAAATTTCCGATCTTTTTTACTGATGCTATTTTATAATATAAAAAAACAAATAAAATCGTCTCACGGACCTGAGGTAACTATGGTGGAGCACGCTTCGGTGGCCGCATTGTCTAAGACACTACTTTCGCAATGGACTACATTTCCGATGACGGGGAGGTCTAAGTTCGGGTCTCGGTCGAGTGTACTAAGGATGTTTTTTTAAAAACTGTTTTCCCATTCGCCCTCCACGTAAACGTGGGTACACTTACTATAAAAATTGCCTTACAATCCCTAAAACTCTCAGTGTAACTAGTATATAAGCATATTAACTGAACGGGTATAAGACTAAGGTGCTAAGAAAATAAAACAACTATGACGGAACCCACTTTGAAAAACATTGCCTTAAGTAAGCTTCATGTTGAGATGATCTCTAATTTATGATGTTAGTAAGATAAAAATGTAACCGACACGTGAAACTATAGAGTTTCAGTTCACTGAATCATTCATTATCTGATCCAATAGGATATTGTTATATCCTATTAGAAAGTTACTCTGTTTACTCATAGATGATTCTAGAGGGCCCCACTTAATAATTTAATGGCAGCGTGTGGGTTGTTTCAAGGGATATCTAGATACAGTCTAGTTTGTATGGTAACACAGATAGAATTTAATATAATATTTAGCACAGGGTCCTACTACCCATTCGGGTTATACGCTTTAAGTACTAATTACGCAATGGATTAGGAATTGGGAAGGTTGAATTAGAGGAAGTGAACCCGCATTTGCGTCGATGGAGAGTGGAAAACCATTTAGGAAAAATCACCCCCAGTTCACCCGACTGAGATTCGAACCTCGATCTCCCCGTCCTCAGCAGTCGAGCTCAACACGACAAGCACGTTAGCCAACTACGCCACCGAGGCGGGTAACACAGATAGAAAAGTTACTAGATATACTTTCACATATTAATACGTCTGGTCATGATTGTTTTAGCACCACGTCTTACTACCCGTTCGGGCTATATGCTTATATACTAATTACGCTAGTGGTTTTAGGATTAAGAAGGATATTTAGACGAAATGAACCCGCACCTGCATAAAGGGAGAGTGGAAAACGATTTTGGAATAAACACCCTCAGTACACCTGACCGAGATTCGAATCTCAATCTCCCTGTCATTGGCAGAATAGTCTACTGCGATAGTAGCGCGTTAGACATTGCGGTCATCGAAGCGGGTGTATTTTTATTGGTTAATTTTTTTTAAGGTATTAATATTAATGTGTACCTTTGATGGAACTAATTAAAATGTTAATTTACCGATGCGCGTTTCCAGGTAGTAGCTATGTCTCTGGTGGCTCTACTCTTGTGTGTCGGCCTCACCCTGGCCACGTGCGGGCGAACCACCGACGTCAGTTCCAACATCTTGATGGTGACGATGGGCGGAACCAAGAGCCATAAGGTGCCTTTCCTCGCCTTGGGACGAGGGCTCGTCTCCAAAGGGCACAACGTCACGTTTCTGAACGCATTCCCCCCAGAGACGGTATTAGAAGGGTTGGAGGAGGTCACCCCTCCAGGTCTGGTGTTCTACGTCCGCAACTACACCAACTGGGACCTGTTGGGAGCAAGACTCAGAGGGGAGGAACCTGTCCCTCCTGTGGACATAATGAGATACGGCTTCCAGGTGAGTTGTCTGTTCTTCGGATACTGGTGGAGATGGCCACTGTTAGGACAAGTTGTGTCACACTGTGTTACCTCACTTCTTTGTCACATTGTGTTAAGGTACAGTAGCCCCATGGCTTCTTTGGTGCTGACTGACAGCTGACAGATTTAAAAAGTTAAATAACCAAATTACGTATCCCTACGCTGAACCAGATGATCTGCAAAACATGTGTTTAGCAGCTGTCACTTTTGACAGTCAAAATTTAGGTAAATACCTACATTTGTACTGTCAGAAATCAGCTGTGAGCTGTCAGTCAGCACCAAAGAAGCAATGAGGCTACTGTAGTGGCTATTAGTAGCATTGAGTAGAGCAAATCACGTGGTTGTGTGGATTTGATCTCAACACAAAATAAATACAGCACACACTGATACAACCACGTGGTGATAAAAATAACACCTGCTACTGCACGGCGATTCCACTGTCACACTGGGCGACTAGAGCGCTACTCGCTAGCAGCGAGTGAGTCACGTGACTCTTAAGGTCGGCTACTGGTAGTAGCCGCTATTTTTGTGTTTGGGGTTTCAGAATTTTCCCAACCCTTCCTATCGAGTGTGAAAAAAAATGGCTGGAGGAGGGTCCATAAATGTATTTCTTTTGTTCTGTTATATTATTCAACGGATGATTGATTACCTTCAAGAGCCCCTGAGGGATGGTGCTCGTGTTGTTATCTAATTTATTATATTTTTGGAAATTAATATTGGAATCCATGAAATGGAAAACATAGAGCAGTTCAGATACCTGGGAAATCTGCTGACTAAGTATACCTACTGAACCAAGTAAATTAGGTCGAGGATCGACAATACCAAGGAAGCTTTCAACAAGAAGAGGGTACAGCTGACCAGCAAATTGAATTTAAAACTCAGGAAGAAACTGATGAAATGCTGTATTTGGAGCTTCGCGATGTTTGGATCAGAAATTTGGACTCTTAGGTAGATGAAAATAAATACTCGGATAGCTTTTAAATGTGTTGCTGGAGAAGACTTGAGAAGATCAGTGGACACACAGGGTGACAAGTGAAGAAGTCCTGAGAAGAGTGGGTGAGAAGAGAAGCATTTTGGATGTGATTCTTAGGTGAAAAGCAAACTGGATTGGAAATATCCTTAGAGGGGACTATTTTCTGCACGACGTCATAGAAAGAAAGGTTGAAGGAAAGAGGCGCTTAGGAAGAAGGAGGTAGAGGAGAGGGTGCATTGGCGGTCTAAGTTCACTGACAAAAGGAATGGACCTGTCTAAAAAGGAATTCTTTATTATTATTATTATTATTATTATTATTATTATTATTATTATTATTATTAGCACCACGTCTTACTACCCGTTCGGGTTATACGCACTTACGCTAATGTGATGTGAGATGAAATGGAGGACCTACAGTTTAACGTGGGATCCGAACCACGGTGGAGGCCTGACATTCCACACATTCACAAGTTGTGATTAATACACGTCTTGTCAGAGGTGAAGGAAGGGTTTGGTAATCAGATAAATCTGTGCCGGGACCGAGGATTGAGCCCCGGACCCCCAACACAGAAGTCTGACACCTTACCCCTAGGCCACCAGGTCACTCAAAAAGGAATGCTATAATTATAATTGATGTTTAGTCAAATTTGCTTGGAAAGTTAAAAAAAAAAATAGATTCGGTTCACTGACATAAGCTGTTCATTCATCTAGTTAATTTATTAGGTCCTTCGCTATCAACAACATGTTGTTAAGTCATTTGCGTGCAGCTTGTTAGCTCAGATCTTTCTCAATAACGCTTTATAGCCTCAAGCAGTAGTCTTTCTCAAACAACAGCTTGTGGCTTGACTTACAGTTTATAGCTCGGTATTTAGCGATCTACTGCTTGTAGTTCAGTAGCTTGTGGACTACAATCAAAGTATTACAACGAGTGGGGTAACCCGTTTCAGTGGTAGAAAGGCGTCACTTTCGCAATAGACTGGGCTGCCGATAACGGGTGGATCAGACTCAAATCCGGTAAGTTTTTTTTTCTAAATATTTTCCACTCTCCCTTTACACAAATACACTTCCTCTAAATTCAATCTGCTTCGTACTAAACACATTAGCGTAAATATTTCATTCTACCTAAATCGGTAGTAATATGCGGTTCTAAAAAAACTAACCTCATCCATAGCCCATTAGTGTAATTAGTTTATATGCTTACAAAATGAACGGGTAATGAGACACGGCGACAAAAAAAAAAAAGATGGGGTGCACTACCAAGAAACTATTTTAACTGTTCTGGTTCGGTTTGACTCTCTGGTTATAGGGCGCTAGAGGAGGGTGAGAGGTAGGATTAGGCACGGCATTGGTTTGTATTACTCATCAAGAGCAACCCTTTGTTCCAGGCATGCGAAGCTCTCCTCTCAGACCCAGAGACCCATGACCTCCTGGACTCGGGCCGACAATACGACCTGTTAATCCTCGACGGCGCCTACCCAGAGTGCGCCCTGGGTTTCGCCCACCATTTCAAGGCGCCCTTCATGTACATAAACACGGTGGGCTTCTACACGGGCTCCTTGTCCATTGCCGGGAACCCTACCCCTTACTCCGTGACCCCGTTCTTCGGGCGAGCGTTCACCGACCACATGGGCTGCTCTCCCGGGCTATGAACACCGGGTACCACGTGTTGCTGCAGCTCATGCATGTGTTCATGGTGAGGTTTTTCCTCGAGGACGTCCTGAGGAGACATTTTGGACCGTCCATGCCTCCCGTGTACGCCATGTCGAGGAATGTCAGTTTCACTTTGCAGAACGCCCACGCCACCGTCAGCTACCCGAGACCTTATCTGCCCAATGTGGCGGAGGTCGCCTGCATCCACTGCAAGGCAGCCAAACCTCTGGACCAGGTATATTTTAATTATTATAGCATCGAATCTATATTTTATTTGGTGTTAAGGTGGAAGTAAAGGGAATGCGAGAAAAAGCCACTGTGTTTGCATATTTTATATCGAAACATTTTTTCGGCCAAAATGAATCAAATTTTGCTCCAATGGAAACATATAGTTTAATTTTATTCACAGGGTGACCTCAATAGTTGTTGAATTTTTGTTCATTAACATAGTGGCATTGTATGAGAGACTTTTTAAATGGAGAGAAAAATCTGCTATTATATTCCAGGACACGCTTGACAGATATTCAACAACTGTTGATGTCACCATGTAAACAAAATTAAGCTCATATGTACTGGAGCAATATTTGGTTTATTTTGACCAAAAACATGTTTTGATCTTATAAAAACCGAAACACACTGGCCTTTTCTCGAGTTTTCTACATCCTTACCTTTGCTGTCATAGGTAAATCTAATTTGTAAGTCGTCTATTGATACATATAACAATTTTTTTAATCCCATATTGGAATAAAAAATAACCATCTCGGATGTATTTTAGGACCTGGAAGAGTTCATCTACGGTGCCGGTGACGCGGGGTTCATCTACGTGAGTATGGGGTCATCGTTCGATCCGCCAACATGCCGGAGTACCTGCGACTTCTGTTCGTGCGAGCGTTCGCCCAGCTGCCTTACCGCGTGGTCTGGAAGTGGGAGGAAGGTGGAATGCCTGACCTACCTCACAACGTCAAGTTGAGCCGCTGGCTGCCCCAACAGGACATACTAGGTCAGTGGCGACAACCATCACTTCGTCCGAGAACCAGTTATTTCCAGTATACGTACTCCGTAGCCGTCCATAGTCCACAAGGAGAGGTCAATTCCACAGTAACAGTTCGTTCTGTGCATACACACCTGATTTGTACGGTCCTTAATCCGTAAGAAGAGGTCGACTTCACAATAACTTATGGTTCTATTCACAGACTATCAATTTGTAAGGTCCGTAGTCCGTACAATCCATAGAAATATGATAAACTTTCTTAAGGAATGTCGTTTGCTGAAATGTTGCGCTTCTGTTTAGTATCGATAAAACCTTTAACACTATACGGTTTTTGCGTTAACTGGAATTACACTATACAGAGACTTGTAAATATAGTCTCCCCTATTTGTTCTCCTACTGTAAAACAGCTCAATCCAGTAGAGCTATGAACATACTTTGATACTGGCGTTTATGAATTTCTGCTAGACTATGCTAGCGTCTTAAAGATTATTATGGAGAAATAATCACAAATATACAAATAAATGAGCATCGTTATGCAAAGCGAAATGGTCACAATTTCTTTATTTTAACTAAAAATCATTAAAAAAAATTAAATTATCAGAATGTTGATTGTGTTTAAAGAATCGCTGAAATTATTTTACAGTATTGGGTTTATTGTATAAAGTATTATATTTATCCATCATATATTTAAAGACACATTTAAATTGTGTGTGCACAAAATTAAAAATCATAAGAACTTAGTAATGTTACAATATGGATACAAAGCTTACTCTATCTCAGGTTTAATGACTACACTGAGAGGGAGTTTCATTCTTGCTATTGGGAAACAGCTTTCTCATTGACTTTCTATCACGTGGTTGGTTAAGCTTCAATAAAATATGACGAATTTTGCAACTCCGGATTTTAACTTTGCCGGTAGCTCCTTCAAGTCTCGGCACATTCATACAATTACACGCTTTAGTTTGTGTGCTCCTAATAATTACTACACGCTTTAGTTTGTATGTTCCTAATAATTATTACACGCTTTAGTTTGTTGTTCCTAATAATTATTACAAATATTCACATATTGAATGATTTAGTTTAGTTAGTATTTAGTTTAAATCATGTTTAACAGAAAAAAAAGTTTTTTATTGATCAAGTTAATATTTTGTGTGTATGGCTTAGTTTTTTGGCGCCAATATCTGCGAAATTAAAACATTTGTTCATTCGTTTAGTTAGTAGTGTGCTATTGAGAGCTAGCATTTAGTACTACACGTAGTTGAGAATAAGTTTTATTTGAAGATTTTTAGTTTTAATTAAAGATAACTATTTACACTTGTACATTTTAAGATACATCATTTATGACTAAAAATAAATTAAAGGTATATATTATAAACTTCATTTTAAATTTTAGCAACTCTATAAACTGAAAATTGTGCTAACCTTGAAGTATGTTAAATTATTGGTTATAAATAGTCCTCCTCGCCCAATAAAAACTGTCACCGAAAGTGTTTGGCATAAAATTTACAAATAAAATATTAATCAAATATTTGGAAAATAACTGAACAAAAAAAGTTAGATTTAAATGAAAGTGAATTCATTTATCAAACTCATAAATATTAGAATAATTTGAGAGTGTAAAGAACGCGAGTTAAGGGATTGTTTTTCACCGTTTATAATGCAAAACATTTTTTGGCCCAAATAAGTAAAATATTTCTTCAGTAGAAAAAAAGAGTTTAATTTTCTACACATCGTGACACCAACAGTTGTTGAATATATGTCATGAGAATAACGGCATTAAACGAGACATTACTTAAATGAAGAGAAAATGTTGTCATTAATTTCCAGGACACCTTTGACAGATATTAAAAAACTGCTGGTATGTGAAAAAAAACATAAACCTCTACCGGAGTGATATTTTATTTCCTCATAACGAAAAAACTATTTATTTTATCTAACACCACGTCTCATTACCCGTTAGGGTTATACACTTAAGTACTAATAACGCTCATAGGTTAGGAATGGGGAAGGTTGAATTTAGAGGGAGTTAACCCACATTTTCGTGGAGGCTAAGTGAAAAACCTTTTAGGAAAAACCACCCCTAGTTCACGCGACTGAGATATGAACCTTGATCTCCCCGTCCTCAGCAGTCTAGCTCAACATAAATCTAGCGCGTTAGCCAACTACCATAGAGTACTTCCTTGAGGACTTACATGAGGATTTCCATGAGGACTTCCTTGAGGACTTCCTTGAGGACTTCCATGAGGACTTACTTCAGGACTTACTTCAGGACTTCTTCTTTGAGGACTTCCTTGAGGACTTCCTTGAGGACTTACTTGAGGACTTACTTGAGGACTTGACCTGAGGGGCAGTAACTAGGAGGTTTTCTCAGAGGAAGAGCGCGTACCTTTGCTTAGTTATATAGGAAACATACAATGAAACAATGGAAAACCATTTATATAAAAGCATCCTTGATATAATAAAATGGAGAGTCAAACCTTTGTCCTTTTGTCACTGGCGATGGGGCTTATTGTGAGTCTGACGCTTTAGATCTATTTTGTGAGTGGTATATAATAATAAAAAAAAACCAATTGAACCCCCACTTTCGTTAAGGTCACCGTAAGTTGCGCGCCTTCCTGACTCACGGTGGGCTCCTCAGCATGTTCGAGACGGTGTGGCACGCGGTGCCGGTCGTCACGATGCCAGTCTTCTGCGACCACGACGCCAACGCCGCCAAGGCCGAGGTGGACGGGTACGCCCTCAGGCTGGAGCTCCACGAGCTGACGGAGGAGAAACTGCTCTGGGCCCTCAACAAGGTCATACACGACCCCAGGTGAGTTGAGCCCTGTCGTGAGAGAGTGACGATATCAAAGAGGGAGGTCGTGTGTGAGGGATGCTTACCTTAACACCACTCTACTGGCTCAGACTGTACCTGTGATATGCTGGCATCACTCAATAAGACATTCATTAGTGAGGTGTTAACTGAATTACATTCCAATGAAGGGAATGTAGAGCATATCATATGCATGACTGCTAAAATGGATCTAAGGGAGTTAAAAATATCAAAAGTACATTCTTAAAAGGCGCTGCTTTCCCTGGCAACATTTCACGACACAACCCCGCTCCACATCCCTTTCCCCTAGATTATATGGCTTCTTTGGTGCTGACTGACAGTTCACAGCTGACTTCCGACAGTCAAAATTTAGGTATGTACCTACATTTTGAGCGTCAGGAGTGACAGTTGCTAAACACATGGTTTTTTTGCAGATCATATGGTTTGGCGTAGGGATACATAATTTTGCCTGGTAACGTTTCAAAGCCGTCAGCTGTGAGCTGTCAGTCAGCACCAGAGAAGTCATGGGGCTACTGTAGCTTACTGGTCTTAGGTAGTACAACAAAAGTTTCTGTCACAGGTACCGAGAGAACGCTAGACAACGGTCCTTACTGCTGCGTGACCAACCGGAGCACCCCTTGGAGAGGGCCGTCTATTGGACAGAGTACGTGCTACGTCACAAAGGGGCGTATCACCTACAGTCGCCTTCCAAAGACCTGAACTGGCTGCAGTACTACCTGGTAGACGTGGCCTGCCTGTACCTCGTGTGTACAGCCACCGTCGCCTTTCTCACGTCCACCCTGTGGAGTTTAGCCACCAGGAAAAGATTGTTTGCAGCCGTCTCCAGACTGAAGGTGGACTGAAGAGGTGGCTGGGGGAAGAAAGTGAGGTTATTGTTCTGACCCTATAAAAGGCGGTTTGTTGACTTTAGTGGTATCACAGGGATACTGAGGGAAGTAAGACCCGACAGAGGATCTAGACGACGCTTCGGTAACCTTCTTGCCAAGTGGTCTTCCTTAGCAGTATAATATAAGATGTTCATGGGATGGCGTACCCTCCCGTCATCCAGAACTTGTTTTAATTGTAACTGTGAAGAACCATTCTCAAGAGATAAATCATTATCCGTGTATAGGTGACAGTATATTCCCGTAAAAGGCATGGTCTAATTTTATTACGAAGAAGTACCTAGAATAATTTTTTTCCTGCTATTTAGTAGATTTTTTGGTAGGAAAAAAGGCCTTTCCTATGGTTATACGTGTGAGAAAATTTGACAGTATGTGTGTTTGGTAAATGGGAGCTGGACGGGAGAGTTTCATTACGCTCTGCTTACCCTAGAGACACTCCACTACATGCCTCTGTAATAACACTAGATGCAGACAAAGAAATCGTAATAACACTAGATGCAGACAAATAAATCATATAAACCTTGCTTATAAAAGCTACGGCAGCCATATTGCCGAGCATTCCACCATATCTTCGTGATTGCAACATATTCAGATAGAGGCTATATCAAAGATCTCTGCTTATGCGTCATTACCTAGCCATGCACCCTTATCAGTTGTTAAGGACTTGAATAACTGTAGATCTGCTCAAATTGTCACTGCAGAAGTCATTCGAACCATCCTACGTCTTCGTATCCAAGGACGCATGCATTTAACCTTAACCACGTTCTTGCACGGCCTTGATGAAGTGTTTGACTGGCAAAAGTTTTTTTTAATATCCGATAAATAATAGGCCTTCACGTTTTATACCATCTTAAATCACACGAAAATCATTATAGCTACAATTTGTTTTATTGTGATAGTAAAGGAACAATATTTTAGGGATGAATTAATAAAATCAATAATATTTTACTATGGAAACTCTTATTCATAGAAGCCAATAGTTAGCGTTGGATGAAATTGGGGTTCTAAGATAGTTGCTTGGTGGTACCACTGGGGTATCAACAATCGTTAAACTTTAATATAATCTGCTGCATTCTTAAGGTGTGTGACAAGTTTATTTTATTTATCAAATTGATGACGAAAATATCCTTTCAAGGCTCTTATAGGAACTACAGATACCTCTATAAATACACTACAAACCCCGTCTCTAATTGACTAATAAGATGACTAACCTGTTATTTAATATTATTAAAAACCAAAGTGTTTCAGGACCTTATTTGTAGACTAATCTCGGTATTTGACCAATTTACCATTAAACGAAACACAAGCAGTCCAGGTAAAATGGGGATTAGCTGACGTCTCAGTTTCTACTTTATTACAGTACGACCTTTTTCCTTTTATTATTATTATTATTATATTATTTTATTATTATTATATTATTATTATTATCACCGCGTCTTACTACTTGTGAGATGAAATGGAGGACCTACAATTTAACGTGGGATCCGAACCACGGTGGAGGCCTGGCATTCCCCACATTCACAAGATGTCTAGTCAGAGGTGAAGTAATGGTTTGGTAATCAGATAAATTTGTGCTGGGACCAAGGATTGAACCCTGGACTCCAGCACAGAAGTCCGACACCTTACCCCTAGACCACCAGGTCACCTATACCTTCTATTGACAATATCATTGGGCTTTAGAACGATAATATAGAGACCTATTTTAAAACTGAGCTAATGCATACGTAATAAAAATAAACAACTTCACCATTACTAGATATATGGGTATGTTAGGCTGTCCAACAGAGCAATTGTACAGTTTTCTAGTGAGTCAGAATTGCCAACTACTATGATATCATTGAATATCTGGGGGATTTATTGAAACATTGTGTACACAGTAAGATGGGTGAGTGAGGAGGGGAATATAGTCAGTCTTCATTGCAGAGAAGCAAGATGAACATGATCTAATCCTTTCTACTTTCTCTGATCGCTACACAAACCTGTTTTTTTTTTAAAAAGGCCGATTTATCAACACCTGTTGAAAGACTAAAGTCTCGGAAATCATCTAATCAAATTCGCGAATCTAATGCGGTAATTCACGGTAATGTCAGCCTTTAATGACCTTTAAAAAATTATTAGGAAAATTAATTACGTGGGTATACGATTCTCGTGTTTTCTGTCGCTCTTACACGTGATGTTAAATACGTGAAAGGTGGACTAGTAGGTAACTACACTTAGTAAATTTGAACTGTAGAGAAAGTCCAAATAATTAATGTTAATGGGCTTTGTCTCGTATTATTTCAGTAATCGTATTATTTTCGGGTTTTATATAACGAACTATTACGAAACTTGCCTTCCCCAAGAATAGATTTGAGAAATAAATGGTACGTGGCACCCCACTTTTAACTTAATATAGATACACTAACTAAAAACTTAAAATTTGTGAAACGAAATCATATACATAGTTTTATAAACACTCCACCAAAGAGCATAAAGAAATAATATACACTTTTATACACACTTTTATAAAAGAGGAACATCTATGTCCACCAAAGAGTATAGCAATCAATATCAATTTGTCAGAGTGCTTCATAAAATGTATATATATATATATATAATATATATATATATATATATATATATATATATTATAATATAATATTTGCTTATTGCTCAAAAACTTTTGGTTCAATAAAATATTATAATTTTGAATAGTACTAAAATTTTACGATGATAAATTGTTTCGTATCTCAAATATTTGCGGAGATATAATCAAGTTTGAAAATGTCAGCTTACATAAAATACCCTTAAAATTAATGTTCATGGAATAATAAGAAAAGCCATAATGTTAAATAATAGTGAGATACAAAATTTAATAAACATCTTTATAGAAAATTTGGAGAAATTATATATTTTTCTATTTTTGTCCTGCAGTAAGTTACCCTTAATCTAAGGGTTGGATATATAATTAAAAAATCACACATGACACGTCGCCATTTATCGAAAATATGAGCTAGATTTTTTTTACGATCACAATACTTCTCTCTCCAAGGGGTCAAAAGAAATTAAATATTGTGATTGTTCAACCACCTGTGTAAGAATGTCTGCCAGCCTTATCCAGTATACTCTGGTTTCTTAAAGACCTCCGATTATTGAGATAATGTATTGATGGCACCAAATGGCACGCCTTGAGGGGTGGGGGTGGTGGTGTGGTTGTGTGGAGTCAGTTAACAGTCTCCTCCCCACTTCCCGAAACGATTAAAAAACTTGGTTATAAGGCTAAAATTAGAGATGTGTCGAATCCTGTATTTCTCGAATGAGATTTTTATTTTTCTGAACCTCGAAGGCAACTTGTTTTGTTGCTCATAGCATTAGAGCATTAGTTTGTAGTGTGTGTGAACGCAGATGCTGTTCGTCCTTTAAAATCATTGAAATGTTCAAAGGGATATTGACTTATCTTGATATAGACAGCGATATTGACCTCTCTTGATATAGACAGAGCGATATTGACCTTCTTGGTATATACAGAGCGATATTGACCTCTCTTGATATAGACAGAGCGATATTGACCTCTCTTGATATAGACAGAGCGATATTGACCTCTCTTGGTATAGACAGAGCGATATTGACCTCTCTTGATATAGACAGAGCGATATTGACCTCTCTTGATATAGACAGCGATATTGACCTCTCTTGATATAGACAGAGCGATATTGACCTCTCTTGATATAGACAGCGATATTGACTCTCTTGATATAGACAGCGATATTGACTTCTCTTGATATAAACAGTGATATTGACCTCTCTTGATAAAGACAGAGCGATATTGACCTCTCTTGATATAGACAGCGATATTGACCTCTCTTGATATAGACAGAGTGATATTGACATCTCTTGATATAGACAGCGATATTGACCTCTCTTGATATAGACAGCGATATTGACCTCTCTTGATATAGATAGAGCGATATTGACCTCTCTTGGTATAGACAGAGCGATATTGACCTCTCTTGATATATACAGAGCGATATTGACCTCTCTTGATATAGACAGAGCGATATTGACCTCTCTTGATATAGACAGCGATATTGACCTCTCTTGATATAAACAGCGATATCGACCTCTCTTGGTATAGACAGAGCGATATTGACCTCTCTTGATATAGACAGAGCGATATTGACCTCTCTTGATATAGACAGCGATATTGACCTCTCTTGATATAGACAGTGATATTGACCTCTCTTGATATAGACAGCGATATTGACTTCTCTTGATATAGACAGAGCGATATTGACCTCTCTTGATATAGACAGCGATATTGACATTTCTTGATATATACAGAGTGATAGTGAGATTTATTGTTACAGACAATGATATTGATCTCTCTTGTTACAGACAGAGCGATATTGATCTCTCTTTATATATACAGCGATTTGAGCTCTCTTGATATAGACAGTGATATTGACCTTTTTTGATATAGACAGAGCGATATTGACCTTTCTTGATACATACAGAGTGATATTGATCTATCTTTATATATATCGATTTGACCTCTCTTGATATAGACTCCATGTTCATTTTGGTTGCATGAACGGAAATTAAAAACAAACAATCATAAATTAGAGAGTATTTGCATAGAGTGTCTTAAGACACCTTGACACTAAACTTCTTGAAAAGTATGATACCTGCCATTAACTCAGGCCTGTCGGAATTTTATCCAAACATTCTTGTGATGAAGATTATTTCTGATTGCAAGTCTAAAAGGCAGAGGCTATGTAATAAATTTGTTAAGCAAATGCAAGTTTTTACAGCAAGATAAATGTTCCACGTTTGCTAACTTGTCGATATCAATATATCAAGCTCATATCTGACAGGAAACCTTTATGGTTTAATTTATAAAGATTTTAAGTTAACGTTGGCAACAGTGTGCACTGAAAAAAGGCCTATGTTCAGGAGGTATAGTTTATTCAATAATATACAATGATAGTGCCTTTCTTAAAGACGACGATTCTTACATTAAAAAGAACAGTCTTTAAGGATTACAAAAGTATTTTTTGGGTGAGTGGAATTTGTTTGTATATCTAAGTAAAATGTATATAGAAGAGATTTTTCTTAAAGTAAAGAGAACATTTAATACTATCATATAAAAATCTGAATTACTGCTTTTTAATAACTACAAAAAAAGAATATATTGAAGTTATCAAATAATATTATAATAGCGAATAATGTTAGTATTTATAGCACATATCACAATATTTTTACAATTGTTTATTAGAATATTATGCTAGGTATGAATGAAGTATTAAGGGTACCACCAACTAGAAGAAAAATATCTTCACACTGTGATGTTTAATATGCCAATATAAGTTATGAATCATTAAACCAATAAAACAATCCTCAATTAATCTAAAAATTCGTTGTGGTCATGTTAAAAAGAATTATTTGTTTGACAAAGGCTAGATATATGTTTATACTTATTTACTTTGCTCACATAACTACGACATTTCACGCGAAAAGTCCTTGAAAATGAGCTATTTCTACTTTTCATACCATTAAAAAAAATTAAACTGTAATATTTTTTAATCCTTATAATACCTGTTGCTATTTTAAGATAACCAAACACATCTTAAATTACGAGGAATTTCAGGATGTCTGCAAAGCGTGAAAAGGAAGGTGGTCACCATAATGCAAAATAAGTAAGCGCATATTTGAGTTACATAATATTTATTGTTATTAATTTTTGTTTAATTAATATGTGACAATAAGAAAAGAGGTTTCTTGCCAATATAGGTATTGCCTATACCATAATTGACTTTAGGATAATTCAAAGATATTAAATATTAATTTTTATGAAAAAATATTTAAATATATGTTATTGTTTTTCACTTTTGTATTTTAATCATTTTTATATTAATCTTTCTTCTTATATCTTGTTATATTTAATAATATAAGATAGTATATATTTGATGAATTTTCAGGCATATATTCTTTATTTTATTTATCATTCAGTAGAAAATAATATATTCCTTCAAGCGAACATGATTTCATAACTTTAATTGAAATTTATTTATTTAAATATTAAAAGTCGTATTTTTGTAGTACCCTCTAAACAAAACTTTTTATCCATCGCAACATGTTGGGTCAGCAAAGAAAATAATATCATACACACATAAATACCCTTAAGTATTAAGAATTCTGCCTTAAACAAATACAGTACAGAGGCTTTTTATTCATAGGTGGCTCTCTTACACATGTCGTTTCTCATGAACATGTTTGTGATCAATTGTCTTGTACTAGCAAATTTGAATAACGTTCTTCCCTAATCCTGTATACACTAATTGTTATATTAGTATAACTCGCTACCTCACATAATTATGTCTGCTTCACCTCACATATGTCTGCTTCGGGTTTGCATGTGTTTACTTACGCTCGTTTACATGTGGGTTTGGCTGTGTCTAAAACCCATAGACCATCCACTGTAAGGGTGGTGGTAGCTGGCAGAAGATGTTTATTACAAACATTGCTTGAAAGTCATTAATGTTAACCTAAAGGAAAATAATTATTATTTCCTTAGTAATACTATACCGTCAACTCTCGATTCTACGACCCCGGGAATAGCGTCCCTCTCGAAGTAACTACTCTTTTTTGGGAAACCGTGGAAAAGTGTGGGAAAAAAAGGTTGAAAAGTTTAAGGAAATCGGGTGTAAAATATGTTTGTTGCATTTATTTAGGTCATTGCATTGCAATTATCTTTGTTAGCGCTGTATTGGGGTGGGTCAGGTATAAAAATAGACACCACTTCATCAATGCCAGCCAATAGCACTTGACTCTGTCCACCCCTTCCCAAAAGCAAGACAATGTTTCCCCGCTTGCGACTGCCGCTACATCACGCGCCAGGCTTGCTTTTGCTATTGTTATTTCGATTCTCGATTTGGTTACTATTTTGGTTTGATTTTGTGAACAATTTTTGATGACCCACGCTATTTTTTGTCTAAAAATGCAATTTTTTCGTATGAAGGTCAAGGGGTGGAAAAAATCTGTTAAAATTCCAATAACGACCCCTTCGAAATAACGAAACTTTACCAGGGAACCGTGAAAGGTCGTAGAATCGAGAGTTGACTGTATTATCAATCAAAAGTGTTAATAAATGCTTATAATAACACTTTCCTAAGGATTTCTGTATAATTGTTTTTTTTTGTAGCCAATCAAAATAACAAAATCTATTAATTAAACTATTCGTGTTTTTTTTGTTTCAAGTCTGAGGTAACAAGGTCCATGAAATAATAAATTATAAAATAAAATACTCACACTTGTATCTTATTATAACTGGCCACCAAAATAAATATATATTTTTTTATAATCTAGACAAAGAGCCATACAAAATATAAGTCTCAAAATAAAACGTTTTTATTCGGAAAACACACGCGCATGAACACAATGGAAAACGGTTTGTATGACGTCATCAAACACCCTAGTTTCATCCGGTTTGCCTTCTTAATTTATGAATAGAAGGAAGCTTTTTTGAAGTTCTTGTTTATAAATATTTTTAGATGAATTACAGACTCCACTTCCGAAATAAAAGAAACGGTTTATTTTCATAAGTTTGTATCTGAATAATGTAAGAACATTTAAAAGGAAAAAAAATAATTAAAAAGCAAATGGTTTGTTGTGAAAAATTAGGCTGCTAAAAGTGTCAGCAATTCAAC
This sequence comes from Timema cristinae, assembly GCA_039000515.1. Taxonomy (NCBI): domain Eukaryota; kingdom Metazoa; phylum Arthropoda; class Insecta; order Phasmatodea; family Timematidae; genus Timema; species Timema cristinae. The sequence continues at coordinate 52,399,032 of JBCFYV010000935.1, read as the reverse complement.
ACATGTTCTTGCGGATTATTATGTTTTGGGGAATGAATACATGAAAGTATATCTGATAACTTTTTCTGATAGCTATCACCACTCCTACGCTGAATATACTGTACAAATTATGTGCCCTATATTGGAGTAAGGGTTTCATACTACATCCTTGTTATTCCATGTGTTCCCGACAAAAGACATTTAAAGGATGGTTAGAGGGAAGTTTTAGGGGTTTGTGGCAAAAGTAACATTAGGGCAACATATGAGCTGTTGACATTTGGAATGTATGACGCTATTGATATTAATTAAATGTAATGCCATCAGCATTGACCTTAAATATACAAACATTTGGGGCTACTAACTACGCCGTGTTTGTTGGTTGGTTTGTAAACATGGCTTGGCTTAGTAAGGGGATCAAAGATGAAACCTTTTATTTTGCCATCGCATCTCACTTTTCGTTTGGGTTATACTCAGGCAAATTAGTTACTCTAATCCCGTAGGAATGAGAAATGTAGAATTTAAAGAAAATATACCAACACTTACGTGTAAGGGAGAGAGAGAGAGAGAGAGAGAGAGTATTTAGGGAAAACCACCTTCTTGAAGCACTGATGGGATTTGAAATCTGACCTCTTAATCAATAGCACACGATGATAAACATTTATACCATGTGCCCAACAGCACGGGAGGTGATACTTTATATCATGAGTGACAGGGGATTAATATAATGTATTTATCTCCATGTTTGTTTGTCAACTATATGTTAGAGATAAATTTAACAAATATGGAAACTCCGATGAAGCTAGATAGAACCCAACTATGTAATCCTAGAGGTTGTTTTTATATTATATATCCTTCTTCACCTTTCTTGATGTCATGTCATTACTTTATTTGCGATATTTAAAATACACCTTCTGATCTGACTGATTATATCGGCACATAAGAATTTCTATAATCGAGATAGAAATTTGTTTTTGGAGAAGTATTTTCATATATCTTCCAGTGTTCTTTCACATGGTACATTCAACATGGGACCAGTGGCTTTGCTTCCACTCCAAAGGAAGTTGTGCCACGGATTTTTTTTCTATCGCTCAAGAAAAATTTGTTGAACCCGGCTGAGTGCGAACCCATCATCGCTGGTTCCTAAGGCGATAACTTTACCCCAAGATCACCAAAGTCAGCTTTTTGCTGTTAAAATTGATAATATTTCACTATATAATTAGTGTTTTTTTATGAGTATTGATAATACCCATTAAAAGTTACAGCTGCAAATTACATGACTTGATGTATGAATACTTGAAAGTAGCTCGAGTACCTTTAATAGCTGCCCTTTTAATCAAAATTGGACTGTGCAATTCAATTTTATTAATAAAAACCCTTCCCCATCATTCGATGAACAGGAACAAATCTCGTCAAATAATATATCTTAGGAATGCGTTTCCAACGATTTAATAAAATACCTTAAATACACATTGAAACACAGAATGAATGAATTTTCAGACAATCACAGAAATATTGAATAATGTTTATTCTAATATGTCCCAAAATATTAATGTACTTAAAGCGTATCATAGATACAGAATTACTATGATAACTCATTTGTATTTATTTCCGCCTCTAGCCCTGGTAAAGTAATTTATATTATCTTATAATGCTAGGAATTTTTCATATATATTATGGTGTTTTTTTTATATATGTTACTATTCTTAATAAAGTGTTGGTTTCATGAAATATATTTTAGTGTGGATTTTACCACAGTCGCAATACATTTTTTTTTTTAAAGTGAGTGAGGTTGAGCTGACGCCCACAAAAGATTTTCACACATTAATACTTTCTATGATTGGCTGAAACAATTCAAAGTCATTTAAAGATTCAATTATGTTAAATCATGTTCGATTCAGAAATATTTTTATTGTAAATTAACTGTCATTAGAATAAACCAAGAACATGGAACTCAGTACTCTAATAACTACCTTTATTAGTAAACGAAAAGTATTTTTAGGGACTCACTTATCACTAGTGTATTACTACCATTGATTGGAATTGGTTTATAATTAGAACACGTTTAGAAATAAGTAACAAGCAACATATATATATCTTGTGTTGACTTAGTTAATCGTTTAATAGATCAAATAACAATTCAATTGTATACATCAGTCAAGAAGTTTTGTTAAAATGAAGCTCTGGTAATGGTGGTGATGCATTGAATTGTATATTTTTATTATTTAAAAAAAAGTTACAATCGCGTTTTCATCTAGTATTATAAAGTTATTTATAAATGAACATTGTGTTTCCTTGAAAACTTCCCATGAACTTTATTTCTTAATTCTATCGCAAATTGAAATTATTTACAATTAAATATTGACATTTATAGACAAAAATATTTTCATTTAATTATTTAGAATGTACACTGATATCAAGCATTTCTTAAATATAAAAATATTTATCATTTTAAATACTAGAAATTAAAATATGTAGTATAACACTTCATTTAACATTCATTATTCTAGATCAAACATTATTATAATTTTCTTGTTTTACGTAGAAACAAATGTAAATATATTTAGATATTTGCAAGTGAATATCATACTATTTTTTAAAGTGTGATTTATAAGATTATTTTGTGTTTGTGTATGTGTGATAATATGCTGAAGTGTTTGTATGAACTTTGTAATATATATTGCATTTTGAAGTACAAATTATCAAATAATGTGAAAGATATTTTGTGTTACATTAAATAATGAGAAAAAACTAATGCACTATACCATCATTATTTTCCTGCATTTATAAAACTTCTTATAACCATTGTAACTTTTGAACCTATATTTTAACACACATGTATTTACAAAACATATCAATTATACCATTTAACGTATCTTTGAGAACAAAACTATAATATAGTACATGTAAAAACACTCCCAAAAGTGATTAACAATTTCACTATGCCTTAGTTATGAAAATGATATAATTTATTTACATACAATACATTTTCAAGGATAATTTACATTATGTCTAAAGATTACTTTATGTTAGACTGGTTTTTGATGTGCATTTTCACGCTGGTACAGATTTAGAGAGATTTATTTTAAACGTATTTACTTTTTATAGACAGGCGCAGGGATTATTCTGCATTATAGAGATTTTAAACAAATATAAGATAAAGCATTCGATTAAACATTTAAGTTCAAAGTCCCAAAATACATATTATTTAATATTTTAAGAAATAATTTCAATACTAATAATAATAATAATAATACAATATTGCTAGTTTAATTACTTTGTAAAGATATAACATATATGCGTATCCAGGCTGTATCAGTAGTAGCTTAGTATGTTGATATATTGTCCAGTACTGATGTATCATTGCCCAGGGGACGGCCAAATTTACTAATCGTACATTCTATTTATGTTCCGGTGAAATGAGGTGATGGTGATAGTGAGTACGAGGGTATGGAACCAGTGTAAATACTTACAAACTAACTTAAGTCTAGTTAACCAAACCGTAGTGACTGTTAGGGTAAATTTTGTTTCGGGAATAATAACCATGGTTTCAGCCAGTAATCCAATCTGGGAGCCTTAGGTTCTTAGCCAGGTGCACTAATCACTATAATATGGAGCCGGATATTTTGTAAAGATAAATTTGAATAAAGAATCTTGGGCAAAAATGATATTATGGTTCCCATATTAATGTAATTGTTATACATAAAATAATATTGTTGAATTTTTATTTTTTAGCACCGCGTCTTACTACACGTTCGGATTGTACGCTTTGTAATGTTTAAGTTATTGGTTTTAGGGATATGGAAGGTTATATTTAAAGTAAGTGTACCCACATTTACCTGGAGATAGAGTTGAAACCCATTTTGGATAAACCAACCTCAGTACACACGACTCAGATTTTAACCTTTATCTACCCGTCATCGGCAGTCTAGTCTTCTGTGAGAGTAGCGCGTTAGACCACGTGGCCACCGAAGCGTATATAAAATTTATTGAAAATGTGCATAATATGTGATACATATTAAGTTGGCTAATATGTTATATAGTAAAAACAATTTGACATCAAAGTTGGTTTTGAACCAAGGCTGTGTAGTCGATAAGCCAAACCTTCAACTCAAACTCCAATCTTCTTTTTTTTTCTAATATCCGACTCCGACTACTTTATAAATAGCCAAATTATATTAATTAATAAGTAATAACAAATTTACTACGGTAAAATTATCCAATGCAGTTGACTTTATGGAAAACTTCTTAGGAACTGAATTTATATTTGGATACAGTTTTCAATACAAATTACAAATATTAGTCCTAAATAGTAAAAAAAAAAAAATGAAATATTGTTATAGCACTATAAGTTTTATTTTTAAGCGGTACATTATTATAGACGCCAACTCCAATGCTCTAGTTTAAAGTCGGTACATTATTATAGACTCCAACTCCAAAGCTCTAGTTTAAAGTCGGTACATTATTATAGACTCCAACTCCAAAGCTCTAGTTTAAAGTCGGTACATTATTATAGACTCCAACTCCAAAGCTCTAGTTTAAAGTCGGTACATTATTATAGACTCCAACTCCAAAGCTCTAGTTTAAAGTCGGTACATTATTATAGACTCCAACTCCAAAGCTCTAGTTTAAAGTCGGTACATTATTATAGACTCCAACTCCAAAGCTCTAGTTTAAAGTCGGTACATTATTATAGACTCCAACTCCAAAGCTCTAGTTTAAAGTCGGTACATTATTATAGACTCAACTCCAAAGCTCTAGTTTAAAGTCGGTACATTATTATAGACTCCAACTCCAAAGCTCTAGTTTAAAGTCGGTACATTATTATAGACTCCAACTCCAAAGCTCTAGTTTAAAGTATGTTTTCCATAAAAAATTTTTGCTGCTGTTTATCCCGGTTTTAAGTTAAACAAAGTTCGGTTCAACTGTTATTTGTAGCACACTTGCCTTATTTAGTCTTTGACGCTTTAAGGGTGGGGATGGAGGGGTGGGGTGATAGTGAGCTTGAGTTTAGGGCAGTATTTTTGAAGTTTTTATAACATTAGCTTTTTGGCCAGAATAAATAAAATATTTCTTCTATAGAAACTAAGAATTTTGTTTTCTGCACATGCTAATCTCAACAGTTGTTGAATATTGGTCAAAGGTGTCCCGAAATTTAATCACAACGCTATGCTCATGACAGATATTCAACAACTGCTGATATTATCATGTGCAGAAAACTAAACTCAATGTTTCTATAGAAGAAATATTTAATTTATTTTGGCCAAAAAATGTAAATGCTATAAAAATTGCAAAATTAATGTACTAAACTCGCGCTCACTAGCACACCACCTTAAAGACTCGGTTATGACATTCATTAATGCCTTAGGGAAGATGTAGGCCAATTATTTAATAAATGGGCCATTTTATTATTTTTCTATAAAGTTTTATTATTTTATTTTGTATTAATGGTGTTTATTTAATAACTAATTGTAGTATTTGTTTGTACAATAAGATTTGCTCAACAGTCATACAAATAAAACTATTGACTATTTAACCGTTTTTGCACTCAATGGAATGAGTAACAAATATTATCCATTAAAAAATGAATTTTATTGAGAGGTGGTTACAACTTACTCTTATTCTTATGTGGATTTGTCCTGAGACAAACCAACTGTGATTTTGTTTGTTCCTTAGCGTCTTAGTTGTGAATTTTGGGCTAGAAGTACGGGTATTGTTTAATTTACCATTTTACTTATTACTTTCTCGCTATCTTACAGGTAGAGAAAGTATTGTGATCGTCAAACAAAATCGAACTCGAGATTTTGATGAATCTCGACGTTTCATGACCCCCCCGAATCCGAAAAAGTGATTTTTGAATTTCCATCTGTCTGTCTGTTTGTACCTCCAACTAGAGCCTAAAATAGTTGCCTCAAGGAATTTTTGGAACTGGATATCTAACCCTAAACTTAAGGGTAGTTTACTGAAGAGCAAAAAGAGAAAAAGTATATTTTCTCAAAATCGGCTTAAACGATTTTTATTAAATTTCATTTCTAAACATATATAAATATTCTAAACAGAACAGCTACTCTCAATATTTCAGAAAAATGACTTTAAGGGCTATGGTCTGATGATAAATTATCATTTTTTATAATATCTCCTAAACTATTTGAGATATGAAATTACTTGTCACTACAAATATGTAGGTCTATTTATAATACAAATATTTTATTTCATGCATGTTTTATAAAACCAATAACTTTCAAGCTATACAAAAAAAATATATTTTTTAACTTTTCGAAAACAAAAGGTAAAATATTGCAACTGTAATGAAAAAATCTAACCTGAAATGTTGAAGGATGTCTACTTATAATGACACTCCAAACCCTAAAAAATTGTTTTTGCAATGCCATTTCTGTGTGTCTGTTTAAACATGAAATTAAGAGTAGTTTAATAAAGGGCAAAAAGAGAATAAAATCTATTTTCTCAAAATCGGCTTTAACGATTTTGATTAAAATTCGTATCTAGACGCTGCTTAAGATTATAAATAAACTGGATATTTTCATTTTCCCATGAAAATGACTTCTAGGGTGTTTTACAGAAACAGAAACTTTCGTATCTCCGCAATTATTTGAGATACTAAATAAATAACATATCATTGCAAAATTGTAGTACTATTAAAAATAAAAAACTTTTATATGAAATATATTTTATAAAACCAACAGTTTCTGAGACATTGGTAAATGTAATATAATTTGTGAGCTTTAGCTGTAAAGAGATACTACTTAAGTTTTAACGCAATAATTCTCCAATGCCATAGAGTAATTAATTATAAGTAAGTCTCTCAAAAGTTTTATGTTATTTTTCCTTAAACCTCTTAGGAGAAATGTTTGTACAACAATGAACTATCTCCATTTTAGATTCAATAGTTAATATTTCATTTTTTTTTAATTGGCCAAGATTTATAAATGAGGAATTTAATAGCAATGCAAATGGCATGAAGATTTGCATAGTCTAATAAAATGTCGAAAATTTTAACTGGAAGTTGAAATTTTAATACGAAGTGTTGACCCTTGTGGACCAATATTGATCTTTTTTTAATCGGTCCAAACATACAAATGAGGACATTAATTCTTTAAAAATACAATTATAAAATTTTAAACAAAAACAAATTTAAACTCAAATAATGTTTTACTTAAATTTAGTGCCATTTATACCTACTTGGATTTGCTAGTGTATATTATTTAGTTTCAAATAATATATTACGAGTTTTGAGTAAATATCTCAATTTTTAAACAATTTAGCGAGAAAGTCAATGCGTAGTTTTAATATTTTTTTAAATAAAAATAAAAGTTTATTTTTTAAGCATGATTAATAAATAAATTCATATGGCATTTATTTTACATTATAAAAATGAGTATCTTTGACTTCATATTATATGGTATGAACATTTAGCTTATTTTTATATTTTTATTGTATTTTTATGCTACTATGTATGTGCTTAATGTGATGAGTTTGTACAGTCACTGGTGATTCCACAAAGCAACTTGTTCAGTTGAGGAATGTAAAGAATGTATTTACTATTTCACATACTCGCCAAACGTTCTACAAAATCACCGGTGGGCTTACAAAATTACCATCGGCCAATGGTAATAAGTCACATCAAGCCATGGAAATTAGGTTTGGTTAGGTTAAGAATCAAATAGCCGAAGCTATTATTTATGATTTTTATTGAGAGCACGGGACGATTCCTGGATAGCTCAGTGGTCAAAGAATTGGCGTACTAAGCCAAAGGTCCCTGGTTCGATTCTCGTGTCTAGGTGTCGTTTTTCAATTTTCAGAATTGGTTAGGTTAGTTTAAGCAGACTAGAATATGTAAGATTATATAAGGTTAAGCTAGGTTATGTTAGGCTAGTTTGGATTTATGTTCCATACTTTCGTCCACATACATCTGTAATTTTATAAAATAACCGGTAAATGTGTATAGTACAGTTCTACTTTCAGCATATTGCACTTGACAATTTATTAAATTATATTATTAAATTTAGATAAATCTTAATATTTGTTAAATAGACCACTGCTTTCGGTGAATATATACATTCACCTTTAATTTGACAAAATAACAAATTTATCACATTCGCATTGACATAATATACTGTATATTATTAGATGTAGTGATGATTACATTTTTTACATGATTTATTAATGGAAATAGATATTTTTATCAGGTACTTCAATAAGAAAATTTTAAAATTATTATAACTAATTTTTTTTGTATAAAATGTAACTTATATGGTTTTTGTAGTGAGATAATAGATATGGATTAAACGTGAGTACTGATTTCGTGTGTGTTAAGAAACACCAGTCTTATCAAACTGTTGCTGACTTCTTCAACGCTATAGCTCTTTTTAGACGTATTAAAATTGCTTACTTCCTTTTTTTCATATATAAAAAATTTCAATAGACTAGACTTCGAAGACTGAGAGATCAGGGTTCTAATTCCAATAGGACCAACTGAGGTTTTTTTTCCTAAATTGTTCCCCACTCTCCTTCCACGAAAATGCGGGTATGTTACTTCTAAAATGCTTCTTTCTTCATCCTACCCCATTAGAGTAGTTATAATATATGCGTGTAACCTGAACATGTAGTGAGATGCGGTGAGACGAAAAGAAAAGTCTCGAAGTTTACCCGATGACACTAATATCGTAGAGACCCTTCAACGGAAGGTATTCCATTGGATTTGGCCGCCAAAGATAACGGGTTTGACACAGTGGCGAACCCTGACCTTTTCTTGTAGTGGAGCAAGGCAGCCCCGACGGCCAAAGCCAATCCTCCCCCAATCATTGTCCACTGAACGCCACTGAGGATGTTCAACGTGTGGAACAGGTTGTTGTTCAAATCGTTCACGAACTTGTCGCCCAACTCCAGGCCCTACAATCACACACACAGTATAAATAACTCTAGGAAGTCCGAAACTTAAGCTCAGTTAGTATCGTGTTTGCTTCTTTAGGTAATGGTCCGGATTCAATTCACGGTATAATTGAATTTTTTATCATTGGTGAAATGTTGGTTTCACCATTCAAAATGATGAATTAATTGCCGGGTGGCTTGGTGATGTTTCTGTACTAGATTTAAGTTAGTTTATAAGTCGTGTGCTGATTTAATCAGTCAGTTCAGAAAGTACACGTGAAATATTTCAAATCAAGTAAAAATAAATCTTGGGAATAGAAATATAATTTTATAAATAGTAGTTGAATTATTTTAGCACCTAGTCTTACTAAACGTTCGGTTTATACCCTCATGTACTAATTACGCCAATGGTTTTAGGGATTTAAAAAAATGAAAGAAGTGTACCAGCGTTTGCTTATAGGGAGAGTGGAAAAACAATTTTGGAAAAACCACCCCTAGTACACCTGACCGAGATTTGAACCTTGGTCTCCCTGTCGACTGCGAGAGTTGCGATTTAGACCATGCGACCACTGAAACGGGTTTACATGGGATATTTTTTGTGTTTGGAAAGTGCACGTATTAAAGAAAAGTAATGTTATGAATGAAACAAACCTCGTTGATCCAAAATATGGGCAGGAGCGCGGAGGGCACTTCCTTCATCAGATCTATTTTGTCCACTTTATGGAGGAATATGTTGAACTGGAGACGTCTGCGCGCTCCAAGTGGCGTCCCCGTCATCTGGAATCACATGACGTCATTTATTCAGATATCGCTCGGGTCGGGCGTTTATAGTTTAGGCGTCTCAAAGTTAAGGGTTACCTAATTCAATAAACAGAATCAATAGTTTTTCATTTAGAAAAAATGATAGTTTTATAAACATAATCCAAAACGATTTTTTTTAGCCAACAGACAAACTTAATATGTCTACACAACTGCGTGAACTTTATTACATTTCTTTTTAGCAACGCGTCTTACTACCCGTTCAGGTTATAGGCTTACGTACTAATTACGCTAATCGTTTTAGGGACTAAGACTGTTATATTTAAAGGAAGTATACCCACATTTACGTATAGAGAGAGTGGAAAACAATTTTGGAAAAAACACCCTCAGTACACCCGTCCAAGATTCGAATCTCAATCTCCCCGTCATTGGCAGTTTAGACTACTGGAGAGAGTAGCGCGTTAGACCACGTGGCCACTGTAGTGGGTTTCGCTACACCTGAAATAGATTTTGTATTTACAATTTTCTTGCTGCACTTATTTCATAAGTGTGTTTAGAAATTATTCATGATTGACTTGCCACACAAGTGATTTAAAGTGGTGGGGAAGGATATGCGTGTTAAAGTCAGTATTTCTATGGTTAAAATTATTTTTAACCTAAGAAATTAAAATACAGCTTCATTAGATGTGTTCTACATATAGCAATATCAACAGTACTTGAAAATTAGTCAGGGCATTAAATTTAACGGGATCTTTTGAAATTTAAGGGAAATATCCTGGTAAAATTCCTCAATTCCAATGGCCAATATTTCAGAGATATCAAGTTAAAATAACTGTATCTATTGAGAAAATATAGTATTTATTTTAGCCAAAAGGATATTTTGTCATTAAAAATTCTGAAAAAATACGGACCTCTACTCGCACTCCCTTCAGACCCTCTCCCCCCTTGAACAATGTCAATTTTGAGGTAGCGATACCTAACGATTCCTTTGTTCTGTTATTATGTACCGGTTCAAATTCCATAAATATCTCGTGTTTTCTCTGCTCCGGATGTTGACCGATAACGCTCCTCAAGTATTCCTCGTCTGTTTCATACATGTGAGGCAGTGTCACCACAAGGGGGGCACCTTAAACAGGTCAAAACAATGCACCTTAAACACGGTCAAAACAATGCACCTTAAACATGGTCAAAACAATGCACCTTAAACTAGATCAAAACAATGCACCTTAAACACGGTCAAAACAATGCACCTTAAACACAGTCAAAACAATGCACCTTAAACACGGTCAAAACAATGCATTTAAACAGGTCAAAACAATGCACTTTAAACAGGTCAAAACAATGCACCTTTAACACAGTCAAAACAACGCACCTTAAACAGGTAAAAACATTGCACCTCAAACACGGTTGAACCTATGCACTTTACACAGGTAAAAACAATGCACATTAAACAAGTAAAAACAATACACCTTAAACACGGTCAAAACAATTCACCTTAAACAAGTCAAAATAATGCACCTTTAACACAGTCAAAACAACGCACCTTAAACAGATAAAAACATTGCACCTTAAACACGGTAGAAACAATGCCATCTGTTTATAAACAAAATATGCATTTATTGATTAAAGATATATCCACACCTTTTTGTTGTCTAACCAAATAACAAAAATAAACATTAGTAGTTAACATTAAGCTTTGGTAGCATGCTATTCATAATAACAATCAGACACGGAAATCGAACACTAAAGTCCGTAGATCGATTTTCTTGTCCACTAGTAATTTTTCAACAAAATTTAATTGATTGATTTTTATCTACGGTTCTAATTAAGAACAAAGAGATTATTTAACTAAAATCGAATGTTGTATCAACATATACATATGTTTAACACATGTTTAGTTTCACAAAATAATGAGTAATTTCAAAACAGACATTGATGAAACATTAAAAAAAAGTGTTTGAAATTACATTTTATTCGTTGTTATAGTGAGTATTATTTCTAAATAAATCTGTGAAATATATTTAATTACCTGCACAACGTGATAGCTCAAAAGAACCCTTCTTAAGACAAGTGTCCTCCGTAGGACAAAAACACTTTTCATTCGGGTTCGAACTCATGTCCCCTAAGGTAGCGGTGTAACGATACCCTTTGATACCTTTGTAAATTGTGGGCCTTTCGAAAACAGCTGCAATGGTCCTAAAAGAAAGAAAGAAGTTGTTTTAAAATAATTTTTGGTTGAAATTAATAAAATATTTCTCCATTACAAACATAGATTTCAATTTTCTTCCCATGGTGATATCAACTGTTGTTGAATATCTGTCAAGGTGTCCTGGAATTTAATGACACATTTTTCTCTTGTTTAAAAACAATCTGTCATCAAATGTAAATATGCTCATGATAAATTCAACAATTGTTGATATCACAATATGAAGAAAATTATACATTTGGTTTCTACTGGAGCAATATTTTATTTATTTTAACCAAAGATATGCCAAAATACTTCCCTTGACTAAAGTTTCTTACACTCCAAACTTAAAACTCACCCAAATCTTGTATTCTAGATGATTTAGGACAGCCTTTTTCAAACTGTGCCCCGTGAAACCCTTGGACTCCGCCATAGAAAATAGCATCACTAAATTATGATAGCTAATTTTTTTAAATCTGAATAAAAGGCACTGGCCATAGGCTCAGCCAGAACATTCGATGTTTTCCTTTTCTTTTATAACCGTACAATTTAATTGAATGTCAGGCCTCCGCCATGGTTCGGATCTCACGTTAAACTGTAGGTCCTCCATTTCATCTCACAATCACACTACCATTACACATTAGCGTGTGTATAACCCGAACTGGTAGTAAGACGCAAGATAAAAATAATAATATAATAATAATAATACAATTTATTTGTTGTTACTTTTTTCCTCCCATTTATTTGAGGTATTTAACGCAAACTATCTGAACCGGCTGATTACACATCACACGACTTATAAACCAACATAATTCATCAATTTGAATCGGGGAATCCCACATTTCACCAATGATAATTTTTTTCAGACATACCAATGATCGAACCCGGGACACTTACCTCAGTAGACAGACATGCTACTGACTGAGCTAAGTTGTCAGATAACTGTCGTTATTGAATGTTCATAATATTAGTGTACACATTTTATAAAGTTTTTGCTTGTATTTTTTTTTTCTTCTGGTGCAAGGACTCTTTCGGTCAAAAAGTTTGGGAGCCCTGGTTTAGGAGATAAAGTAAAAAAATAAATATAAACGGCTAAGATTGCTTTCAAAAAGGTGAGGAGTCTACTGACCAGAAAATTGAATTCAAAAGATGAGAAGAAACTGTTGAGGTGTTACATATGGAGCATCGCTTTGTATGGAGATTAGACATGGACCCTGAGGGAGAAAGGAGAATAAATATTTGGAAAACTTTTAGTTGTGATCATAGTAGGGGAAAAAAGAGAGGGAAAGTAGGTAATCCTGAAGAAGATCCCAAAAAAAAGTAGAGGCAATGAGAACAATTTTGCAGGTGATTCTACGAATAAAGGCCAATTGTATGGGTCACATTATGATAAGAAATTTCTTATTGAGTGATCTCTTAGAAGGCAAAATGGAAGGGAAAAATTGACCAGGAAGGCCAAGATTGAACTTTATTGATGACTTCAAACAAGGATAAAAATAAACGATGTCCAAGGATTTTTAAAAAAAAGGAAGCTACTGGAGGAATCAATTTGAATAAGGTAACGGACCTGTCAAAAAACAGAACACCTAATAATATGGTGAAAGGGAACATGACGTAAAGTCAGTATATTTACAGTTTTTTTTTTATAAAATATAATGTTTATAGTCAACATAAATAAGCTATTGATACAAAATATACCTTCAGTTTATTATTTATACGTAAAATATAGTGATCTAATAATGATTGAACATTCGCCACAATAATTCTAGCTGGCTGCTGACACGTTATAGTAATAAGTAACACTGCAAGAATAACAACAATTTGCAGCCGTTATAAACGCTACTCTAACTACTTCCATATATTCATAAGTAAATATTGTGATCTGTAGCTGTCACTCTTGATATATATCAATCACTACCTGTAAAATAAAACTAATATTATTATAGTAAAATATTATCGATACTGACCGAAAAAATAAAATATTCAAATCATCATTTATTGAAAAATGTCTGTCGTTCAAATGTACTAATTTAAATGTAATTGGAAAATGACGCTTGTACACGGGAATAAAACTTGGAACCACTTCGGTAACCGCGTGGTCTAGCACACTACTCTCGCGTCAGATGGGACTGCTGATAACGGGGAGGTCGAGGTTCGAATCTTGGTCGGTTGTACTGAGGGTAGTTTTTACAAAATGGCTTTCCACTCTTCCTCCATGCAAATGCGCCTATACTTCCTATAAATATAGCCTCTTTAATCGCTAAAACCATAAGCGTAATTAGTACATAAGCGTATAGCCCGAACGGGTAGCAAGACGTGGTGCTTAAAAAAAACAGGATCTTTGGCTTTAAACTATGAGTGATAAATTACCCTAAGCATGTTACGAACCTGAATAGTTCACTGATAGACCATTATCACTCTAAGCCAAAGGTTCCGTGATTGATTTCTTTGTACAGGTGTTCATTTTCAACAAAATACGTTTGAATTTAGCTGTCCTTCATAAAACGTTCTAACTGCAAGAGCTATCTCAATGACACTAAAGTATGGTAACGAATAAGTTATTATTGATTTATTTGGGGTATTTAATTTGGGCTTACAGCCATAGAAAATTACATAGTTCTGGAACACACCCTGACTTTGACAGGGAAATCAACCCAATTTCAAAATTATAAATTTTATCGGCCTTGTCCGGGAATAGAGCCTGGTACTTACAGTTCAGTAGACAGAGGCTCTACCGACTGAGGCTCAGATGTCTAACTAGAGACGAGCACGTACTATCATTTGGTCCCCACCTGCATAACTCCGGGAGAAGACGAGTATCTTATCCTCAGATGTGAGAAAAGGCGGGAAAATCGTCCCATCAGTCCCCAAGATCTCGTTACACTTCTCGCCGCTCCAAGAGCTCAATTTCTTCTGACCGTTGAACTCCACCACACGGCCGATGTCCGTGATATTCTTGATCCCTCTTTTAACTCGGAACTGACTGGAAAGACTTCCATTTTGCTGGAAAAGAGACGGATGTACACTAAAGTCCTCATCTTTATATAAATCTCGAGATACGTGGACTCAATTACGAGGATTTGAGCTACGTTGACTCGAGTTACGCGTATTCGTAGATACGATGTTGCAGTACTTCAACTTACGAGGAAGGACCTTATATGACAGATAGAAAATCTATTAAATCTTCTTTCACGTGTTCATACGTCAAGACATGTGATTTAAAGCTCTCACTTCAGATGGATAGAATCAATACCTATAAAATGATAATAAGATGGTAAAATGCACTCAAAGATGCCTGCAAAAAAAATACGTTTGTATTTTATACTAATTTATTCCTACAGAAATACTACTATAGACTAACCATCCCGAAGAAGGAAAATTTGAAGATGTCCTCGCTGACCCGCTCCATGTCTTTAGCGTTGGCCTTGAGCTGCGTGCAGATAGCCTTGCCGGCAAAGTCCGTGAGGGTGCAGTTGATGACGACTCCATCGAACAGCAGATCTCTGACGGGCGCCGTCATGAACACAGACTCCGGGTCGCGGTAAAGCGCCTTGATAGCCTTGTTGACCAGAGACAGCATCCCTGGTTTCTCTTTCTCCACAGTCAACACCATGGCCTTTAAGAGAGGAGTGAGGATGAAGACGTTCGTACCACATCTGTCTTCAGACTGAGAGAGGGAGATTGTGGAGGAGATGTAGTAAGAAGAAGGAACGTTCGTACCACAGCTGTCTCAGACTGAAGAGGAGCTTGTGAGGAGATGCAGGAAGAAGAAGGAACGTTCGTACACAGCTGTTTCAGACAGAGAGGGAATTGTGGAGGAGATGTAGGGAGAAGAAGGAACGTTCGTACCACAGCTGTCTTCAGACTGAGAGAGGAAGCTTGTGGAGGAGATGTAGGAAGAAGAAGGAACGTTCGTACCTCAGCTGTCTTCAGACTGAAGAGGGAGATTGTGGAGGAGATGTAAGAAGAAGGACGTTCGTACCACAGCTGTCTTCAGACTGAGAGAGGAAGCTTGTGGAGGAGATGTAGGAAGAAGAAGGAACGTTCGTACCTCAGCTGTCTTCAGACTGAGAGAGAAATTAAACATACTTTCACATGGCATGCAGATATCATTTTTGACTGTTGGTGTGAATGATGCCAGCTATTGAATACAAACTTTTTCCTCTAAAAATAGGTATATAGTTAGCTGAGAATGACAAGGTCAGAGTTTGAGCCCTTGCTTGGTTAACTGAGGTTATGTGTTCTTAAAACAGTTTCTCTCTTTCCGTTCACACAAATGTGGTTACACTTTGTCAAACCACCCTTTCGTAAACCTTGCTCTTTAGGACTTAATATAAATTTGCGGATAACTTGAATGTGGTGCCGAAAAGCGAGAATTATTTTTTTTTTAGAAATGTTTTGGCAAATAAGTTTGACTATCTCTATTTCCTACACACACTATAATGTGTGTGTTTCTATCCTATTTCTCTCTCTCTCTCTCTCTATATAATATAATATATAATATATTATATATTATATATATAATTATTTGTCACCATATGTTACTGCCTGTTTGTGTTATATGCGCAGAACTAATTGCAAATATGTGTTAAAAAAGGGAAGTTTAAATTAAGAGGAAGCATGCCCACATTTTCGTAAAGGGAGGGGGAAAAACCATTTAGGAAAAAATACTGAGAACACCTGACAGGGATACAACTTCCAATCTCCACGTCATCGAAAGTTAAGTCTATTAGAGAGTGACGCCTTTGAATATTTGAATCCACCAAAGTGATTTCTTCCTTAGAATATTTCCCCACCGTTTATTATATTTCTATATTTATCGGTTTATTATCCCTACCATACGTCTATGTGTTCTCACCAGTATGGCGACGTGAGGGATGGTGACCAGTTCATTCCGGTGAGTGGCGAGGACCTCTCTTTGTTGAAATGCCACATCATTTTAGGCTTGAACAGGACTGTGTCGTCCTTTTCACGGTCTTTCAATTCGTGCTTGGATTTGTACTCACTGAAAGTAATTAATCAATTATCTGATGGAGTTTATATAATGGTGCTAACTGTAAAAAAAAAAATCTCGGATTAAAATTGTCGTGAGTTTGTGATCGTTTGTAAATATTTTAACGGCGTTGCTTACTTAGAGATTTATATAGCTATTTTGCGAAGTGGGCTGCATCTTAAATTGACGCACATAAGCGCATTCACACTTAGGCACCAATGCAAGAAAGATAAATAGAGAGAATAAAATGAGCAGTTTACCCCGCGAGACATCTGATAACACTTCCTCTCTTCCTCTGACGAGTTTACACACTCTATATATTATTTGTGTCTTTAAAACAGAACTTTCTTTCTAAAATTACTGTTTTATTATTTCTTATTCTATAGAGACATAATGCGTTCACTTACTTTTTAATTTACATCCTAGCAGGAAGACTCCTACCGGCCATTTTCGTGACCAAGCTAAATAACCTGAGCTGTAGCTGATTTATAAAAAAAATACGTTAACTAAAAAAAACTTTTACGAAAAAAAATACTTCATTATAAAAATAATCATTTTGTGATGTATGATATTTTAAAAAATTATTTAAGAATTTATAGTTTTTGTTTTAATGTTATATCTTGAAAACTATCTGAATAAAACGTAAATTCACTAAAATGGAGAATCCTATCTTGACCTACCGCGACGTCACAGACAACGCCCTTAAAAAGGATTTGCACCTACATTTAAATGTTCATTCCAAGAAAATATAGAAGAATTCAATTCTTTTCTTTTGGTTTTCTATCACCACGACTTGCTGCTACCCGTTTGGTTCATGTACGTATTGATTAATTACACTAATGTGCTAGGGATAAGAAAGGTTGAATTTAGAGGAAGTGGACCCGTATTTGTGTGAAGGTTAAATTAAAACTCATTTAGGAAAAAACCACCTTCAGTACACCCGACAGAGGTTTGAACCTCAATATCCCCGTCATAGGCAGTCTAGTCTACTGCGAGATTAGCGCGTTAGACCAGGGTTTCCAACTGACGGCCCGCGATGCCATATTTTTTTTTGAAGGCCCACTTAGTTTCTTGGAGAATTAATCTACTGTGGTGAAATTGATATTTTCAGCCGAGAAAAGTAAATTTTTGACTTGCGTGGGAATAATTTATGAAAGCTACAAATTATGTTCATTCAGTTAAAAGCTTAGTTGAACTTTCTTTTTATAATAGCTTGTGTGTCCACGTGAGCCTTATATCCTTTAACTCCTTAGCAAATTATGCTGCGGCTTACCACTAAACTCACGGTTCAATTGCCACCCACTTCGGTTGCTGCATGGTCTTAGGCGCTACTCTAGCAGTAGACCATAGTGCGATTTAAACTGCTTTAGGATCCACGTGGTGGTTAGGCTGGGAAGCATGGTTGCCACATCGCGGGGGTTTGCGCGTTATTACCATGCAAACATACTCAGTGACTGTCAAGATATCTGACAACATGAATTGGTTGATATGACAACTACCCTTCTCGGATTGGTCGAGCATGTGACGAGCCTCCATTCCCCTCCACCAGCTACGCCGACCACATTCCTAAAGCAGTTTAAAACGCAGTACAGTATAGACTGCCAATGATGGGGAGAACGAGGTTCAAATCTAGGTCAGGTGTAATGAGGGTGGTTTTTTTTACAAAGTCGTTTTCAAATTTACCTCCATGTAAATGTGGGTACACTTCCTCTAAATATAACCTTCCTCATGCTATAAAACCATTACTATAATTAGCACATAAGCGTATAACCTGAGCGGGTAATAATACCTTAAAATAGAGTTAATTAAAAAACTTTAAGCTGAATGTAGGATGTATCACTTTATTATGTAGATAACTCGAGAATCTATTAGAATGGTTCCAGTCTGTATCCGAACCCTCATACTCCCAAGTCAGAGTCAATCTCGCTAACGTTCGGTACAGAACTGCTAGTAATTACATGGGATACAATATCATTTGCATTTTAAAAAACTGCAAAATAATTGGCTTTCAAACTAAAGCATTGGTTATTAGTAGTCCTATTTAGTAAATAATCCAGTAGAAGACAAAATACGTTTGACCAATTTCAAATACTTTTTTTTTACCTTTGTAAAACACACACCTGACACTGAGGTCACGAATTTTTTTTTTAAACAATGTATCGATTTATTAATTTAATGGAAAGATACACGAATACCATCTTCCATTTTTTAAGTAGGTAATTTAAACCTTTAGTCCGATTTTAAAATGTTAGGCATCTCTTTTCTCTTCAGCAATAGGCGTGGCCTTTGTCCTACTCTATTTTTTATACATTATGTTATATTAATATTTCAAAGAATTCTTATTCTATTTTAAACTCAGTCTCGGAATATAATTATATAAAATTCTGTTTGATCACTTTTAAATAGGCCTAATAAGTGTAGTCATGGTTAACTACTACATTGCATTTGTTAAACTAACGTTAATTTAAGTATTTAATTAATATTTTCAGTTCAGCTTGAATAATTTTTATCAGAGCTTACCATAGAACATACTAGGAAGCTATTTACTTGTTTTAACAGAATTTACCCATGCATATTTGTTTTTTAATAAAACCCCAAGGAGATTTTCAACCCCAAATCTAAAGGTAATTCCACTTCACGACTTTGGGGACCTCAGCCAGAGAATCCCTAAGCACTCTTGGACTAATTATATAAAAACAAGTTAAGGGGAAGACGTTAAAATAAAATATAGTCTAATAAAAACATTAATACTAACAAGAAAAACACAAAATGGCTTTCATGATGGATGTAATTTGATCTATAATTTCAATAAACACAATTTCATACAATTATAAATATTTAATTTGGTACTAAAGTGTTACTTACTCGTAAAAGAATGGGCCTATCTCTTCAACAACTGGTTTAGCCCCTTTCTGTATCTCTAAAGGGTTGGTGTAGTTAAATATATATATTTGAAACTCGATTGGTTCAGGAAATTGCTCCCACATTTTCCTTATGTCTGACCCAGGTTTTAAAGCAAGCATCTATAAACAAACAAAACATGATCAAATTATTATTATTTTATAGCCGTGTCTTACTACCCATATATGACTAATGGGGTAGGAATGATGAAGAAAGGATTTTAGAGGTAATATACTAGCATTAGCGTGGGGGAAGAGTGATAAGCCATTTAGGGAAAAAAACACCTTCCATATACCTGAGTGGTATTTGAACCCCAATCTCCACGGGCATGTCTTAACACAAGGACGATGCTTTAGAGCAGCGGTTACCAACCTTTTTTTTCGCTTGCGTACCCCTTGTCAGCCCATTTCCATGAATTGTACCCTTAATATTAGCAAGATGTTTAATTACTACAGTAGTAGTTATTTCTGATTTGTATGTTGCAAATGAAAATAAATTGCCTAGTAATGTTATTAAAAAAAACAATGCAATAATAATGTGAATAAAGAGTGGGTATATTTTTATATTAAAAAAAGTAAAAGTTACAATAAAAACTAACACAGTCTATTTATAAATTAATAACTATAAAAACTATTATATGTTTGAAATTGAATTCATTTTCTCAAGGTCAAATATAGAATAAAACCCGCAAAGCCCCTCACCATAGTGTTAAGTTAGTTTCATAACTTTTGACTGATCTCTTGGCTTACAGTACTGGATTTTTCCGCCATTATTCAAATATTTTCACGTACCCTTGAACGTCCTGGAAAGTAACCATGGGGGTACGCGTACCCCCACGTTGGGAAACGCTGCCTTAGACCATCTGGCCACTGAAGCCGATAAACTAAAATTAACATCAATAAGATACCCCATGCGACCAGATATACCTAGTACTTGTTTCAAACATGGTTACACACTTTATAAATTATTATTATTATTATTATTAGCACCGCGTCTTACTACCCATTCGGGTTATACGCACTTACGCTAATGTGTAATGGTAGGGTGATTGTGAGATGAAATGGAGGACCTACAGTTTAACATGGAATCCGAACACGGTGGAGACCTGGCATTCCCCACATTCACAAGATGTCTTGTCAGAGGTGAAGGAAGGGTTTGGTAATCAGATAAATCTTTGCAGGGACCGAGGATTGAACCCCGGCCGCCAGCATAGAAGTCCGACACCTTACCCCTAGACCACCAGGTCACCTCACTTTATAAAACTCGCATCGATGGACATAACGAATAAACATCATGCTCATTTAGTCTGGTTTGCCGGTGACAGGGAGTTAAGGGATCAAATCCTGTCCTGGTATACTGAGGGGGACTTCCCTCTGAATGGTTTCCCACTTTTCTTCCACGCAGATGAGAGTGCATTTAAACTAAATTCTACTGTTAGATCCCTTTCCCACTTGTGCATTTAACTATAACGGGAACTATATGGTGTAAACAGTGAAGTGGGTTCAATAGTTTCTGGACAAGAGTAATCTTGACCTCTAGGACCGTCTATAGTAAGGTTCTGATGAGTAAAAACTTTTATAAAATACAAACATAAATGTTAGGAGAAATAAGTCAAGTCAAAGTAACAAAATAAATTAATCATAATGAAGATTGTTGACGAATTGATACAATATGTTTAGAAAACAGTCAATATATTACATAAAGGAGAGTGAATTAATTTATAATATTTAAGAGTAAGCGTTAGTGTCTGGAACTATTATTATCACCACGTCTTACTACCCATTCGGGTTATACGCACTTACGCTAATGTGTAATGGTAGAGTGATTGTGAAGATGAAATGAAGGACCTACAGTTTAACATGGGATCTGAACCCCGGTGGAGGCCTGGTATTCCACACATTCACAAGTTGTGATTAATACACGTCTTGTCAGAGGTGAAGGAAGGGTTTGGTAATCAGATAAATCTGTGGGACCGAGATTGAACCCCGGAACCCAGCACAGAAAACTAACACCTTACCCCTAGACCACCAGGTCACCCATCGTTTGGAGCTAAAGTACTGAGTAAAATATTTTTACCTGTGTAAGAAAATGGGGAATTCAGAACATTAGGTAAAAAATGTTGAGGTATATGAACTTTTTAAGGAAGTATACATAACAGTAATAATAAGAAGCAAAAGAGATGTATTGATAAGGGAGAAGGGAATTGTTAGTAAACAAGTGTATCTAGGAATACCAAAGGATGAAGGCCACTGAAAAGACCCACTCGGTTGGGGTGACGGAGTAAGGAGTGACCTTAAAGCATTGGATATAGATGAGACTACCGCTGTCAACAGGAAAGTGTGGAAGAGGTTAACTAAATAGCGAGGCTTTGAACCGACTGTAGTTCATATGACCCACTAGGTAGAGGTAAAGTTAAAGAGCAGGAAATAGTAAATCCATTTATTGACATCTATGTTATATTTTGACTGCTTGCTAATCATAATCCATAATATCAATTTATCAACCGATTTAATTTTTATTTATTTATTTTGCTACTTTGAATCGACTGATTTCTCCTAACATTAAATAAACTTAATTAAATAAAAATTTAAAATTGGTTTCAAAAATACAAACACATTTTTTATGTGGTAAACATTGCTTTTTTTGCGCTGCGTTTTACTACCCATTCGGGTTGTACGCCTATGTTACTAAATACGATGATGGTTCGGTATGAGTAAGGCTGTATTTGTAGAAAATGTGCATGCATTAGAGTGGATGGAGAATGGAGAACCATTTTGGAAAAGCCATCTTCGTTACACCCGACCGGGGTTCGAATATCTATCTCCCGATTATTGGCAGTCTAGTCTATTGAGAGCGTGAGGCCACCCAAGCGGGTGTCAACGTTGCTAACACCTTAATATATTATTAGTGCTATTTTATAGTATTGGTTATATCTATCAAAAGTTACAGCTGAAGATCAATTTACTTGATGTGAAAACTGTTTTAGTAAATTATTATAGGTGTAGAAAATATTCCCGTCATGTCTAAATTAGAGTAAATAGTAATATTTAGCACCGCGTCTTACTACCCGTTCGGGTTATACGCTTTAAGTACTAATTACGTCAATGAATTTAGGAATTGGGAAGGTTGAGCTAGAGGAAGTGAACCCGCATTTGTGTGGAGGTATAATGAAAAACCATTTAGGAAAAACTACCCCCAGTTCACCCGACTGAGATTCGAACCTCGATCTCCCCGTCCTCAGCAGTCGAGGTCAACATGACTAGCGCGTTAGCCAACTACGCCACCGAGGCGGGTATAAATTAAAGTACACTTTAATACCGTCTTAGGTGACCTGGTGGTCTAGGGGTAAGGTGTCAGACTTCTATGCTGGCGGCCGGGGTTCAATCCTCGGTCCTGGCACAGATTTATCTGATTACCAAACCCTTCCTTCACCTCTGACAAGACATCTTGTGAATGTGAGGAATGCCAGGTCTCCACCGTGGTTCGGATTCCACGTTAAACTGTAGGTCCTTCATTTCATCTCACAATCACCCTACCATTACACATTAGCGTAAGTGCGTATAACCCGAACGGGTAGTAAGACGCGGTGCTAATAATGATAATGATTAATACCGTCTTGTGATGTCTCGTACTTACCGATGATATTTGACTTTTGATGAGTGTGGGGAATCCGTAGAAGCCCATAATGGCCCCCAGAGCAACAACCACCCCTCCGCTGGCCCCCAAAACTTTGGGCAGGTTTACCATATCTGTAAACTTGCAGATGAATTTGCAATTACTTTAATGAGCCCATCTTAATAGGTTGGGGAGCGATACATTTACTCTGTGAGCTTCATATCCTTAAAGCCTTAAGGTGGGCTGGAATTAAACGCCAGAATAGGTCAGTTCTTTTGCATTTTTATATTAAAAAATTTTTTGGCCAAACTAAATAAAATTGTTAAAAACTAACATATTTTATTAAGGTAAGATGGCAACGAATACGAATTAAGGGCAGTATTTTTGAAGTTTTTGTAGTACAATTTTTTTGCCAAAATAAATATAAGGGTTAAAAAAACATACATTCTTTTAATGCGCGATGGCAATGAATATTAATGAAGGGCAGTATTTTAGAAGTTCTTATAGTAAAACTTTTTAAACAATTTCTCCAATATAAACCCAAAGCTTAATTTTCTTCCCATGGTGAACTAAACAGTTATTTACTATCTGTCAAGGGTGTCCTAGAATTTAATGGCAACATTTATTTTCAATTAAAAGGTTTCTTATTTAATACCGATATCATGACATATATTCAACAACTATTGATATCACATGTGTAGCAAATTAAACTTTATGTTTTTCCTAGAGCAATACTTTATTTATTTAGGCCAAAAAGTTGTTTAACTATAAGAATCACAGAAATTATGTCCTTAATTCGCATTCATTGCCAGCTCACCTTAATAAAAATAAGTTTTTTAAACTTTTTTTTTTACAAAATAAATACAATATTTATTCATACTATCGACAGTTCCGAATATTTATGATTGTCATCGCGGAATTTGAACATAAACTCTTTCTTCTTAATTAAAAATTTCTGTTTTTCTCGTGAACTGTATATGAAATTATGTGTATGTGATATGTATGTTATGTGTATAAAATTAAAATAAACATATCTACTCCACCAATACTTGATTTATTCTGGCAAAAAATGTTATCGTGTTATAAAACTGTAAACGTATTTACATAAGCTCGAGTTTATTTCCATTCCACCTCGTATTACTTTTAATATTGTTAAAACGTGTTAACCAACGGCTAAATATAATACAATGTCCAATAATAAAACAATTTAATTAAATTGGATTAACACAATCAACCTTTTAATAATGTTTTTGATGGTTAGGTTTTAGTTAAAATAACCATAGCTTCAATATATTACAATTTTCTAGGATTTACTACTAAGGTAGATAAATTATTACTGTTATTATTAGGTGTTCTGTCTTACGACAGGTCCATACTTTCTTTCAGAGAACGTAGATCTCCATTGCACCCTATCCTATCCTTCCTAATTAAGCTCCAGAATTTTCTTCTTTCCTTCAAGTTATACAATATTTGAATCCTCCTTGTTCTTAAGCTTCTATTTTCCTCAACCTTTCCTTCTATCACGTCGTGCAGAATACAGTTCTTTCCAAAGATGTGTCCGATCCAATTTCTTTGCACCGAATAATAACATCTACTCTCATCTCACCTACTCTTTTTATGACTACTTTATTTGTCACCTCATCCATCCATATGATGATCTTAAGTCTTTTCCAGCACCACATTTTAAATCTATCCGCGTATTTCTTTTCCATCTTCCTGAAAGTACCATTTTCTGCTCCATATAGCACGTTGCTCCAAATAATCGTTTTATTAGTTTCTTCTAGCTCCAAACTCAACTTGCTGGTCAGCAGTAACCTCTTATTGTTAAACTTTCTTGGCCATGGAAATCCTTTTTGGTGCAATAGGCATACTTTATCAGCAGACTACCCCAATACTTGAACTGAATACTTTCCAAATCCTGTTTCCGTTACTATCATAAAATGATTTAATTCCGATTCGCGTATCTAAATTAATTTATTTTTCTATCCATGATTGGTTCATCGTAGCCGTTCGTAGCAACTGTCCATTAGAGAGCTAAAGTTGATCTAACCAATCCAGTTTATCAAGCAGAGCTTTCGAGTGAAAGTGTTTGGATTGTTTTTGATAGAAAAAATTATGGTATTGGATTCCTCACTAGATAAGCTACGCCTGAAAATGTGCTGCTAATTTAAAATGTATTCCTTCTAGGTTATTTTCTAGTGACATAGTGACGTTGTTTATGGCTCTTTTTATATTAGAGTTGTTAAATATTTAATTTTAATACAAATAAATCAAATTCATAGCGGCGACCGAGTGGTGTTAGACGTTTACAGAGGGAGGGGGGAAAGGATTAAAATATGACCTAATCTACTTGGAGTGGTTTACAATATGTGGCTTTAATTGTGATTATCTCCAATGTGGGTGCATTTACTTTATTCTACGCTTACTATTCATTTAGATTAATATTTTTTCATCGCGTTTTATTACCTGTTCAGTTAACATGCATTTTTGATAATTACTCTATTGGAATAGAATGAGGAAGGAAACATTTTAGAAAAAATCTACCCGCATTTGCGTGAAAGAAGATTGTGAAACCATTTAGCACTTAAAAAAAATAACCCAGTAATGAATCGAGCTCCAACATCCCCAGAAGCAGAAAACCAGACAAGACAAGATTAACACCAAAAACGTTTCCACTGGTGCACTATAGATTTTTTTTTAAAGTTTGTGAACATTATAAAATAATTTGACAAATTACATCTTTTTCACGTGAATTAAATCCAAAATCTTTGTACGACGTTTGTTTGTCAAGTAAACTATTAGACTTTATCCGGTATTAGGTATTGTCCTATAACTCATTATTTAATGCTTTTCCCGTCCAAATACCTGTTCAGAGAATCAAAATTAAATTAAAGTTAAATAAATGGTACGGTGGAAACGTAATGACTTTATCACTCCTTGGCCTAAAATTCGAGATGCTTACTCAAAGTTCTTAAGATATATGAAAGAAAATAATAGATAAAATTACAGACACACTTCACCAAAGATAATGAATGAATTAATATAAACTGTTACAGAAAGAATTTGAGAAAAAAAAGTAGCATCTCTGTTCACCAAACAACAAAACATTCCATTTCCCAGACCTCAATTTAAAAAATATATATATTCACCATAATCTCAGAAACTTTTGATTTTATAAAAATATGTTTCTAATAAATTTCAGGGAAATTGATAGCTGCCATTTATTTTGTTATGTCTATATAATAAATTTGGTCAGAATATTTATAAAATAGTTTGAGAAAATTGATTTTTCTTTTTTCACTTTTAATTATTTTAGGTTTGGATATATATATATATATATATATATTTACATATTTCAGAAAATAATAATTAAAGAAAACTTTAAAAAATACCTAGATTCCAAGTTTTAGCCTGATAAGTAACATAGTTTTGGATCTAGTCCTAGTAATAGACAGACATACGGCATTACAAAAACACTTGTTTAGAGTTCAGGGAGTCATGAAATGTCGACATCAAACAACATATCTAGTTCTACCCGAACGGGTGGTAAGACCCATTGCTAAATAAATAAATAAAAATCTAGTTCTATCATTTTTGGACGAACATAATATGCTATCTACCCGAGAGGTGTGATAAAGTAAAAATTATCACAAACTTTTATTTGAATAGATTTTTTGCCAGTGGCGTACGTAGATTAGGTTTCCCCCTCGCATAAACCAATGGGATAGAATTAACAAAACTACGGCGTGGAAAAGGTTTAGAGTGTAGTAGTCTTTTAAATCATGATCTACACAAAACCCATCCCACATCTAACCATGATATGAAACAATAACACTTTTATAAAAAATTTACATTAGCCATATCACATTTAAATATACAGGATGTTCGGAAACTCAAAGCCCAAACTGCACAAATAGTTTGTTTGAACCAAAATTATATAAAATACCTGTACCTTTACATCCGGAAAACCATGCTATTACCATTAAATTGTGTTCAAAGATTCAGCTACAATGCCTGGAGAGTAAGATATTTAAGAATGCGTGTACAACAGGTTGCATAGGAGGTAGGCACGTGGCCTTGAGCACCTCGAAATCTTGGAGCAAGGCATCAGACAGAACATACAACAATTAATAGTAACCAACACATCAATCCATATAGAAATGCAAATACGTTCTAAGGTTCATCATTAAAAGTCCTGAATAACATAAAGTACTTGCCATTATTACATGTGCAGTGCCACGCGCCTAACTCCTATGCAACTTGTTGTACACGCATGCTTGACAGCTTTGCTCTCCCGGCTCTGTGTGCCAAAATTTTGAAAACAATTTAATGGTATTAGCATAGTTACTTGGATGTATGTGTATAGGGATTTTTTATTACTTTTGGTTCAAACAAATTATATGTGCAGTTTGGGCTATGAGTTTCTGAAAAACCTGTATAGTAGGATTTCGGTAGGAAGATTTTTTTAAATAAAATACAAACATTATTTTGAGGTCAACGATATAAACATTTAATATTTTAATAGTGATAATTTATAGGTATTTATAATATATATAACCATTTATATCTGAATTTCACATGACGTATGGATGTATGAAATTATATAGGGCTAACTTGTGAATGTGGGGAATGCCAGGCCTCCACCGTGGTTCGGATTCCACGTTAAACTGTAGGTTCTCTATTTCATCTCACAATCACCCTACCATTACACATTAGCGTAAGTGCGTATAACCTGAACGGGTAGTAAGACGCGGTGCTAATAATAATAATGTATCGTGTCAAATTTGTAGTCTATCCAATTTCAGACGTTTCTTGAGAAGTCTATTTTTCTTATTTAATTTCTAACTAAACTAAAACTACCACCATTGCACGATGAAATAGTCTGCAATTTTTATAGGAATAACGTTTTGGAAAATAAAATCTTATTTTTTGATCGACATTGATAACATCCCAGTCGGGTGCCCTAAGAGTTGTTTTCCCTAAATGACTTTCCTCCACACAAATTTTTGTATACGTCCTCTAAATTCAACCTTTCTAATCCCTAAAATGATAAGGGTAATTAATACATATGCCCATAGCTCGAATGGGGAATATTATTATTATTATTAGCATCATGTCTTACTACCCGTTTCGGGTTATACGAACTTACGCTAATGTGTAATGGTAGGGTGATTGTGAGATGAAATGGAGGACCTACAGTTTAACGTGGGATTCGAACCACGGTGGAGGCCTGGCATTCCCCACATTCACAAGTTGTGATTAAAACACGTCTTGTCAGAGGTGAAGGAAGGGTTTGGCAATCAGATAAATCTGTGCCAGGACCGAGGATTGAACCCCGGACCCCCAGCACAGAAGTCTGATACCTTACCCCTAGACCGCCAGGTCACCTGTAAATATGCTAGGTGAAATACACGTTACCGACATAGCTAAGGTATCGGACGTATTAATACTTGAAACGAGACTTAGTATTTTCATTTAATTTATTTGAGGTATTTAACTTGCACTTTATAAACTAACTGATTATATCAGCACATGACTTATAAACTAAATTAAATCGCGAACAGACACAACATCCAGCCCTTCGGCAATTTATTTATCACTGTGAAAGGAAAAACCTACACTTCACCAATGATCAGTTTTTCAATCATGCTAAGAATCGAGACTGGGACCCTTATCTCAGTAGACAGACACGTTACTGACTGAACTAAGGTGTCGGACTAAACTTAGTAGACTGTCCAACCGTCATAAAAGGTTATTTCTATGAAAATCTGACCTTACTAACCTTTATCTTACAGAATCTTGCGGTATCACCGGAGAACCTCTTTCTCGGTGGTCGATGACGCTTTGAAGTTCTCCTGATGACCGTAATACTATCGTGTCCTTATGGCGATGGCCCGCGCGCAGACGTCAAGAGCGATGTCTGTGTGACGTCACGGTCATTACCGTCCAAATTACTAAAACACTAGGTAGTGACTATCCGCCAGTTAAATTACATAAAACACTGGTTAGGGTACCTGTACTTTGCAACTTCGTGAGAAACTGGTAAGACCAGAAGCCGGAAACAATTGGCGGGAAAGTTGATGAATGATTTATTTTCTTAATATGTGTATGTATATGCATGCATGTGTACAAATATGTGTAAGTGTAATTGTAATCTTAGAATATTTCTCATTTTTAAGAGGGATATTTAACAGACAAAATAACTATTCCAAAAGTTGACAATGTCACTTCAAAATTATCATGGACAATAGGATTATAGGTTTACCTCGGTTGTCTTGGGGTAAAGTACTCATATCAATACCCAATGTTCACTAGTTTTAGCCCAGTTGAGGTCACGGAATTTTCTTGATCCATAAGATATCCGTAGCACAAATTCCTGTGGAGAGGAACTAAATCCGTCGGCCTCACATCAATTGTGAATGTTAAATAACCTTGAAAGGTATGGGAAAATTAATTTCCGGGAAAATTGGTAGAACCGTTCACACGCGTTCATAGAAATTCAGTGTGGAAGGCAACGGGTAAATAGCACACTTTTTGAAATCCAATTTTACATGTTTTTCAACCAGATGGTCTAGGCAATACTAACCAGCCGAAACTCCTATCAAAGCTCCAAATAGATACCAATAGAAATCACATCAAACCAACATTTGACGTGTTGACTTAAGGTGTACGTGCAGGGACGTGAGAAAAGATAGTTTAAAAAAATTAGTGAAACATAATTTTGGCCAAAATATTGCGTCAAAAGAAACACAAAGTTTAATTTTCTTCACATGGTGATATCAACAGTTCTTGAATATCTGTTATTGTCAGAGAGGCATTAGATGAGAACATTTTAAATAAAGAGAAAAAAATTGTCATTAAATTCCAGGACACACCTTGACTAATATTGAAGAACCTTTGAATTCATTATGTTAAGAAAATTAAATTCTATGCTTCTTCTGGATAAATATTTGATTTATTTGACCAAAAAATTGTTTTGATGTAAAATCTTCAAAAATACCTATCTTTTATCGCGCTAACTAACATATTCCCACATTAAAAAGAATAATATAGAACCATATATAATATATATCAGATCATCGGACCCGTTCAATAACGTATGCCAATTATAAGATATTTTAAGATGTTCTAAAAAATGCGTAAATCCAATTTTATAAAAAGAGTCAGTTTATAAGTAGAGGAATTTATTTGTCTACGTTAAGATTTATTGAATTTAATATTTGTTTTATGAACATATTTATATGTAGAGCCACTAAAACAAATATTAGATTCAATAAATTGTAGCTTTCAAAAATAAAGCACTGTGAACAAACTAACTATTATGTGGAGGAAGAGATGGAAAGTCATTTTGTAAAATTCACCCTCATACACTCGGCTGTGATACGAACCTGGGTCTCACTATCATCGGCAGTCTAATATAAAACGAGATTAGCGCGTTAGACCATGCAACCACTGAAGCGGGTTTATTTTATAGTGTTGTAGTCTTAGTAATAGCTCATCCATAATTAAATATTTTAGTTAATTTATTTCGTGACAAATATGGTTATACGATCCATTTTTAGAATATTTCAACGGGATTCAAGAAAAATGTGATACTTAACTATTATTTCTGTTGTAGTACCCAAACATATGACCGAGTTTTTTTGATGTATTAAATCAACCAAACATGTTTTTTCCATCTCTGGAAAAGTTTAACCAAAGATCATTATGAAATAAAAAAATAATAGAATAATTGACATAGATAATCTATAAAACTAACGAATTTTTTTTAATGCTATAAGAGTTAATATTTATCCATAACGATTTATCAATAATTTAAATATTTAATTGACATCCAAGCTATATTTTCCAAAGTTAAACAAAAACAAATACACGGTATTATAATACTCGTGAATAATGAATGTACATTACATTTCAAAGTACGTTTATGACTAACCGAAAACAGCGTGTTAACTAATAGAATAGTCCTTGTTTAAAGAAAGAGTTTTTTTGATAGCTATAAAAAATACTATATACACTTTCACTATTTATACGTCAGGTCATGTGATCTGCAGCCGTTACCATTAAAAGATATTATCAGTATATATCAAAACGAACTAATAAAAAGAGATAATTTTATAAATTTTCAGCACTATAAAATATATTTGTATATTAAAAATGGCTATTCCTATGAAATTTCGACTATAGTAAGTTATAACTTGAAGGACTGAGGATTAATATCTACATGCAAAATTGGGTATGACTTTTTTTACAACTACAGTAGCCCCGTGACTTCTTTGGTGCTGACTGACAACTCACAGCTGACAGCTGACGGCTTTGAAACGTTAACATACCAAATTATGTATCCCTACGCCGAACCATATGATATACAAAAACATGTGTTTATCAGCTTTCACTTCTGACAGTCAAAATTTAGGTATATACCTAAATGTTGACTGTCAGAAGTCAGCTGTGAGCTGTCAGTCAGCACCAAAGAAGCCATGGGGCTACTGAAGGTTCGCTCTACCTTCTCCACACCTCTGACAAGACATCTTGTGAATGTGTGGAATGCCAGGCCTCCACCGTGGTTCGGATTCCACGTTAAGCTGTAGGTCCTCCATTTCATCTCACAATCACCCTACCATTACACATTAGTCTAGGGTGCGTATAAGCCGAACGGGTAGTAAGAAGCAGTGATAATAATAATAATAATAATAATAATAATAATAATAATAGTTACTGTAGTAAAAAGTTGCCGGAGTACAGTGGGTCCTAAATTATAAAACTAGCTGACCTTTACGATAAGAACTGTACTTAATACGAGCTTTTTTCCTCACCCATTTGGGTTATTCGCAAATGTACTAATTATACTAATTACACTGATGTGTTAGGGATTAGGAATGGTTAGTTTAGAGGAAGTGTTTGATGTGCACGTGTTCTTTTTAGTCTGTTCTACTCGCATCAAGCCCATTTCGGTGATAGAATGGCATCATTCTCGCAATATATTGACTACCGGTGACGAAGGGCTCGAGGTTCGAATCCCGGTCAGGTGTACTGACTCCTTAACTAGCTTACATTCCCTCCTCACACAAATACATATAATCTTCCTAACCATTAGAAGTCTCAACTCTGATATTTGACCACGAGGACTAAGAAAGGGGTAAAAGATATTCAAAACTAATGGTTTAACGACCCACGGCTGTGTCCGAGACATCTTATTAAGCTTGCTTCACCATTGACCAGGAGGTCGGAGCACAGGTCCCTGCCAGGCTCAATGGGATAGTTCCTAGCCTTGGTCTTTCCCGTTCTCTCTCCAATACTGAAATGGTTGAATCACTCTTCACACTCAATATTATATTTCTTTCTCCTTATGGCCATTTTTATCACTTAATTATTTACTCTATGCTATTTAGAACTACACAGTTCACTGTCACACTTACAAAAGTACGACACTTGAGCTAGTTTATCCAGTCCACCTAATTACACCTTATCTCTATATTAGCTAGTTCTATCCAGTCCACCTATTACACCTTATCTCTATATTGAGCTAGTTCTATCCAGTCCACCTCATTACACCCTATCCCTATCTTGAGCTAGTTCTATCCAGTCCACCTCAATTACACCTATCCCTATCTTGAGCTAGTTCTATCCAGTCCACCATATACAACCAATCCTATATGAGCTAGTTCTATCCAGCTCACCAAATTACACCCTATCCCTATCTTGAGCCAGCTCTATCCAGTCCACCTCATTACACCTTCTCTCTTTCAGGTCCATTCTAATGTTATCCTCCCATCTGCGTCTAGATTTTCCCAACGGTCTCTTTTTATTGGGTCTTCAGTCAATAACATAAAAACTGTTCCAGAATCTACCATTCACGATTAATGTCCCCCCGACCGTAATCCACGAGACTTGATAATAAAACAATTTATTGTGATGATACATGGTCTGTAGCTCATCAATATGTAACTATTTATTTTCTTCTTGGACCCTTTATACCCTTAATTTAGTTTAGTAATGTGTTTAGCAAACTTTGAGGATTTGGAGAGGATATCATAATTGACGTATGCATATTAATTACATAGGGTCTACATATGTTCGGAAAAGCCTATTTTTTGTCCCATTTGACACTGATAATGCCGTAGATAGGGTGGCTGCTACTGTGTTCTTGTTTACCTTTACGATATTTAAAAGTAACTTAATATGGTAACTTCAAATTTCCACTAGAATGACAACTTTAAAAAAAAAAACAAATGAATAGGGACAAATATCGCTGTGGGGTTGATAAAAAAATATAATAAATGTAGAAACTAATCGTGGCTATTTTAAAAATAGGATTCTCATTCAGCCAGGGGCTAATGAAAGGCTTGGTTTCTTAAAGGTCCTAAATAGATTCGTGGTTGGCGGTTCGTCAATTAACTATTAATAAGGACGTTTGAACGATACACTTGAATAAAATGGTCGTGTACTTAGGCATAGCCTTGTCTGCACACACTAATAAATAAGTCCTTCAAAAGTTTCATGTCACAAAGTACATACCTAGATTACAAAGGTTTTTTTTTATGTCATTAAGTAGGTCTTTAGTGGGTCGAGAGGCGTGTATTGAGTTTGATGAAGACCTTGGAAAGTAAAGGAACTGGAGGACAATAAACAATTAAATTTTCTAGAGGATTGACAACGAGAAAGGTTACTAGATCTACTTTCACATACTCATACGTAAATTTATCGGATTTGCGGCTATCACTTTTGATGTAAATTATCAATAACTATTATATAATACTTTATTTTTATCACCAAGTCTTCCTACCCGTTCGGAATGTACTCAAATTTACTAGCTATGCTAATGTGTTAGGAATTAGGAAGGTTTAATTTAGACTAGAGGAAGTGTACCTTCATTTGAGGTTAGAGACGGTGGTAAACTGTTTAAGAATAACCATCTTGAGTACACCTGACCAGCATTCGATGCCCAATCTCCCCGTAACCACGAGTACAGTCCAGCATTTTTCAACACATGTGCTGCAACCACAAACAAACATACACGGGACCCTCAGCTCCATAGGAGAGCATGAATCCTTCAAGGGGCATTTAAAAAAAAGCACACTATAAACATAGTTTTTACTATAGAGTGGACACAAATATCCACCTCGAGTCAATCGGCTGGATTTACACAAAGCTAGGTTCAGGTAAAGACCCAAACCCATCTTCACATAATCCTACTTATATAGATTGAACATTACAATTAGAATGGTCCCTTTATGATTAACATGTTGAAAGGAATTTGTTTAGTAAGTATACATTTGTAAGAGCTGTTATTTTTATTATTTGTATTATTATTATTATTATTATTATTATTATTATTATTATTATTACTAGCACCGCGTCTTACTACCCGTTCGGCTTACACGCACTTACGCTAATGTGTAAAGATAGGGTGATTGTGAGATGAAATGGAGGACCTACAGTTTAACGTGGAATCCGAACCACGGTGGAGGCCTGACATTCCCCACATTCACAAGTTGTGATTAATACACGTCTTGTCAGAGGTGAAGGAAGGGTGTAAGCACTGTTATCACTAAGCAGTGACACTAGCGAACCCCAGCGTTGGTGGATTCAACCTGGCTAAAGGAGCGCAGCGAAACTTCCATAAGGATTAGGATTTGGTATTTCCTTGTCTGAAGCCACGGTACATTGGTGTGGCATGAAGTGTAGATTGATATGCCGCGGGGAAGACAAAATATAAGAGAGAAAACAGTTTAGGAATATAAAATAAATACTTTCTGAATGCACGAACGAAATTATTTTAGAAAATAACATAGCTTTTCTTAGAATTTTAACTATAGGACTTTTAAATAAAATCTTAATACATATTTATTTATTGATATAATCTCTTCTTAAAAAACTGATGGTGTACCTTGACAATTTTAATGCCTTTTTTTAGTGTACCGTGAGTTGAATAATTTTTAAAATCACTGGTCTTATGCATTGCGAAAATGACGTCTTAGTAAGCACTTGGAAACATCGTTAGCCACCTGTTGCCTAACTGTTTCTCAACTGTTCCCCAACTGTTGGCCAACATAGGAAACAGATTGAAGGCAAACATTAAAGAGACATGGTTTCGCGTCCATACCACAATGATGAAACATTTGTTTCCCGTACAGAGTTAAGTTGAGTGAAAGATGTCTTTTGAGGAGAATGGTGGTACGGCTTGTGATTTGTATATAGTTATGAGCTGTTAAAGAAGACAGAGGAGAAGAAAAGTGGGGTGAGTTTGTAAAGTGCTTCAAAATAGTTCGTACTATGCAAATAAATTTCTGGCAGAACTGAACCTCGAAGACGACAAGGGCTTTAGGAACTTCACTCGTATGTCTCCTAGAGATTTTGAAGTTATTTTAAAAATGGTTGGTTCCAGGATAGTGAAATAGACTCATGATTTAGATCAAGCAATCTCCCCTACTAGTCCACGTTGCTTTTAGCCGGAAATGCTGGCTAACACGTCCAGACCAGCAAACATTGTTACTTGTAACCCATTTGAAATGAATCACGGGAAACATGTTTTCCCTACTCGGAAACACAAAGGCAACATTAAAAAAATGTTGCCCAACTGTTGGGGGAGGGGGAGCGGAATTGTATCCACTCGGAATGTTATCCATTCCGGTATTTTTGTAATAAACTGCTTTTGTGAAAATCCTGAATTGTATCCACTGGAATTATATCCCCCCAAACTGGAATTGTATCCCCTCGGAATGGTATCCATTCCGATAGTTTTGTAATAATATGCTTTTGTGAAAATCCTGAATTGTATCCACTGGAATTATATCCCCCAAAACTGGAATTGTATCCCCTCGAAATGGTATCCATTCCGATAGTTTTGTAATAAACTGCTTTTGTGAAAATCCTGAATTGTATCCACTGGAATTATATCCCCCAAAACTGGAATTGTATCCCCTCGGAATGGTATCCATTCCGATAGGTTAGGTTAGGTTAATTCCAGTGGATACAATTAAGGATTTTCACAAAAGCAGTTTATTACAAAACTATCGGAATTGATAACATTCCGAATGGATACCATTCCGAGGGGATACAATTCCAGTTTTGGGGGATATAATTCCAGTGGATACAATTCAGGATTTTCACAAAAGCAGTTTATTACAAAACTATCGGAATGGATACCATTCCGAATGGATACAATTCAGTCCCCTCTTGGGGGACAGCTGGGAGACAATTGTTTCTAAAACAAGAGCAACATATTTGCAAACAATGTTTCTGGGGAAATGTTTCCTAGTGCTTACAAGGCTTTAGACCATGAGTCTATCGAAGCTGGTAATAGGACAATAATAATAATGTGTAATGTTATCAATGTTGACCTCAAAAAAGCATATTTTTTTTAAAGGTGCTCCAAGTGTCTATAGTAAAATCAAGTTATATACATGATGTATTTAAGGAGGGAGTGAATGGGGGTTTGGAGAAGTAAGTAATGTAGAGAACATAGTCTCACTGTAAAATATCTGCGAGGGTAAGTTAAATATTTTTATTGTTGATAGTTATTTTCTGAGAGCGTGTGCCATTTTTTTGCTTGAATAAAATTATATAATATTTTTCAAAACATTTCCCTACCCTTCCAGGCAGTATGCATTTAATTATGCTAATTGTCTCTTACGTTACATGATAAGACAAAATATAGGGTGATTGAAAAAAAGTGCTTAGGAAGATATTTTGTTCAAAAACAGATTGGGCTACTAGGAAGTTGAGGAGGCTACATAGTTATTAATTTCATAGCCTGTACTCGTCACAATATATATTTAGAACAGTCAAGTCTAGTAGATTACGGTGGTTAGGACATACAGCGTGAATGGGATAATCTAGAACCGTGCTCAGCGTATTGACTGGAAAACCCAATAGGAAGAGCCCATTGGAAGACCTAGTCGCAGATGGGAGGTTAACATTATAATGGACCTGAATGAGATAGGGTGTAATGAGGTGGACTGGATAGAACTAGCTCAAGATAGGCGGCGTACTTTTGTAAGTGCAGCTATATGAACTTTAGAGTTCCTAACGCCACAAAGTAAGTAATTATGGGGATCATAGCTAATAATAACACTTTCTGGCATTTAAATAATTAATACCGATATTTTGTTATATGTTATTTTGAAGGTCTGGATTGATGGTTGGCAATATATAAACACAATTGTTTGTTTTCACAGCAACTTTATTGGCATGTTTATATATAAATAGACAATTCATTATTACAAACACATTCTACAATTTTACACTATGAATACATACATCTATTTATCAATTTCTTACAAACTCACACATTTTATTTCAAACACATTGTTTTCTTGTTACAAATTAAATTTCTTGCTATTTTTCTATAAATGTTATATCAATTTATTCTGATTATTTATTTTATATGTATTAAATACTCATCTACAAAAATGTATTTTTAACCTAAGCTTATATTATTTTATTTTTGATTGGTTCCACAGCCATTAAATTCACTGCATTGCAGGGTGCATCATTTAGTACACTTTGAGTGCATGTGTAAAGGGCTCGACCAGACTAGCGAGCGAGCGCGTGATTAGCAGATAGCTCTTGACAGTTGTTGACAAGGAGGCAAAGGTTCGAATCTTGGCTCAGTGAACTGAGTGTGTTTTTTGACCAGTGATTTATTGTTGTGGTTTTACCATCCTCTCTGCGTGATAATGGTGATTCTTATTTGTAAAGACCTACTTGATTATAATATTGGAAGTATTTTAACATATCAGTTTTTCATATATATATATGGTTAATGATTTTACAATTAAATTAGGCCGTTAGTAGCAAGTGTGCTAAACCTATCGATAATAATAAATATGTCAAAATGAGAAGTTTTCCTAGCACTAATGAACCAACATACAATAATATTGCCTAGCGCCTGTAAACTAGACTGTACCGGCTCGAGCGCACGTGCTTGAAGAATAGAACCAGTTCTATCTTTAAAGCACGCGCGTTTGTTCGCTCCAGTTGGCCACCTCTCATTACAACCAATGTGTTCTATTTTATTTTTTAGTCGCTCACTCGCCCGTTCTGGTCGTACCCTAAGCGATATCTTCCACAGTAGCTACGTTTTAAGACACACATACACGGTCCCAAAACAACAATTAATTACTTTAGTGGGAAGGATACAAGCTCAATAACGGAGTGATAAATGTTTGACCTTTTTGAGGACTAGACAGAAGAAACAGACAAGGTATATACCGGACTAACAACCTTCAGGTTAAAATGGCTGCGCCATTGGGAAAGCTTGAGTCTTTCCTCACCAGGATCGCTGCGTGCAGACCCAAGTAACAACATAACACTCAAACAGGCATGTTTAAACACTGTTCACGTTAAAGATGGTTTTACTAGAAAAAGACAAACATCACCTTCTACGTCAATAAGTCCGCTTTCATAAAATATGTTCAGGTAGCGGCCTCACCCTTCTTCACATACACCAACTCCCAAACAAACCTACCAGACTGAAAATTACAAAGAAAACGTAGAATAGGCTATATTAATGATCCTATCTTTGTTCAAACCAATGTTTGCAAACTGTCTAGCGCTAAACAAACTTCAAATACCGTCGACTAGTTGCTTGATTGAAAAGGTTTGTGCATTGAAAGGAGGTAAGGCGGTGAGTTGGAGGGGGAGAAGAGAGGTGAAATTGTTGGCATTTGAACTATTTTGTATGGAGCCCCCCTCCCCTCCCTTTACAACACACCATTAGAAAGCACCCGCCTCGGTGGCGTAGTTGGCTAACGCTAGTCAAGTTGAGCTCGACTGTTGAGGACGGGGAGATCAAGGTTCGAATCTCAATCGGGTGAACTGGGGGGGGGGGGGTGTTCCTAAACGGTTAACCACTCTCCCTCCACGCAAATGCGTGTTCACTTCCTCTACTTCTAACTTCCCAATTCCTAAT
The DNA here is from genome assembly GCA_039000515.1 of Timema cristinae. Classification (NCBI taxonomy): domain Eukaryota; kingdom Metazoa; phylum Arthropoda; class Insecta; order Phasmatodea; family Timematidae; genus Timema; species Timema cristinae. The sequence continues at coordinate 52,359,798 of JBCFYV010000935.1, read as the reverse complement.
CCATTAGCGTAATTAGTACTTAAAGCTTACAACCCGAACGAGTAGTAAGACGGGAGCTAAATAAATTATTTTTTTAAAAATATTAGAAAACGAGTTGTTTCACGTGAAAGTGGTGTTAACACAGAGAACTGAGACCGGCGTTACCCAGTACCCAAGGACTCAACCTGGCCCAAAGAGCGATGCAATACTCTCGTAAGGCTGAGTGTCTGGTGTATACCGTGCATGCGACCAAGTGCCGTCATAGTGGTAGACAAACGTGCCACTAACAGAGCCATAGGTCCGACAGAAGTGAATACTATTCCAAACTGAGAACTAACCGACAACCACGTGGAGATATTGGTCCTGTCGCTGAGACAACCAGGCTCAGCCAATGCTCAGTGCCATAGTGGGATCATTACCAGTCCAAGATCTTCGATGGACCTTTGATGTCACCGGTTACTTGAAGATATGATAAAGCAGCCACGGCAACTCAAGATACAAGGGCTGAACGTTAGATTCCCGTGTCTTGTTGTAATTTATCATAATAGATCTTGAATACACCATCTACGGTAGGAGAGGTGGTAGTTGGCATCATCAGAAGATTATTTTTGCAAACTTTGGTTTAAAATTACTAATGTAAACCTATTTGGAAATAATTTTATTTACTTAGTAATAGAGTACTATATTATCAATCTTTATTTCCAAAATTGAAATTAGTAACTTTCGGTCAATTTTTCCAATAAAGAACCTTCTGATAGACGTCAACTACAACCTCTCCCACGGTAGATAAGGTATATATCTGTGAATGGCACACAATTCCAAACATACTGTGTGACCACGTGCTCGATAACCAATTCTTCAAAACGAATCTTACTACTTTTACTAGTTATTTAAAATATACTGTATTTTTAGTAAAGCACGTTTATGTTATCTTTGACTCGTGGTCTACTGAGCTAACCACTTAGCCACAAGAAAAGTCTCTGCTTCTATTGACTATCTTATTTTTTTATATTTTTTTTAACCCATTAGAAAACAAAATTACAATAATTTTCAACTAAAATACCACATGACACTTGACAATTTAATCCCCATTTTACTGTAAATGTTGGTATTATAATAGGTATTTTGTAGAGGACATTTGTATTATAATGATAAACGATAAATTATTCATAACATTCCATTTGACACCAACATAAATTCACACTAATACATTTTACTGCTAGGATACAAAGCCAGACATAAAATCAGACGATATTAGTAAGTAGACACTTCCGGTCAATGAGGTTGAGTTTTGCAATGTGTCACATGTAAATGCTAGAAAAATATTCTCCCAATAATAAATTCACCTAGCCTTTCCTATTAATTGTGAAACTAATTTCTAAATGATAATAGACTTTTTCAAGATAAGGTAATTAATATTATGTATGGCTATATATAAACAAAATATTACTTAAAACTACAGTAGCTTTTATCATGAAGATCTAACTCTTGACATATTTTGGACTTTTACTGTAACTTACATACAATAAAAATAGTCGTTTCGAAATATATAAGAATAATCAATACTTTAAAATAAAATAGGACAATAAATACATAGCTTTGTAGATCAGATCTCTTTAAGAACAACCTTTTTTTCACTTTTTGAGTTATTTTTTTTATAAGTTCACTTTCATCCCTCTTTCTGGTTACTCATTACATACTCGTGTCCAACAAAGTGTAGTAAAAGTGATCACATAGGTTCAGAAACTATAATACACACGTGATAAATATCAAACGCTATGTCCATAACACAATATTTTAATATTTATTTGAATTGTAAACAATAATTTCAAATATGTTATATTTCTAGACTTATTTTATAGATGTATTGGATGGCCCCTTATATAACACTTCTGCAAAAATATTCACCTTAACATTTAGGACCAGTATACATATATATAACACACTATTTAATCAATTTGATTGAATTGAATACATTCAAAGACAGCTATATCACTTTATTTGCGCAGAGCAGCGGTAATTAACCAAAACAACTATTGAAGTCAATTTTGAAAGAAGTAGCCAATCATTAAATTACGGATGAACACTTTGAAGTTCAGAACACTTAAATATTACAAAATAAACATGTTTAAAAATAGATAGTAGTAAAAATTAAGACGATGTTTGAGAAAACAACAAAATATATATTATTTTAAATATGATATTTTATAATTGTTTACCAAATTTGTTGTCCAATAAGGAAAATCACTCTCTTGGAGGAGATTGGAATTAATTTGAAATTCGTCAAGGAATTTTTTTGTATTGAAATTGGTACATCCTGGTGGCTGTGATATTTCAGACTCCCTCCTCCACTCGTATCGGTGGGCATGCAGTCTAAATATCAAGCTAATTTAGTATGGTTTGCTGGTGATAAGAAGAGCAGGGTTCGAGTCTCAACCTTGTGTTTTGAGGGTGTTTATTCATAAATATGTTTCGCTCTACCTTCATACATTCACGCAAATGTGGATCTATTTCTTGTAAACTCTACCTTACTCAACTATACCATACTATATATATTATATATATAACTATACCATACTATATATTTTATATATATATAACTATACCATACTATATATTATATATATATACAGCTATACCATACTATATATATATTATATATATAAAATATAGCTATACCATACTATATATTATATATATAACTATACCATACTATATTATATACAATATATACCATACTATATATTATATATATATATATATATATATATATATATAATATTTCTCAAAGGAACAATTTTTATCATCCAAACTCATTCGAGTAAAATAATGGGGACCTAATTTTATTAGCTACAACATTTTTAGTCAGGAATACTATTAAAAGAAAAATAAATGATAGTAGGAGGGAAAATATATAGTGAAGGAACACACAAAACCTAGCAGTGTATTTTTATAATGATATAACATTTTGTTTGATGTGAGCGCAAACAGAAATACATAAATAAATCTCAAAATATAATTCTCTCTTCTTGACATTTATAGTAAAAAAAACAAAAAAAAAATTAAAAATAACGAAACAATATATTTTAATTTGTTTTAACTAATAGTGTATATGCTATTTAGATTATTGAACTTCCATCTTATTTATAAGTTCATTATTTGTTTGGTACAAGGAAAGTAGGAAGTTTTCCCTTGTACAGACGACATATATATTTGCCTGGATTTGGACTGCAACAACAGTTGAAAGTTAATTAAAAAATTGTTCGAAATAAAAACAACCATCATTTTCTTTCAAAGATTAATTCCCCTTTTTTAAAATGTTTAAAAAAAAAAGTTGGTTTGACATTAGACTCGTAAAACATATTTTATTTTATTTTTTTATCTCCGCTTATTGTTAAGGTTATAAGCAGATATAGTCTATTAAGTATGCTAATAAGCTAGGAATGAGGATTGTATGATTTAAAAAAAAGTGCACCCACATTTGCGTGTAAGAAGAGTGGGAAAACTTCTTTTAATAACTATCCTCACTACACCCAGCCAGGAATTGTAACCCTGACATACCAATCACTAACAAACCTTAGAATAAATAGCGTTCCATTGTCCCTCTACGAAAATGTGGGTACACTACCTATAAATCAAACCTTCCTTACCCCCAACTCATAAGCGTAATTAGTACATATGCGCATATCCTGAAAAAGTAGTATATATATATATATATATATATACATATATATATATATACATATATATATATAAATATATATATATATATATATATAAAGAAGTAGCGGGTCCAGTCTAGAAAACTGAGATTAACAGTGGTGGGTTCGTCGAGCTGACCACATTATACCCCCTATCCACAAATGTTGGCATTATCATTGCTAACGGTGGCGGCCGCTTGGTCGGAATAGCTCACTTGCAAGCTCACACCATGGAGCTATTTTTGATTATATATATATATATATAATCAAAAATAGCTCCATGGTGTGAGCTTGCAAGTGAGCTATTCCGACCAAGCGGCCGCCACCGTTAGCAATGATAATGGCAACATTTGTGGATAGGGGGTATAATGTGGTCAGCTCAACGAACCCACCACTGTTAATCTCAGTTTTCTAGACTGGACCCGCTACTTCTTTATTTAAGTAGCTCCTCATTTGCCCTCCCGAGGCTGAGTTTGACCCCGTTTTAGGCCAAAGACTTCACAGATAAATTCTGGAAGTGATGTGGATTGAACCCAGCACGTCTGGATCTGGAGCCATTAACTCTGACCACTAGCCCACATAAGTGGTCATATATAAATATATTGACTGGTTATAATAAACTGGTATCTGATAAATTCTACCTTTCGAATATTTCTCAGATGTTGCCAGTTCGTAAATCAGATATAAGATCATGACCCGATTTAGCTGCCATCAAGTCGCGGGCCACCTGAGAGAGGTCCGCGTACTACAGGTTGGGAACCGTTTTAATGGCCGACTCAATAGTTGTATAGAATTAACCACTCTCTGCGCTCGCTAATTATTAAGTTTACAATTTTAAACTCTCACATGCGTAAGTTCCTAATAAATTCTCTTGGTAAAGTTATCACAGGCAACACTAGAAACGTGATACATTTTTTTTTTCAAGTTGAAATGGAATGGAAGTCATCGCTAATTAAATTGCCAGCTTGGGAAAAAATTATTTCATACAAAATTTAAAAAAAAAAACACAAAAATATAAAAGTAATTTGATAAATGGCCTCATTTTTAATTTAATTATTAATTTTAAATAATCTCTATCGGCCATTGTTGAATATGACCACCAATCAATTTGTAGAAAAAAATCTACATTGAACTTAAGTTGTTTAAGTACTTCCTAGATGTTTCCCATATCAGTGGTCACGTGGGGTCAGGTGATATAATCTCGTATGGTCTGGCTTGCCGATGACGTGGATGTAAGGGTGCAAATCCAAACTGGGGTCATTGATATTGCATTTTATCGTAAGATACTTTCTACTACACACAAATATGGATTCATTTTATCTAATATTCTACCTTTCAAATCCCTTTCTATTTGTTTACATCTATTACTGTTTCCAGCTTATGGTCTGGGTCCGTTTTTTTATTTAAACCATATATTTTCACCCGCCTCGGTGGCGTAGTTGGCTAACGCGCTTGTCGTGTTGAGCTCGACTGCTGAGGACAGGGAGATCGAGGTTCGAATCTCGGTCGGGTGAACTGGGGGGGGGGGGGTTCCTAAATGGTTTTCCACTCTCCCTCCACGCAAATGCGGGTTCACTTCCTCTAATTCAACCTTCCCAATTCCTAATCCATTAGCGTAATTAGTACTTAAAGCGTATAACCCGAACGGGTAGTAAGACGCTGTGCTAAATATTAAATACATATATTTTCCGCTACCTGCTTGCTAAACTTGTCGTAGCTTCATATCATTTTTAATCTAACTTAAGACTAGGACAGGTACAACATCGAGCCCCCAGCCGTTAATGTATCAGTGTGAAAGAGTAAACCCACACATCACCAATGACATATTTTTAAAACCATGCTGGGAATCGAACCCGGGACCCTTAACTAATTTGACAGACACGTTACCGACTGAGCTAAGTTGTCGGATTTATTCTCTTCCTAAATAGTTTAAATATGTGAATAGCCCGGATGGGTAGTAAGAGATATTGCAAGACAGATATCTGTCAAAAATTGATCCATAAAATCAAACTACTTTTAAATACTGATTAATTAATTTCGATGAAAAGGCCTGTGTGTGCGTGTGTGTGTGTGTGTGTGTGCGCGCGCGCTATGTATCTTACTGTCAGTTGGTGATATTTGCGCAAAATTTAGTACTGCAGTAGAACAGGGTAGATAATATTAGTTATAACCTACCAGCTTTCTCCTAAATATAATAATAATATTTAGCACCACGTCTTACTACCCGTTTGGGTTATACGCTTTAAGTACTAATTACGCTAGTGGATTAGGAATTGGGAAGGTTGAATTAGAGGAAGTGAACCCGCATTTGCGTGGAGGGAGAATGGAAAACCATTTAGGAAAAATCCACCCCCAGTTCACCCGACCAAGATTCTAACCTCGATCTCCCCGTCCTCGGCGGTCGAGCTCAACACGACACGCGCGTTAACCAACTACGCCACCGAGGCGGGTCTAAAACAAAACCAGTGAAAGCTACAGATGTGAAAAACAACCTCAGTCTACCCAATCAGGATACAAACTAAATCCAAAGCTCACGAATAAGTATAAAGCTCACTGTAACCGAGCCAAACCTACTGTTTAAAAAATATGAAATATAATATTTAACTGATCAAATAATGTCGCGGTGACTTCCAGCCATCAAAGTAGAACTTATTATATATTTAAAATAGTTTTAACCGACTGACTATAGTTTCAAACCTGCCCACTATAGGGTGCGGATATTTTTAATAAAGATTGGTGACTACGTAGCGTTAGGTAACGAGTAGAATCAATTCACGCTTGGAGTGATGCCAGCTGACAGATAGCAGAATACGAGTATTCTTTATCGCAAACATCGTTTGAAATTCCCATTTATTAGCTTATGTGGAAATAATTATTATTTACTTAGTGTAGTAATACTATTGTGCGTCTGGGCTGCATCATGGTATTAGTTGTAAGATTAGCCAGTACTAATGTACCGTCGCCCAGGGAACGCTCGAATGTAGACTCACTGATCATACATATTTTTCCTTGAAGGCTCTTTCCATGTCCCGATCAATGAAATGATGGTGAGTATGAGGGTGTGAAACCAGTGGAAACACTTAAACCTAGCTTAAACCTAATTAACCAAACCCTAGTGACCATCGGTGTAGTTCTCCTTTCGGGAAAAATACATAAGGTACCTCCTGGGATACGAAACCGTGACCCCTAATCTCGTAGCCAGGTGCACTGACACTACACCGCAGGGCTGATTATTTCATTAGTAATAATATATAATTAATAAAAAATGTTAATAAAGCTTTCAATATTAATTCTATGATGACTAATTCATTATTGGCTTTTTAGTGACTTAGTGAAAGAACAAAATATCTTAATAAAACTTTGTAGTTTTGGCAAGTAGTATAGTAAAAAGTATTATATTAGCACGTATTTAGTTCTTATAACTGGCCACCAAAATAAATAAATGTGTTCTTGTAACTTAGAGAAAGAGCCTTACAATTCATTAGTTTCAAAATAAAACGTTTCTATTTTGCAAACAGATGCTCATAATAAAAACAAAAAAACAGTTTTATTTCCTCATCGAGTGCCTTCATTTCGTTTGGTTCTTCATTTTAATTTGTGAAGAGAACGCGGCCTTATAGACGCTCTATTTGGTAAATAATTTTCAAGCGAACCACTGATGCCACTTCCACAAAAAAAAATGTAATGTAAAAATAATTAAAATAAAAATATTAAAAAACAAACAAATTGTTTGTTGTGAAAGTTTTGACTTCCAAAAGTGACAGCAGCACAACATATGTTCTTACATATAATATGTTTTAGCGAATGGATACATGAGGGTATAGATCTGGTAACATTGACTAGCTGTCACTTGCCACCACTCCAAAGCGAATAGAGTTTAGTTAGGAGTTTACAACTATCAGGAGTTCCTTGGTGTTAATAAAACAAACGTGCTATGGGTTAGTTTACAAACTGGTACGACTGTAATTTTTTTTTTTAAATATAGTCCTCTCAAGTCTAAATTCATGCTCAAAAAAAAAAGACGAGTTCCTAAGAAAGATGTTACTAATTATTGAATCTGCACGTTTTATCCCATAAACAAAAAATATTTTTATTAATAAATATAATAATTGTATTAGTATCTTTATTTTAATTTATGAATTTTAGTTTAATAATAGTGATTCAAAGCTTTACAGACATACCAGTTGAGAAACCCGCCCATAAGTGATTGAAAAACAACAACAAAAATACTTAATAGCCCACGACCTTCCTCACGGATTAACGCATAACTTAGGTGGGAAAAACAGCTCCGAACCAGTCGTCGCATCTTAATAAAGTAACCTTGAATATTCACTATGAAAGAGATGTATTTAGAATAGTGAAAATCTTCGAACATGTTTAAAAAAATAAATTAAACGCTGAATGCCACAAATTTTCTCACTCCTTTTCATCAACCTTAAAATGTATTTATTGTTAAATTAAATTTAGCACCACGTCTTACTACCCGTTCGGGTTATACGCTTTAAGTACTAATTACGCTAATGGATTAGGAATTAGGAAGGTTGAATTAAAGGAAGTGAACCCGCATTTGCGTGGAGGGAGAGTGGAAAACCATTAAGGAAAACCACCCTCAGTTCACCCGACCGAGATTCGAACCTTGATCTCCCCGTCCCCAGCAGTCGAGCTCAACACGACAAGCGCGTTAGCCAACTACGCCACCGAGGCGGGTCTTAAAATGGAGATTTACTCAAAATTATTTAAGATTATTTTTCTTTTAGCACCGCATATTACTAGCCATTTAGGGCTATAAGCTTATGGACTAATTATGCCAATGGTTTTTAGGAATTAGGAATATTATATTTATAGGAAGTGTACCCACATTAGAGTGGAAGGAGAGCGAAAAACCATATTGGAAAAAACCTCGTTACACTGTACCGAGAGTTGAACCTCAATATTCTCCAGTACCGGCAGTCTAATATACTTCAAGAGTAGCGCGTTAGACCACGTGGTCAATAAAGCAGGTAGCTCTGGGAGAAGCAGATAACAGAAAGTGTGCAAGTGAGAGGAGAGTAATGGAAGCAATTAAAGTAGAAACCCGCCTCGGTGGCGTAGTTAGCTAACGCGCTAGTCGTGTTGAGCTCGACTGCTGAGGATGGGGAGATCGAGGTTCGAATCTCGGTCGGGTGAACTGGGGGTGGTTTTTCTTAAATGGTTTTCCACTATCCCTCCACGAAAATGCGGGTTCACTTCCTCTAATTCAACCTTCCCAATTCCTAATCCATTAGAATAATTAGTACTTAAAGCGTATAACCCGAACGGATAGTAAGACGCGGTGCTAAATAATAATAATAATAATAATAAAAGTAGAAAGAATGGTGTAAGGAAAGAGTAAGATGGAGGTATTTTACTAAACTGATCCAGCTACAGGTTGCTGATGATAGTCTTTAAGAGAACTAATATATCAACTTTAAATCCTTAGAGACATTATAAGAATTGATATTTAAATTTGAAATCCAAAGAAACATTTTATATGGCATGTTATAACATCAACTGGTTTATACTGAAATACCAAAGAAAACCACACTACCATGTGATTCCTGGCTAGATCTGTATTGTCTACCTAAGTTTTGCAATAACAGTGGGGTGAAATTGGCTCTTAAACTATAATAACATACATCGATACGTTGAGAATTTGTTGAGTGAGCCGGCGAGGCTGGCAACGCTCGTTTAGTTGTAGTTACCACAGTCGACACCTGTTTCTGATTGGGTTCATGTTGGATCCCACAGGGCAGCGCCACGTGTTGGAGAAATCCTCTGAGTTTGAGAGTACTCCACTGACCCTGATGTGATTGGGAGCGTGTTCGTCCTCAAGGGCCCAGCGGAGGGACGTCTCCGACCAGGACTCACACCACACCTGGGACAGTAAGAGAAACCAACCCAAGTACAGTACATTGCATGTATAAGGTTTCCCCAGTCTGATCCTTGAGACCGGAGTTTATTCCTCAACTAGGTGCGGAGATTTTACCACCAATGTTGGAGACTCCCGCTCTTTTTCCAGTTGAACTCTCAACTTTCTAGTTAATTTGGTTGATGACGTTGCCTTCTTAGGAAAATTTACTGTGGTGCCAGCGGGTGTCAGGCTTTCCCAATATTTTCAGAATAAAATAGATAAATAATAAGGATTATTATTATTATTATTATTATTAGAACACGTCTTACTACCCGTCCGGGTTATACGTACTTACTCTAATGTGTAATGGTAGGGTGATTGTGAGATGAAATGGAGGACCTACAGTTTAACGTGGGATCCGAACCACGGTGGAGGCCCGGCATTTCACACATTCACAAGTTGTGATTAATACACGACTTGTCAGAGGTGAAGGAAGGGTTTGGCAAGCAGATAAATCTGTGCCGGGACCGAGGATTGAACCCCGGACCCCCAGAACAGGAGTTCGACACCTTACCCTAGACCACCAGGTCACCTATAATCTTATTAAATCTAAACTTATTTACAGTGTCCAACAGTAAACTTACTTAATTTTAGCCAGAATTAGGTCTGAAAGAATGACTTTTGTTTGTGCTTTTGTTCTTCTTAATACAATCAAAATATTGCATTTTCCTACGAGAGTTTAAATTTCACCTCTGAAATCCCCCCCCCCCCCTCCCCTACCCACAACTAAACCAGCACTCCCAAATTAGGACTCTCTAAATCCATCTATGCTTGCCTTCTTGGTGAATTCGAAACTATTTTTGTGAGGTGGGTTGCATCTTAGCTTGGCGCACCTAAGTAAAATAAGCACTATCACTCTTAGTCGCCAATATAAGAATTAGAAATAGAGCGAATAAAATTATTAGTTCACCCGATGAGGCCTCTAGTTCACCTGCTGAGGGCCCTTCCCCCCTTCCACTGACGAGTATACACACCCACTCTACTCTTTGCACCGGGACAGCATTTAATCTCATTTAAAAATGATTTATTTCTGGTTTTATATATTAGATAGCCATATTATGTTTCAACGGACTTTTTTAAATCTATATTCTGACAGGAAGATTCCTACCGGCCAATTTCGTGAATAAACCAAATAACCTAACAATTTCAAAATAACACATTAAAAAATTTTCCTTAATGATAAAAAATATATTTTAACAGTGTAATATTATTTTAAGAATTATTTAAGAATGTATTGTTTTTGTTTCAATGTTATAGCTTTAAAACTCGCCGAATAACACGTAAATTCATAAATATGGGGAATCTTTTCTCAGCTTACCGTGACGTCACAGTTAGATGGTTTGAATAACAATGAGAAGTTATGTACAGTAGCCCCGTGGCTTCTTTGGTGCTGACTGACAGCTCACAGCTGACTTCTGACAGTCAACATTTAGGTACATACCTAAATTTTGAACGTCAGAAGTGACAGCTGCTAAAAACATGTTTTTGCAGATCATGTGGTTCGGCGTAGGGATACATAATTTGGTCTGGTAATATTTCAAAGCTGTCAGCTGTCATTTAACACCAAAGAAGCCATGGGGCTACTATACTTCTTCTAGGGAGGGTTCTTACCAGAATGTTTCAAAATGATTTACATCAATGTTTCATCCCATATAAATAATTATATGCATCCAATTTTCATTGTAAGGACCTCATTTAACAATCAGAAAAGTTACTAGAGGTACTTTATTGTATTCATACATCAGATTAATGTGATATGGAGCTTTCAATTTTGATAGCTATCATCAATACCTATAAAATAATACTGATAAAATAATGAATATCAAAACACAGGTTGCAAATCATTGTTATTACTGGCGTGTCTGTGTGGAGAAAACAATTAAAAACCTACCATCCTCTTCGAACACCACGCGGTCTAACGTGCTACTCTCCAACTAGACTAGACTACGATGAAGGGAAGATCGAGGTTCGAATCTCGGTCGGGTGACTTAAGGTGGTTTCATAAAATGGTTTTCCTCTCTCCTTCCACCCAAATACTTTCTATAAATATAGCACTACCTATCACTAAAACCATTAATATCGTTCGTACATAATCGTATAATCCGAACGGGTAGTAAGAACGGTGCTTAAAAAAATCCAAGTAAAAACCAAACCTCCCTAGTCGCAGATGTTTGTGGTATCTGGTAGTTCCCGATATTTATTGATAGCTCACATGTAAATGGGGATTTACACACGTCCATCACATACTATCTTAAACTACGAGGGAAGAATGACCCTTAGCAAGGGACAAATCCAGTGGCGTGTCGTGGAGTGTTGCAAGGGAAGCAGACCTTGTTAAAACTGTACCTGTGATATGTTCTCACACACTTGGTCCTTATTTTACCGATCATACATGTGCTCTGCTCTGCATGCCTCACACGGGGATTTATTCCCCTCGATACCTGACCAATGATTGTTCTAATGAGGTGTGTGAACAATTCATAGATACAGTTTGAACCAATGCTGCTTACTCTGGCAACAATTCACGACACGCCACTGGATTAAACCTGGATGGGCCAGTGGAGGAGAATTGGCCGTCTAAGTCCAAGTTTCCGGGTTCGATTCCCGTTTCCATGTGTGATTTATAAACTAATTTAAATTACCTGATTATAGTAAAATGTCATCAATATTCAAAGCTAAATAAAATTTGTAATTTTTAAAAGGCTCTTTACATATATTAAAATTGAGCTGTGTTCGTTTTTAAGACCTTACATTGGTAAAGGACATGAAGAAAAGTTGCTCATGAGAGTATTTCTCCAGTCCAGGTAGCATGGGCTCGTGGCCGTTCCTATTTAGGTACCTCTTGTACGCACGGAACGCCTCTCGAACGCCTCCGTTATCAGCGATGTTCTCTCCAAGAGTCAACCTGCCATTGACCTGGGTACAAGATACGTTCTTATTATCAACTGTATACTATCTCGTCAAGAGTCGACTTGCCATTTACCTGGATTCCTATTATCAACCGCATACCTTACACCAGAACATTACTCCCTGATTTAGTGCAATAGGAAAGAGGATCTAGAGGGATAAAGTCAAAAGTTTCCTCAAATGAATTATTAAAAATAGTTTTAATCTTTAATACAAGACATAAACGTAGATAAGAGGATAACATGAGAATGGACCTGAAATGATAGGGTTTAATGAAGTGGACTGGATAGAACTAGCTTAATATATTATTATTATTATTATTATTATTATTATTATTATTATTATTATTATTATTATTAGCACCACGTCTTAATACCCATTCGGGTTATACGCACTTACGCTAATGTGTAATGGTAGGTCGGTTGTGAGATGAAATGAAGGACCTACAGTTTAACGTGGGATCCGAACCACGGTGGAGGCCTGGCATTCCCCACATTCCGCTTAATATAGAAATAGTGTGTACTGAGGTGGACTGGATAGAACTAGCCGATTAGATCAAGATAAAGATAGGTGGTGTACTTTTGTAAGTGTTGTGGTAAAAAATATATATATATAATTTTTAAATTATAAATTTAGGTATGAATAAATGAATTTTATTTAATAGATATATTATTGGTGCGCCAACTACCAAACCCTTTTATTTTCTGCAGTAGGTAGATTTTTTATTCAATAAGTAAATTCACAGAAATTGCTCAGTGGTGATACGAAAACCCCTTCTCTCAGGACCCCTGAACTTTACCTAAAGTTTTTTTTTTTTTAATTTGTTGGACACTTACACCAAAGGACTCCCTGGAGTAGATTATTATTCCTGGCTTGGACATACAACAGAAAATATCTATACCTGGGATACAATGTTAAAATTACCATGTACACTGTAACTGTAATTTATTTTAATCTTTTTGAGATAATATATTTTTAAAATATCAAATTTAAACATCCATGTTTTTTTATTAACAAGTGTATTTAGCTTTTTAATAATTGTATACAAACTATGTTATATTTATTATTACAAGTGTTTTTTCCACAGTACTTATTTTCTCATTGATATAATCAATTTTATGGCGAATTTTTAAAACTATTTCAACTGCTATATTATTAAGAATTAATACTAAAAGTGAAAATGAATTTTAAGAAGGTTATTTAAAAATAATTGTTCGGCTAACTATGTTTAGAAAATTATACAAAATGTATCTACTGAATTAATAGTTTATTTATTTTGTAAAAAAGTCTTTTTTAATAAAAATTGAAAATTTATTTTTTCCTCAACAAGTGCTTCCGTTCATCTATCCTTAATTTAAAAAAACCGAATTGAAATTGATATGTCTCTTTGGTAATCAATTTAGTCAGAAAACAAATTAATACTATATTTAATAGTAATATTATTATATTAAAAACGGGTAACTTGTTCATGTGGGCTAAGACGTCAGTCTCAAAATATATAAGCAAATTTTAAAAACTCGTGTTAGATACCTGATCAATTGCTCATAATTTTATATTCAAATCACTTGAGATGAGATATTACACGAAATTTTATCAGAGCAGTCACCATATTGTAACTGATAGTCGGATAGAAAAATTATGTACACTGGCTGTTCAGCCTAGGTTAAAGAATGTCCTTGCTAAATTTCGTTAAAATTGGTAAGGGAATTTTTCAATTATCGAGAAACAAACACCAGATAGATGATTAGGTGCCATCTTTAAACGGATAACCAAGTAAAAAGAAACTGTGCATACATCGTTCTGCCTAAGACTAAAGAATATCCTCGCAAAGTTTCGTTAAAATTGGTCCACGCATTTGTCAGTTATCTTGATAAAAACATCTGGATATACATATAAATAAAATTATGATATGCCGAATGATCACGTTAAAACAGGACCTCTGATACACTTTATTGAAGTCCAGAAGGACTTCAACTCTGTCTTGAAGTACAAATGAGACATTTCATGAAAGATACCTACGTAAGTATCAACTTCTTCGACTCGGTAAGAGCTGTATAGGTCGATGAAGCACTGCGATCTATTTTCGTATTCTTCCACCGTGTTGTTACTCCACCATTGTCTCATGTTACCGTCTTTGTCAAACTGCCTTCCTGAAAACAAGCCGATATATTCCAATCTTTATTAGAAGACTCTCTTAGAAAATACAAACATAATTTATTATGATAAACATTGAGTATATTCTACTTTATTATGTATTAGCAATCCCGCATGGCGTTGCCCATGGCCCACTGAGATATAAGAATTATATAAGCCCCTACCCCCACAAAAATGGTTTAGAATTACGGTCAATTTCGTAGACATATTTTTTTTCCGAGGAGGATGTGGCATATTTTTATCACAGTTATCTCTGAAACTTAATTCTAAAACAGATTAACAATATTTTATTCAAAAATTTGTTAAAAATAGCCTAATTATAAAGCAAATTAAAAATTTAAAACTCCGGCTTAAAGGTGCATTCAGACCCCCTTCCGTCCACCTATATTAAAAATTTCAGATTTCTGCGTGCCGTAGATTTGGCTGGGCCTCACACGCAAACAAAAACTTCCTTTTATTATTATATACATAGATTTTTTATACCACGTCTTACTACCCGCTTAGGCTATACGCTTAGGTACTAGTTACACTAATGGTTTTAAGGTTGAGTAACGTTATATTTATAGGAAGTGTACTCGCATATGTGTGGAGAGAAAGGGGAAAACCATTTTGGAAAATCAACCTCAGTAAACCCGACTGAGACTCGAACCTCGGTCTCCCCGGCATCGTCAGTCTAGTCTACCGCGAGAGTACCGCGCTAGACCACGTGGCCACCGAGGTGGGTTAAAATGTTATTTAATAAGACCTTAAATTTATTATTATTATTATTATTATTTATTATTATTATTATATATTATTATTAACACCTCGTCTTACTACCCGTTCGGGTTATACGCACTTACGCTAATGTGTAATGGTAGGGTGATTGTGAGATGAAATGGAGGACCTACAGTTTAACGTGGGATCCGAACCACGGTGGTGGCCTGGCATTCTACACATTCACAAGTTGTGATTAATACACTTTGTCAGAGTGAAGGAAGGGTTTGGTAATCAATTAAATCTGTGCCGGGACCGAGGATTGAACCCCGACTCACAGCACAGAGTTCCGACACCTTCCCCTAGACCACCAGGTCACCATGACTTAATAAAATATCTACAAAAAGTGACATCTACATATGTCATGATCTGAAGTATGAATACGTGAAAATGAATCTAGTAACTTTTTTTAACACCCGATTTGGTGGTCATGTGCTCTAAGACAGGGGCTCTAAAACTGTGGTTCGTGGTGGTGAACCAGGTGGTTCGCACATGAGACCACAGGAAAATGAATGGTATGACACAATCATATTTACCTTATCAAATCGTATATAATAGTTTGAGACAAAGTTTAAAAAAATAAGTATCAGTAATCTTAACTAAAATTATTTTCACTATACTCATGTAAAGTATTACCAGATATCCATTTTAAACACAATCACTTTGTACATTTTAGAAAACTACCGTAAAATTAAATTGTTATCTATTTGAAGGCTTCACTCAGAATCAAAACAACATCTCGAGGATAGAAAGGATTTTTGAGGGTTTTGAGGCAGATAAAACGTAAAGATTAATCAAAATCTCGAGGCCAATATTGTTCGTGGTTTTATAATATATTTTTTTCATATTTATTAGAAATAAATAAAAAAAAGTATAATATTGACAGACTAACTCCACTCAGTCAACTATACTAGGTTCCGCACTTTCAGTCCAATTTTCATATAAAGAGCCAACGTTCACACAAATGTAACTACAATATTAGTTATATTTTAATAATATTATGACCCGCCTCGGTGGCGTAGTTGGCTAACGCGCTTGTCGTGCTGAGCTCGACTGCTGAGGACGGGGAGATCGAGGTTCGAATCTCGGTCGGGTGAACTGGGAGTGGTTTTTCCTAAATGGTTTTCCACTCTCCCTCCACGCAATGCGGGTTCACTTCCTCTAATTCAACCTTCCCAATTCCTAATCTATTAGCGTAATTAGTACTTAAAAGCGTATAAACCGAACGGGTAGAAAGACGCGGTGATAAATATTATTAATAATATTATGTATACAGGATTCAGTGGCCACATGATCTAAGACGTCACTCTCGCAACAGAATTGACTTCCGAATGCATAATTAGTACATAAGTGCATAACCTGGACAGGTACTAAGATGCGGTGGTAAAAAATAAAATAATAATCTATATCAACAGTGACAGACTTGAATTGAAAGTATATTTAGTATTGTTTCTGGCTGTCAATAAGATTCTTCCTATGAAAATTGGACGTAAAATGTGTATATGAAACAAGGTTGTATAATGTATGCTGTATTTACTGCTTGATAAAACACTTTCATTAGAAATGTGACAGCCAGGTAGTATATTAACTCAATACAAATTTACAATTGTGATTGCACGGGCTTACCAAACACTTATCAGTAAGAAACAAACTAGCTAAGAGTTTTTTACCTTCATTATCAAAACCATGGGTCAGCTCGTGGCCTAGGATTGCACCAATGGCACCATAGTTCATCGCCCTGTAACAAATAGGTAAATTACCCTTTATTTAGTTTAAGAAATAAAGATTTTTACAGGCTATTAATAAAACGGTTGGCCTCATCAGTAGCTTTCCATTTCTTTCAGCAACCGACAATCGTCTGAAGTAGGGATAGACATCAAACATAATTGTTTCGTTTTCAAAAAATGATGTTTTCACCATCAATACTTGTTGGTCGATGATTTTCAGCCATCGTTATTCAAGGTACGATATACAGGGCGTACCATAACATGTGGGGCCCCACTTCAGCGGTGTTTTAAGATATAAAAACAATGAAAATTTCATAGAAACACGTGTCTCATTAGACCTTGTTTTCTTAGATATAGTCTTGTTTTACTCCAGTAATGTGGAGTTGCTTAATATTATAGGAAGAGCTCAAAATGTCACCTTAGGGCTGAATGCAAATCTGCAGTCATCGTGTCATAGAATGCTGTAGTCTTTCAAAAATACCAGGTATTGGTTGGATTCGTTGACAGTCTTCTTGTGTACGTTGATGAAGAATTTCAAGGCTGGCAACGGGTGTTGAATAAACAATACAATTGTTTTCAAGTGGCCCCACGGATAAAACTCTAATGTGTTTAAACCTGGGGAGCACACAGGTGAATCAATAGCTGAAGGTGGCCATTTTGAGCACTTCATATAATATTCATTAGCTCCACATTACTGGAGTACAAATATGGATATAGCTGGTAAACAAAGTCAAATAGGACACATGTTTTTTATTAACTTTTTCATTGTGTTTGTGTCTCCTTTTCACCGCTTAATTAAGTCCCACATGCTACGGTACATACTGAATATCGACGTTGAAGGTACATACACACACGTGGCCTACATTAATAAAAAATAACCATTGAAAAGTATGAGCTGCTATGTTTTGGTTTTTTTACAAATAGTATTTCTTATGATGTGAATTTATGAATTTTGCCAATACAATTTGCTTGTATTAATATTTAAATTTTGTATTCATTTATTAATGTAGTAGTGGAAGGGGACGCGTGAAAATAAGTGTTTTTACAGTTTTTATGGCCTGACATTTGTTGGTCAAAATAAATCAAATATAGCTTCAGTAGAAATATAGAATTTAATTTTCTTTTTTTGGTGATATCAACAATTCTTGAATATCTGGCATTAGGTTAAAAACATTTTAAATAAGAATAAAAAGTTGTCATCTAATTCCAAGACACCCTTAACAAATATTCAACAACGGTTGATATCATCATGCGAATACAACTAAACTGTATGTTTATACCGAATAAATAATTGATTTAATTGGGCAAAAAAAGTTTTGCAATAAAAACAGTAAAGAGAATTGCCCTTCTGTAACGTTCTTTGAACTCTCACCTTAAAAATACATTATTTTAGGGATAGCTATTTCATTTATTTGAAAAATATCACTAATTTATTTAGAATGTTCCATAACGTGCATGCTTTTCATTCGATGTCCATCTATAGTCTGTATGACCTTTCGAAACAGGTAAATAACCTGAATTTAAACAAAGATTGATGACTTAAGGACCGTATTATATATAGTTTAGTCCCGGGAGTCAAACAATCTCTCAGTATACGAATAGTCAACCATGTTAATCATTCGTATAAATATAATATAAAATTAACTCCTGTACAAGGCAATTGAACCAAGGAGCTTTGGCTTTGCGCATCACTGTTAAGTTTGGATAGTAGGGTGTGAGAGATAGCTCCAGTATTTCTGGCAGTTTTTATAGCATTATTTTTTGAACCAAAAATAAAATGTTTCTTCAGTAGACGCATTTATTTTAATTTTATAATCTCAACAGTTACCTAGTATCTGTTATGAGCATCTTGAAATTCTATGATAACACTTTCTCGTCATTTAAAAGGTTTCTGCTCATAATAAATATTAAAGATCTTTTGAGGTTAATATGAGTAAAAAACTAAACTAAACTAAACTTATCTAATGAAGAAATATATTTTTCATAAAATGAAAAGGTTTTTGCTACAAAAACCGCCAAAAATACTATCCTTAAGTAGCTTTCCTTTCCATTCCCATTTAAGTTGATTACACTGAACCATGTGCAGTAAAATCATTAATTTAACGTTATTTTATTGTTATTAGGGGTTCTGTCTTACGACAGGTCTTGTACTATTTTCTGTGAGCTTAGACCACCTCTCCTTTCCAATCCCAGAATTTTATTCTTCCCTTGAAGCAATCCAGTATTTGAATCCTTCTGATTCCTAAGCTCCTTTTTCCTCAACCTTCAGCCTTCTGTCCCCGAGTTGATTCCGATCTTCTTGAGTATTTCCATCGATTTCTTCCATTTCATTTTATCGAAAGCTTTTCGCCAGTCGATGAACCTAATCTAGACTTCTTTCTTGACTTCCAGTATTGTCTATGAAATTTATTATAAACATCCCGATTGCACCTCTGGTTCCTTTTCTGAATACAAATTGGTCTTCTTCCATCACATTTTCTATTTATGTTCCAGTCACCTGTTAAATATTCTTGTCTCAGCCTTCCCCACTTGATAAATGTGAGGTTCCTGTGGTCGCTGCATTTCTTGGCTTGTTTCTTCTACTTTAGAGCAACCATGGTTACATCTAGAAAGTCCTTGGGCCATTCTCCTGTTTCGTAGATCCTATTCCTATTGTTCACAAACTTTTGTTCTCATTCTCTCCTGTTCCTTTTCTTTCTGATACATAAGGTCATACCTTCCTTTTCTTTTCAGTTCAATAATCGCATCAAATGTCTTCTCCATATATTCTTTCTTCACTTTGATTCTTTCCTCAAATCATTGCTTAGCCCCCTATATTATTCTTTGTTGATTTTTTGATTTACATCTTTCTTCCATTTTCTTAAGTACCTAGGGCTGTAATGCTTATTTTTATCAAAGTTTTATTTTACCCGATTAAATCATTCGGAACTTACTCTAGTCCAAGCCCGTAGAATGGATACTGCAAGATGCCGGAAGGAACCGCTGAAAGAACATTAAAAAAACAAATATTAATTAAATTATTAGCTCTTCACGTTAGATTTAACGACGTTCAAGAAAAGCATACTTATACCTATATTCCTGATTCATTGGTATCAATATAATTATTTTTGACATATTAACAATATATAAATGTTTATTCATGATATACATCATACAAGCTTTTGATAGCATTATTGTTTTGATTATTATTTACATAAATTAAACAACCCAAATTATAATATTAACATTAAATTAGTTTCAAAGATCTACGTATATATCGACGAATCATTTAAATCTATAAAACCGTTATTTAAACGTCCAAAGCCATTAACGATGCAGACAATAGATTAATTGTTTTGTGTTTAATACCGGTATGTAACATTATTGCTATGATTTTCAAATTGTTATTCCTCATGGGATGAACAAAATTAGTTATTTGTACAATTAAACAAGTACAATAAGCAACCAATGTACTCACTCATTAAATGACGTTTATTCTTGATATGAAATATGTTTAGGCCTGTTGTTCAGTTTGAGACAGGTATATCAAAATAGTTTTATCATAAGAGCAACTATGACATTTAAAAATACTGAGGGAGCCGGATTTCAGGAAATATAATATTGTCAAAAATAAAAAACTTGGCTTTTAAATAATTACTACAGCAAAAATAAAATAAATCTGATTTAAAATTATTTTTTCGCAGAAATATGAAACTTTTTTTAGTATTGGTGTGAATGCTTAGCTTTACCTCTTGTGACCTCGGTGGTGTAGTTGGCTAACGCGCTAGACGTTTTGAGCTCGGCTGCTGAGGACGGGAGATCGAGGTTCGAATCTCGGTTGGGTGAACTGGGGGCGGTTTTTCCTAAATGGTTTTCCACTCTCCCTCCCCGCAAATTCGGGTTCACTTCCTATAATTCGACCTTCCAATTCCTAATCCATTAGCGTAATTAGTACTTTAAAGCGTATAACCCGAACGGGTAGTAAGACGCGGTGCTATTATTATTATTATTATTATTATTATTATTATTATATTATTATTATTATATTATTATTATTATATTTAGTGAAACAATAGCCGAACTATTGTTAATGCATTTTAGTGAGGATAACACCTCTCCGATATCATATTCTGAAAATTGAAAAATGACACCTGGACACGGGAATCGAACCGGACCTTCGGCTTAGTACGCGTACTAAGCCGAAGGTCCCGGGTTCGATTCCCGTGTCCAGTGTCATTTTTCAATTTTCAGATTATTATTATTATTATTATTACATCTTGTGTTGAAGTCAAAATAATTAACCTCTCCCTTTCTATCATACGTAATTTTGTATGATTTGGTAAAATAGATTATTTTAATCTTTTGATTATATTTTTACATAAAGATTGATAATAAAACGAGTGATATGATTATTTTTAAATAGTTTAACTGCAGTAAGTCATTTAAATATAAGATACATTTTATAATTAGTCTGATCTAATATTTTCCCGCCAAAACAGTTTTTTTTAGATTTGGTCTTACGATAAATATTGATTAAAAAAAACCTTACTTATGATGTCTTCTGAATCTCCCACCCCCTCGTAAGAAAAGAGTAGGAAAATACTAAACTTCTCCCGCCCCCTTAGAAGCCTAAAATAATTTAAGGACGGCCCCTAAGATAAAACAACTGTTATACATTTATGTGCTGCCAAACATTGTAAATGTTTGGTGCGTAAACTTAACAATTTCGTGGAATCAATCTCTGATGAGTAATGAGTAAAAGTTATATACAGTAGCCCCGTGGCTTCTTTGGTGCTGACTGACAGCTCACAGCTGACATTTCACAGTCAACATTTAAATATATATCTAAATTTTGACTGTCTAAACTGCTAAACACATGTTTTTGCAGATCATATGGTTCAGCGTAGGGATATATAATTTGGTCTGGTAACTTTTCAAAGCCGTCAGCTGTCAGTCAGCACCAAAGAAGCCATGAGGCTACTGTACACTAACCTACCCAAATAATAACCAATTTCCAAATGCCATGATCCCAACTGTTGTATTATTTATCATACAGCGTTTGTAAAAAAAAGAGAGTAATTAGCCCAAATTGTAAGTTTGTTAAAGAGGTACGTGGGTTGCAAGTTTGACATTACCGGTTTAAGGCAAATATTACTCACACATGTGGAAATGGAAATGTACTATTAGATCTTAATTCTATAATTTAAAAATTACATTCTACTAAGAATAATACATATAATTTTTTTTCTCGTGTTTGTTCTCCCAAATCCTTTTTTTTTTTCAAAATAAATAAAATATCAAGTAGGATAATGAAACTTACTAACAGCATTTGCCTGAAAGGTGTGAAATGCGTTCACGTCCGTCGGTTCTGTCGCCCAACTAAAAATATCAAAACATAGGTAACATGTAGAATAGCTTATACTTGTATTATATGCATATGTAATGCACACACACACACACACACACACACACACACACACACACACACAGAGACATTTTGGTAGATGTGCCTACCACTTTGATTGTATAATTCAAAAGTGCTTCAGTGACCGAATGGTCTAAGGCATCACTCTCGTATTAGACTTGCCTGTTGAAGATGTTGAGATCGGGGTTTGACTCTCAGTCGAGTCTACTGAACGTGGTTTTTCATAAATGTTTTTTTTACTCTCCACGTAAACGTGGGTGCACTTCCTCTAAATTCAACCTTCCTCATGCCTAACTCACTAACGTAATTAGAGCATATGCATACAATCTGACAAGGTAGTAAAATGTGGTGCCAAAAAAAACCAGACAAAATAATATAAAATATAGGGTGACCTGGCGGTCTAGGAGTAAGGTGTCAGACTTTTGTGCTGGCGGCCGGGGTTCAATCTTGGTCCCGGGACAGATTTATCTGATTACCAAACCCTTCCTTCACCTCTGACAAGACATCTTGTGAATGTGGGGAATGCCAGGCCTCCACCGTGGTTCGGATCCCACGTTAAACTGTAGGTCCTCCATTTCATCTCACAATCACCCTACCATTACACATTAGCGTAAGTGCGTATAACCCGAACGGGTAGTAAGACGCGGTGATAATAATAATATATAAAATATATATATATAATTGATAATTACATATTTAATAAAACAATTTTAACACACTCATTCGTCAATTGTTTTATGTGACTGTCACTTTTGATAGATAATATCAATACCAAAGACCATTATAAAATGTTACTAAAATGGACAGCAAATAAATGTTGTTGCATTTAATAAAATCCCATCCTATCATAAGTCTACTTTTATACACTTTAGCAGGCATATTATATATTATTATCGTAATAAAGTTGTTTGAATGCAACTCAAACAAACGCCAAATATTATTTAATTGGTGGGATCATTATCAAAAATTTATCGCATATTTTTGGTGAAATCTTTCCATTCTCGAAAATTTTATTTAATATTTCACTACCCCATATATAAAATTGAGCTTTCAAGTTGTGAAATTATAAACGCAACAGTTTATTTGTTCATTAAAATATTTTTCAAGCATTTCTCTTAAAAACCACATGCATGATTAAATAAACAATATAGGTACATAGTTTTGTAAATGAGTTTTAATTACTTACCCATCGCTATCTCTGTCAAGCCTCAAACTGGCCAGCGTACTTATCATAATTAGATTCAGAATTCCTAAAAGATTGGCCTGGTAAGTTGTCTCAAGTACTTCTATCTGTGTGAAAACAAAAAATATATATATTATTTATATTAAAAATATTAATAGTTGTATTTTTATGATTAGAGGCATTTAACGTGAACTTTCTAAACCGAATATCTAGAGGGTCACACGACTTATAAACTAACCTCTACCTAGAAGATACACAATATCAGCCCCCCCCCCCTCCCCTCTGACATTCCATTCAATCGTTTATTCATCACCGAGAAAAGGTAAATCCTAATATCACCCATGATAATTGTTTTGACCATTCCGGGAACTGAACTTGGAATATGCAGCTCAGTGGTCAGACACGCTACTGACTGAGATAAAGTGTCAGACATAGTTCTTTCTAACTACTAATTATATAAACTATTATGGTTACAATTATTTCAGTAAAGATGAAATATTTGGGGGGGGGGGGGGATAGTGTGTGTATAAAGCTGATGGTGGGGGAGGTGGAAGGTAGAAGGGTAAGTTGGGTGAATAGGGTAGATTTTAATATTAAAAGCACCCGCTTTGGTCGTCAAATGGTCTATTGCGTCAATCTCGCAATAGACTGGACTGTCGATGATGGGAATATAGGAGGGTGAACCACAATCGAGTGTTTCGGGGGGGCTTTAAATTAAATACTTCTTCACTTTTCCTCCACGTAAATGTGGATACACCTAGTTTAAATTAAACCCTCCTCATAAATAACATATTAGCGTAATAAGTTCATATACTTATATCCCGAATGGTGACTAATAAAAATAGCTAAGTTTGTTTGGACTAAGGGTTGCAATGGCGTTATAGGGGTAAGGTGAAGTTTGATGGAGTTGAAAGATTAGGATCCCTTGGCTAGAACATTGAAAAACAAAAGGAGAATCAACAGAAATAAGTACAAATAATTAAATTCAATCTGTCAATTTTTTCTTATTTTTTTTCTTCGCCGTACTACCAGTTCTGTTGTATGCATATGAACTTATTACGCTAATGTGTTAGGGATAAGAAAGGTTTAATTTAAAGTAAGTGTAACCACATTTTCGTAGAGTAGGAGTGGAAAAATATCTATAAAATAAAAACCACCTTGAGTACACCCAAACTGGGGTTCGAGCCAATATTTACCCGTCTTCGGTAATCCAATTTATTTGATGAGTGACGTCTTAAACGATTCTTTCGCCAAAGTGATTCAAAAAACCAACTTGTATCTTGGTTTTTCTCCAGGATGTAGCTTGGCCCGAGGGGAGGTGCTATTCTCACAATAGACTAGACTGCCGATGATGGGGAGATCCAGGTTCGAATTTTAATAAGGTGTACCGAACGTGGTTTCTCCAAAATGGCTGTCCACTCTCCTTCCACGCAAATGCGAGTACACTTCCTAAAAATATAACCTTCCTCATTCCTAACATCATTGGTCTGATTAGTACATAAGCGTATAACCCGAACGGGTAGTAAGACGCGGTGATAACATACAAATACTGCACACAATTGTTTTCTCACCCCTGAATAATACAGTTCCAACTCGCTAGAGTCCAACAACCACTCGGGGAAACCAATAAAAGACTTGACGGCGTCAGATTTCTCCAAGGTCGCTCGTTTCGTGGTCGCGTCCATCCAGTCCAGAGAGTTGACCAAGGTGCCGAACGCCCATTGAATATCCGACAGCATCTCTTCAACCTGAAACAATATATACTGCCTTATTTTATATTTAGCACCGCGTCCTACTATCTGTTCGTGTTACTGCAGCAGATATGATTATTCTAGTGGGGTATGGATAAGGAAGGAAGCAATTTCAGAATAAATCTACCCGCATTTGCATGGAAGGAGAGTGGGAAAACGTTCAGAAAACCACTTTCAGTAAGACTGACCGTGAGATACAGACTTTTATATCAAAATCTCTGGTTCAATTTTTTGTTTTTTTGCGATCACATTATTTCTTTATTTGATGGGTTGAGAGAAATTTAAAAACCAGTTATCAGTAAACTAAGTTTAAATGAATAATTCTCTTAAAAAAACAAGTATAGTTTTATTTATTATGTCAAACCCTCATTAGATACCCATTTGGTTAAAAATACTTAATTTCATTTTTGGAAAAATCATATTTTACAAATATTGGTCGGTGACCTGGCAGTCTAAGGAAAAGGTGTCGGACTTCTGTGCTGGGGGTCCGGGGTTCAATCCCCGCTCCCGGCACAGATTTATATGATTAACAAACCCTTCCTACACCTCTGACAAGACGTGTATTAATCACTACTTGTTAATGTGTGGAATGCCAGGCCTCCACCGTGGTTAGGATTCCACGTTAAACTGTAGGTCCTCCATTTCATCTCAAAATCACCCTACCATTACACATTAGCGTAAGTGCGTATAACCCGAATGGGTAGTAAGACGCGGTGCTAATAATAACAAATATTGGTTACCAATACATTATTTTTTAAATGTTAGAATTTAAAAAAAAAAAATACTCTTCTAGGAATATAACATTTAAAGTAAACTAAATCTACTAAACCATTTCAGCATCATCCTCGGATAAAGACTGAGTGACAGACATAAACAGTAAAAACCACTATATTTAATTCGAGGGCAAGTAAAACGTTAAGATCTATCATCAAATAGATGTCGTAGATTTTCATGATTTCAATAAAACACAAACCTTTTGTTTGGTGGTGTTGAGAAACTTGGGATCGGCGATGAAATAGCTGACAGCCATTCCCATCATTTGGTTGACGGCGTTAGTACAAAATGTGGACCTGAAAACATGTAATATTTTCAATATACCACTTGTAATTTAATCTCTGATTTTATAGGAGATCCAGTTTCGATCCCAATATTGATTGAAAGTCACTAAATTTTTCATTTCAGAAATATCCCTCATTTAATTTATTAATAACATAAACTTGATTTGAAGAGTTACCAAAATCTTTTAATAATACTTTTGTATGAAAAACTGCATACTTTTTCTTTACATCATTAATCAAATGGACTAAGATTGTAAAGACATTATTGTAAATTTTTTTCTTTATTTTTCCAATATCAGTTTCCAGTTTTCAAATAGGCCTAAAGGGCTTGCTTATACAAATCGGACTTTAATTTTTCTGGATTTTTTCGAGAGTCATATTATGTACAGTAATGCACTTAAGGTTATTTTATCAATAATATCGAAAATAATTTTGTTTTATTGCTTTTGTTTGGTTTTAAATCACGTGTTTAGAAACCATAAATAATTAAAATACAGCTTGAATCCATTATTTCTCGTAAAAAAATAATTAAAATTTTCAAAAATAAGTAACATAAGGCTACCCTCAAATGATATTTTCTTTTAACATGAAATAAAATAAAATGAAGAAGATTTGCAGGTAATGATAGACCAGCTGGTTTAAACAGGGAGAAGACAAGGCATCTAGATCAAGATTGAGAAGTCAAAAGTGATGGTGATTTTAAAAAAAAGTTAAGAACCACTGAAAATCAAAATTGGAAATCAGGAGTTGAGAAAACATATAGCAGTTCAAGTACCTGGGAAGTAAGCTGATAAAGGATGATGACAATGACCGTCACAATAATTTCTCTACGAGGTCTCGATAGAAAGAAAAGAAAAAAGAAGCCTAATCTTATTTATTCAAGTGGTGAATATTACCTAGTTTGAGGCGCCCGCCCCCCCGTGACTTTCTCGATATAGGTTTCCTTGAACCTCCTCATGTCTTTGTTGGTGGTTGGTGCCAGGATGCGTACGATGTCCCACCACATGACCAGCTCTGAACAAGGACAGGACATACATTCACACATATGATGTTCATTTATTATTTGAGGTAGTAAGGTGGGATGGAACGGCACACAATAAAAAGCAATTTTTTTAATCTTTTTTAAGGCAAAACATTTTCTTGGTCGAAATAAATAAAATATTGCTCCAATAAAACATAAAATTTAATTTTATTCACATTGTGATATCAACAGTTGTTGAATATCTATCATGAACATAGTGGTATTAGATGACAAAACTTTTTAAATGAAGAGAAAAAGTGGTCATTAAATTACAGAACACTCTTGAGAGATATTCAAGAAATTTTGAGGTCACCATATGAAGAAAATTAAATTCTCTGTTTTTAATTGAGCAACATTTGATTTATTTTGGCCCAAAAAAATGTTTTGCCACAAAAACTGTAAACACACTGGCCATTTTTCGCGTCTCTTTCCACCCCACCTTAACCGTGCACTTTCTAACCGACTTATTATATCAACACGTGGCTCATAAATAGGGATGTATAGAATCCGATATTTCTCGAATACAAATACAAACCCTCGAATCTTAAAAAAAAATTACAATTTTTTGTTAAAGTGAAAATAGACGAACTATATTTTGTTTATCATGTCTATTGAGTCATAAACAACCAAAATAATAATATTTTTTATCAAATTAAATCTCTATTCTCTCGAAAACCATAGGATTCTAGTTTCTCATTTCTATTTATAAACTAACCTAAATATATATTTTTCCTCCATGCTGGGGTGGATTAGCCCCCCCCCCCCCCCCCGCACCCCCTCCCCCAAAAAAAAACTTGTATCCTTCTACCAGCTAAGGTCGTGGACTTGAAATATGAAAGGTCGGATACAAATTGCTCTCAGCCTAATTATTATTATTACTATTATTATCACCGCGTCTTACTACCCATTCGGGTTACACAAACTTACGCTAATGTGTAATGGTAGAATTATTGTGAGATGAAATGAAGGACCTACAGTCTAACGTGGAATCCGAACCCCTCAGCCTAATATCAACCGTAAGTTCCAGGAATTAACGAATGAGGTGTTCTAGGCACGCGCGCGTGCGCGCGCGTGTATATATATATATATATATACATGTATATTTTTTAATCCCCGCGTCTAACTATCTATTATGATAATACACATATATGCTAATTGTTATAATGGGGTAGGGATTAGAAAGGAAGCATTTTAACGGTAATTTACCCCATTTACGTGGAAGGAGAGATGAAAACCATTTAGAAAAACCATCATCAGTAGACCCAACCGGGATTTGAACCCCGATCTCTCCATCAACAGCGGGATAGTCTAACACGAGAGTGACGCCTTAGAATATTCATCCACTGAAGAGGGTTTATTTTGTTGTTGTTGTTGTTGTTGTTACTTGATGTTTGATCAACTCACCCAAAGTTTCTTTAGTCGTGTTTACCAAAAGTGCGGATAGATTTTGAAAGTATTCCCCTTCCAGGACGACAATTCTATCTTCTCCGCTGAGATCCAAGGTCACGTTATCGATGTCTTCGTACAGGTACGTCAGGAATTCGTGCCATTTGAACTATAAAACACGTGAGACGAGAAATTTATTAATTTAAAGGCTTTGTCTGGGTAGGTCTCGCGTGCCAGTGCGAACACGTTAAATATTTAATTTATGTCTTGTACCAGCAATTGCATGCCATAAAGCCACGTCAAAGGGGAAGTGTAAAATAAATTAAATATGAATTGTAGATTTAACTATTTTACAGAACTACGTAGCCTACACTCTTAGTATTTATTTTTAGTATCTATTTTAAAATGAATGTTTTAGGGGGGAAATGTATGCACCATTAGACACGTAGGCAGAGGCGTTAATTTCTTCTAGTCAGATTTACTGGTGATGGAGAAGTTGGGCTACGAATGCCGGCTAAGTGTGCTGTTCAATTTACTAAATGGTTAACGATAATAATAATGGCGTGTCTTGGTTACATTGATCTGTAGTCCAGTTTGTGGAAAGATTAGCTAGTATTAGTGTACCGTGGGCAAAGAGACGCCCAATGTACTTATCGTACATCCTTCATTTGGTGGCTCTTTCTATGTCCCGATGGGGTGAGGGGATGATTATAGTGTATATGATGGGGTGGAGCCAATGAAGATCTTAAACTAACTTAAACCTGATTAACCAAATCCTGGTTAACACGGGGATTATTCCTCTTTTTAAGAGGAAAAGCTCCCAGTACCAGCTGTGAATCGAAACCAGGACCTCTAGGTCCGTGGCCAGGGTCTCTGACGATGACTATATCACGAGACCGGTTGTGATTTCCTACCATCCCTCCATATGAATTAGTGAACATTATCTTTTAATTAATTTTTTGTCGTTCCTACCCCGTGAGTGTAAATAAATAGGAACTGTGTAAAAATATATATACTATAAATATAACTATGTATAATATATAACTATTGTTTTAATTATTCAAATTGATATTTAGATATATATCACTCTGAGCTAAAAGAATAGTTTTCTTCAAATACTCTTAAGAGCAGGCATAGCAGGCCCAACACAGCTCCCGGCTAGCGCGAGGAATGGAAGTTAAACAGAAAAGAAAATACCAAGATATGACAGAAATGTGTGCAGTGCACTCGTATTTGAGTGATTACCCGAAATTCTACGTGGTGACTCTGGGGGGACAAAGCGAAAAAGTTTCTTACTAATAACAACAGTATGTCCCTATTATGACAGAATACATATTTGTGCACAATTCTTATCTGTGGAGACATTCTAAAATGGTCAAAAACCAACTTTTTAATATAGTTTTTATCCAAATTTAATTTAATATTTCAACAATGTTTTGATTTAGAAACCTCTATTAACTCTTTAACTTCACTAATGTTTGGTAAGAAATGATCCAAGTGCTATAGTGTTAGTGTAAATTTACGGTTTCGAGCTGACTGTATCACAGAGTTGATGCATGCTCTTAGTAGTCAATTTTAAATATGCTTTAATGAAATCTCATCACTTGATTAAACTTTGACACCATAATTACATCGTCTGAATTGGAAGCTACTAACGTCAAGGTGGAAAACTTTTCTAATAAATATATATATAAGTTGAAGCTACTTCTTTTATTTTAGCACCACCTCTAACTACCTATTTAGGTTGTATGAATATGTAGTCTACTAATTACTCTAATGTGTTAGGGATAAGTAAGATTGAATTAATATAAAGTGTACCCTCATTTGCGTGGAGAAATAGTGAGAAACCATTTAGGTTAACACACCCTTGGTACTTCCGACTTGTATTCGAACCCCGATCTCCCCGTCATCAGCAGGTAAGTCTATTGTGAGACGTCTAAGACTATTATACCACCGAAGCGGGTAGTTGGGAGCTGTAAATACGAAACTGACCCATAATGGAGTCAACAGACCATCTTTAGTTACTCTAATAAAATCATATAAGAATGATTATTGGTCACCTGTGTCGTATAATTGACGCCACCCGCCCCGATGTCTGTCAGCTGTTGTAGTTCTTCTACTGTCATCTCTAGAGGTTTCATGCCAATGTACTCTATGGCACCGACCATCTGTAAACAAAACACAAACAGAAATGATAGGAGAAATCAGTTGGGTCACAGTAACAAAATAAATTTAAATAAAAACTTATAATCCGAACCGGTAGTAATTAATTAATTAATAATTTAGCACCGCGTCTTAATACCCGTTCGGGTTATAAGCTTTAAGTACTAATTACGCTAATGGATTAGGAATTAGGAAGGTTAAATTAGAGAAAGTGAACCCGCATTTGCGTGGAGGGAGAGTGGAAAACAAATTCGGAAAATCTACCCTCTGTTCACCCGACCGAGATTCGAACCTCGATCTCCCCGTCCTCAGCAGTAGAGCTCAGCATGACTAGCGCGTTAGCCAACTACGCCACCGAGGCGGGTGAACCGGTAGTAAGATGAGGTGCTAAAAATAAATAAAACTTAGATTATAATGAAGCATGTTGATAAATTGGCATACAATAATTAATAAAACGTTGATTATTAGTACTGTATATTATATTTTAATTAAAAAACAGTCTAAATAATATAAGATGAAGATGATAATAGTAGTAAAATAAATTTTATAATATATTAATATAATATGAACCAATCTTTTAATAATCAAACAAAATAGAAAATAAACCTAATTTTTAAAAAACTAATAAAGTGATTGATCAAGAGGGTTATTTTGATAGAATAAATCAAGTAAAATATAATTTATCTTCATCATATATAATAGAATTAAACTAGTTGATACAACATCAAAAAATCTGGTACCTTATACACTAAAATATAGAAAAAATGAACTAATTTATTTGTTAACAGTTAACAGGTCTATACCATAATTATGAAGTTAAATAACAATACATTTTCTAATGCAAAAAAAAACCATTAATTAATAAAAATAATAAATAATAAATTAATCAAAATTAATCCTATTGATAAATTGATATATAATAGTTAATAAGCAGTCAAAGTATTAATAAGTTGGTGACCTGGTGGTCTAGGGGTAAGGAGTCAGACTTCTATGCTGGCGGCCGGGGTTCAATCCTCGGTCCCGGCAAAGATTTATCTGATTTCCAAACCCTTCCTTCACCTCTGGCAAGACATCTTGAGAATGTGGGGAATGCCAGGCAGCCACCGTGGTTCGGATTCCACGTTAAACTGTAGGTCCTTCATTTCATCTCACAATCACCCTACCATTACCCATTAGCGTAAGTGCGTATAACCCGAACGGGTAGTAAGACGCGGTGCTAATAATATTAATAAATTGTTATATTAGTTAACAAGCAGTTAAAATATTATGTATCAATTTATCAACAAGCTTCATTTGAATGTGTATTTTGTTACTTTGACTCGATTGATTTCTCATAATACTTGAATAATCTCTCCTTACTAAACTTTAAAAGGTTTTTAATAAATTTACATGTTGAAATTATGTTATAATTTTAATAGAGTATCATTATTAATAATTCCGATAAGATATTAGTAAATCTGATTTCATTGCAAAGCACCATTTTTTAGTTTTTATTTATTTGAGGTATTAACGTGCACTTTCTGAACCAACTGATTATATCAGAACACGACTAAACTAACTTAAATCTAGTATAGACACAATACCCATCCTCCGTCAATTCATTACTGGTAAAGGGTTAAACTTTCATTATAAATGTTTTGACTGTGCCGGGAACTGAACCTGGGAATCTCAACATAATATACAGACAGGTTACCGATTTAGCTAAGGAGATGGACACATATTAGTCGACTAGGTAACCGAGATATTGTCAATCAGATATTGCGCTGTGGTTAAATATTGATTAAAACCTTTAATAGTACATGAGTTTGATGTTTACTGAAATACATAAAAAAAACTATTTTATGTAGGCTTACGCATTTATAGGCTGCATAGCAACTGGGACCAGATTAATGGTTGTGCATTATTGAGGTAAAATATAAACATACCAAGAGGGTCAAAGGCACATAATAATCTGGTTCCAAAGGTTGCAAAAACTTTAGGGGTTGGCTACACTGTTTATGAAACCTCTAGGTGAGGTTGACAGGAACTAGCAATGACGTAATTACCTTTGATGATAGATGTTCTCACAGTGGCAGTGTAACATATGTTGTCATCAGCGTCAACATGGAGTTTGTAATAATGAAGAGTCAAAGGGGGAAATAATTATTATTAATGGACACACAATGTAGGTGCCATAAAGAGCATACGGATAGAATTGAACGTTGGAAATGTGTCAAAGTAAATTATAATTATTTTTTTTGAGAGTTAAGGATAAAAAAATAAATGTTTGATAGTGTGATTGATAATGACCATGAACTGGAATGAGAAATTATACTAAATTTACAGAAATTAAACAATACACTGAAAGGCGAAGCAATGTTAAATCCAACTAAGAGGCCTTCTAAATTTTTATGCCACGAACCACAAAGAATTCACCAAAATGAACATTAACTAGCTATGATAGATAATAAGTTTTATTATTATTATTATTATTATTATTATTTAGCACCACGTCTTACTACCGTTCGGGTTATACGTTTAAATTACTAATTACTCTAATGGATTAGGAATTAGGAAGGTTGAATTAAAGGAAGTGAACCCGCATTTGCGTGGAGGGAGAGTGGAATACCATTTAGGAAAAACCACCCCCAGTTCACCCGACCGAGATTCGAACCTCAATCTCCCCGTCCTCAGCAGTCGGGCTCAACACTACAAGCGTGTTAGCTAACTACGCCACAGAGGCGGGTGATAATTAGTTGATTAGTAAAAATATTTATCAAACTAGGACATTTTTCATGCTTTAACTACAACAAGAATCTTACACAACTACACGAAAATTTAGAGAACCTCGTTTTAAAATAAATTAGAAGAAACGTTTATTCCTAGTTAACGATTGTGTAAATAATATTGTGATATTCTCTCGTGAGAATAATTTAAAGTTTTTAACACACTTTCAAAGTGTGTTTGTTGATGGGACCTTTAAGGGTACTCCTCAAGTATTCCAACAAATGTGTACAATTTATGAAATCATGAATGGTAAATATATTTCGTGTTTGTTTTTATTTAGTGATGGCAAGTCTACCTTATGTTACTCCAAAGCACTCAAGGATGTTATCCATGAATGTGGTAAACTAGGATTGACGTTGGGTCCTCCCCGAACTGTTTATGCATATTTAGAAAAGCCTTATTCATAATGCAACTTTTTGGTAAAATATCCCTTGGATCAAAATTGGTTTTAAAAATTGCAAGTATTGGGATTAAGTATATATACCGGTACCGTTGTTTCTATTTTATACTTAATATAAGGGATTAAATTATCATTTTGTCTTAATTAATTGTGAAATAATAATAATGTATAAATATTTTGTTGGGATCCATGCATTTATATGTTTTATCAGTCTAACTGCTTAGCTTAGTCAGTAACGCGTCTAAATACTGAACAAATGGTTCCAGTTTCGATTGTCGGTGTGGTCAAAAAATGTATAATTGGTGAATTATTGAGTTAGTGGGGAATTAACGAACAGGGAATTTGAGTGGAGTGTCTGTTATAAACTCCAGTTAGTTTGTAAGTTACGTGCAGTAATTTTTAGCACCATGTATTATTACCTATTCAGGTTATATACATATGTACTAATTACTCTAGTGAGATAAGGATGAAGAAGGTTAATTTAAAGGAAATGTACCAGAAGTTGCGTGGAAAAGTGAAAGGCCATTTTGGTAAAATTGCCTCAGCACACCAGATCAGAATTCGAGCCTCGATATCCATGTCATCGGCAGTCTAGTCTAACACTAGAGTGACGCCTTAAACCATAAGGCCACTGAAGCAGGATTACGAGTAGTAATAATTTGTCAATAGATAAAGTTGATGTTAAATACTCAAACACAAATAAATAACATTGGATTAAATATAGTTGAAAAATTGCACCTGGGATTCGGTAATCGAACTCAGGACCTTTGGTTTGGCTCACCAATGCTCCAAAACCAGCTAAGACAAAGATCCCGGGTTTAATTCCAGGAATCAGGTTTCATTTTCAACTATATTTAGTTTAAATGTGAAAAATGTATCCAAATGTATCAAAATTAAAGTTAATTTTCACTTTCATTAAATAAATATGATTTATTTAAGTATATTTAATTTCTACTTTCAAACTAGCTTTATTTTTTTTAGAGCCATGTCTTATCACCCATCTGTCTATATGCATATATACTAATTACACTAATTAGTTAGGAATGATGACGGTTGAGGAAGTGTATCAGCATTTGTGTGGAGGAAGAATGGCCTTTTTTTAAAATGAAAAACCCACCCTCAATACATCAAACAGGGACTCGAACCCCAATCTCCCCGTCATTGGCAGTTCAGTCTATGGTGAGAACGACGCCTTAGCCCACGCAGACACGGACTCAAGTCCAGTTTTAACAATCTCTGCCAGGCTCCACGAAACACCACTGCCGTCATTGTATCACCTTGTAGAGCTCGTGTTCGAACTCCGCGATGGTCATGGCGGCGCTCTTGAAGAGATCGTGCATTTCTGGTTCTAGACTGTCCGCGTCGCTCGTCCCCCACTGGTGGGCGTACTTCATGACGTCATAGATATACTGGACGAACGCCACCACCCCTGGGCTCTCCTTCTCCTCGGCGGTATAGGACGACCGGCGGCGGTTGCGGTCGATTCGTCTTTCAAGGTCATGATAACTGTAGAGAGAGAGGAGGGTGTTCAATATTCATTCACACCTGACCTTAACTTATATAGTTCACAAACTAGAAAAGACACCAAGATTTATTTATTTATTATTTTGTTGTGCATCTTACAACCTCTTCGGAATATTCTCATTTAATTATTTTGATGGGATAATTTAACTTAGTGAAAAACAAAAACACGGACACGGTAATCGAACCCGGTATACGAAACGAAGAGGGATGGTTCAGTTGTAGAGCATTAAAGTGCAAAGCCTAAAGGTCCCGAGCTCAATTTCCGTGTCCAGAGTATTTTTTAAGACAAAACCTTTTTTTGACAAAATAAATAAATAAATAAATCTTCAGTACAAACACAGAATTTAATTAATTTTCTTCACTTGGTGATATCAACAGTAATATTGTTGAATATATTATGTCATGAGCATAGTAGCATTAGATGACAAACTTTGTTAATGAAGATAAAAAGTTGTCATTAAATTTCAGTACACCCTTGATGGATATTCAACAACTGTTGATATCAACAGGTGAAGAAAACTAAACTCTTGTGTTTTTAATCGATAAATATTTGATTCATTTCGACCAACAAAATATTTTTATATAAAAGTTACAAAAATATTGGCCTTTTATTTCGTGTGGATAGTCATCACGTATCACTTTGTGACACACTTGAATTGATAATACTAATGCAGTAAGATTAACGACGCTGCCTACTTGGTGAGTTCGAAGCTATTTTTCAAAGCGGGTTGCATCTTAAACGCAATAGAGCAATCTAAGCACTATTACACCTAGAAACCAACGTAAAACAATATAAAAAGAATAAGAAACTAGGTATTTCATTCTGGGAGGACTCTTGTCCATGTTCTGATAACACTCTTCCCCTTTTCCTCTTACGAATATACACACTCACTCTAATATATGTGTCTGGACAGCATTGACTCTAATTTAAAAATAATAACATTATTGTTTTCTATTCTAGAGACAAATAATTTCACGTACATTTTTAAATATACATTCTGGCACGAAGAATTATTATTATTATTATTTTATTATCACCGCGTCTTACCACCCGTTCGGGTTATACGCACTTACGCTATGTGTAATGGTAGGGTGATTGTGATATGAAATGGAGGACCTACAGTTTAACGTGGGATCCGAACCACGGTGGAGGCCTGGCTTTACACACATTCACAAGTTGTGATTAATACACGTCTTGTCAAAGTTTAAAGAAGGGTTTGGCAGTCAGATAAATTGTGCCGGGACTGAGGATTGAACACCTTACTCTTAGACTACCAGGCACTGGCAGTTTTTATGAATAAATTAAAAGCTCTAATTTGATGATTTATCCTGGTTGGAATGAATGATATAAGCTAGTGGGCAGACGGGCCAAACTGCCAGTCTCGTCTGGTCTGTATTGCCGGAGGCCGGAAGATCGGGGGTTAGAATCCCGGTTGGTTTTACTGATAGAGGTTTCTCCGAAGTGCCTTTTCATTCTTCCTTACGAAAATTGTAATGTATTTAATCTTACCTCATCAGTGTGAGCATTAGGAAAGGTATCAAGACGCAGACCCACGTAACAAAAACCCACACACAGACTCATGGACGCCATCTTGACTGACCTCGGGAGTGGTGAGTTTGGATCCGGAGACCCGACAGTCAGCCTGTTGACGCTCTTGTTGTGAGAGTCGGGGTACACTCCGAAGCCCACCAGTAGGTCCTTTGCCACCAGGAGCTTCGCCTTGGCGGACACTTTCATTATGTTGAATCCTGGCGACGATTCCTTTACTGGTGGTCTGCGGGGGAGCCCTATTTGGTCCAGCACCTCGAACATCGGATCCAGACCCAGTTTGTCCAGGGTGTCTGTTGGTGGCCACAATCGTGTATTAGTGCTAGGTTGTGTTTTAGCCCTGTGGTTACAATACTTGCTATAGACTAACTAACAGTGCTCAAGAACCTGGGGTCCCAGGTTTGAGTCACGGCTGGTACTTGGGGATTTTTTCGAAAGGGGAATTATCCCCATAGTCATTAGGGTTTGTCTAATTAGACTTAGGTTAGGCTATGATTTTCATTGGATTCGACCTCTCCTTTGTATATTATTATTATTATTATTATTATTATTAGCACCGCGTCTTACTACCCGTTCGGGTTATACGCACTTACGCCAATGTGTAATGGTAGTGTGATTGTGAGATGAAATGGAGGACCTACAGTTTAACGTGGGATCCGAACCACGGGTGGAGGCCTGGAATTCCACACATTCACAAGTTGTGACTTTGTACTATCACCATCCCCTCATATCATCGACGAAAAGGATGTACGATTGTACATTCGGGCGTCCCTCCAACGTTATTATAATTATAATTAAATTTACTATATAACCGGCTTCGGTGTCTACGTGGTCCTACGCGCTAATTTCGTGTTGGACTATACTGCTGAGGATGAGGAGATTTGGGTTCAATCCCGTTCGGGTACACTGATTTTTTTCCCTATATGGTTCCCCACTCTCCCTCAGCGCAAACTTCTGGTGCACTTCCTCTGATTAAAACCTACTTAATCCTTACAAATTAGTGTAATTAGTACATAGGCGTATAACCCGAACGGGTAGCAAGAGGCGGTGATAAAATAAACCTACTAAATATATTACACTATAAATAATTAACCACGCCCTTACTTAGTGTTCAAGTTTTACGTGTATGGACTAACCACGCAAATACGTTAATGATTAGAAAAGTTGAATTTAGAGAAATAATACCAGCATTTGCGTGGAGTGAAAGTGAAAACTTAGGGAAAATCACCCTCAGGAGACATATAGATTAAAGAAAATATTTTGCTTTATTCTTAAGATAATTTTAACTATGAATATTTAATCTAACTAGTGGATCGTGGAAAGTTATCTGCGGATTATTGTGCGAAAATGTATTCAAATCTTTTTAATAGGAAAGAAGGTAAGGAAATTTGGCTTAAGAAACGGGGTTTGGCTGCCATTTTTTCAAGATGGCTCCGCGAGTGATGGTACACCAAGGTCAAAAACTTGACATTTTTATCAGGATCCGTAACTCCCGAACTTTCTCCATAAATCAAAATTATCTGACCTTTTGAAAAGCAAGGGCCTTTTTTTCACCCCTCTAACTTCCAACTGGTTGATGTATTTGTTTACCTGTGTCAACGCAAGAGTTGTAAAGAAGTCTTGCCTGAGTCACTGGAAGTGGTTCAGAAGACGAACTGTTTTTCTTCAGGAATTCTGAAAATATAAATACTTTTCAAAAACTCATTTTATTAGACAAGAACATTTTAATTAATTTGTATCTGTCATCACGTTTTAATATCCTTTCGTATTGCATAAATACTAATCACGCTAATTTGTTAGGCATGAAAAAGGTTGCATTTAGAGAAAGAGTATCGCATTTGCACGGAGAAAGAGAGAGAGAGTGGAAAACTAGGGATAAATAAGCCTCAGTATAATCGACTGGGATTAGAGTGCCATGATCTCCTCGTCATCTGCAGTCTAGTTGCTGCGAGAGTAGCGCCTTAGACCATGCGGCCACCGAAGTGTGTTGTGAGGATAATTGAGGAGCTTCCTGAATAAATAAATAGTAATGGCTTCGTTCAGATAAACGCCCAAAGGGTCAGTTCAATTCACCACATGACAGCCTCTACCCGCATATGCTGGCACTATCTTCGCCAACATGCTGCGTTCACTCGGTCGATATGGCTCGCTTGCGGGATGGCGCCATAGAGGTTTTATATTTCATGACAAACACTAAATAATCAGTGCCAGACTTAGGGAAAGTTAGAAAATACTTGGACTGGGACGTCAGGTCATGCAATCTAGGAGCGCCATCTTCAATACATTATTTTGGATGTAACTTATTTTGGATGTAAATTATATAATGCACTATGCACCAACAACATCATTAGTATAAAGTGGAAGGTAAATATTGTATCAGGAGGTACTTGAACAAAAAAAGGTTGAATACTATTGTCTAACCTAACCTTAACTAGCTTTACCTAACCACAAAACCTAATCCTCTTCATGTAGGAAATAGGGTAAGGTTAGGGCTATAAAACATAAACATTGGGGCGGGGCTTATGGACACCATAAATGTAATGTGTAATAGCTTACTTAACATAGTCCTAACGTAACCTAGTCTAATAAACCCAGTGACCTTCATGTAGGGGATGGGGCTAAAGCCCAATTCTGGACGGAGAATTCACGCCACAGTTGGTAATCCTGAATCTGATTTGGGGAATGAGGGGTTTGGCATGACTGAGTGCACTGGGTAAGTCTTCACAATATTTGTGTTTTACTATCCTCTCTTCAGGCCAATGATGACGCAATAGCTTTAAATTCCACCTTCTTCCCTTTGTTACTTTAGGGCTGGCGTTTTAAATGAGTTACTAAAAATAAGAGACATTTCATTAATATAAAAATGTACAAAATACCTTGACATCTACAATGAAACTGGTTCCGGCAAGAATACATTTTAAACCCAATTAATTTGAAGGCCCTTTTCCACACAGATAGGCATGTAAATGTGCTTTCTGTGTATATTTGTTTAACAAGTTTCAAAAAGACGGAAATAAAAAGAATGGTATAAGGAGGGGAAGTTAAAATTAGCATTTTCTTTTCGAGTTTACGATACCAGGTCAGGACTGAGTTTAAAAAGGAACTGGTGTGTGGTTCAAATAAAAACGTAGCCTTGTCCGATGCACGCATGCGCACAATATTATTTGTTCACGAATCTTAGATATTAGTACGTCCTAAGTTTGATTTTTAAATCACCTTAAGCATGAATTTGAAATAATCCCCACAATTAGATATTAAAAATGAGAAGTCATCAGAAAAAAAAACTTTCAGTAGGAAGGTTTTTAAATATGGTTCTAAATATTCCGTTCCTGGAAATTGAGTACATTTAAAAATTGATAGTCGGGAAAAGAAAATATGTTTAAATGTTTTTATTTTACTATTTCAATTTAACACAAATTTTGGTTAAAATGAATGAAAATAAATTAATTAATTACAATTAGGTAGTTTTTATTACCTAAAAGATACCGTTATTATCGGTCACTTTAATCACAAATAATACATAAATTAAATAAGGTTCATTAATAAATATCTTTATTAACACTAATAGGTCAAATATTGTTTATTAATACTAATAGGACCAATATTGTCAATATTAATCAACCAAAATAATATTTTACTTTGTTACAGACTTTAAAAAAATTACAGGCAATATTTTTTTTTTTGTATGGAAGGTTTCAAGAAAAATACATTTGGATATCAAAATAGGAAAAAAGAGTATTCAATTTTCATAGCCAAAAATAGTGTACGTACTCTTTAAAAAAATTACAGGCAATTTTTTTTTGTATGGAAGGTTTCAAGAAAAATACATTTAGATATCAAAATAGGAAAAAAGAGTATTCAATTTTCATAGTCTAAAATAGTGTAACGTACTATTAAAAAAATTAGTACGGTTGATGGCCCTATTTGTGAGCTAGCCCAAACGCTGTTTAAAAGCAGTATTCTAAACATTTAAGGTAAGTACATTGTTTAACTTAACTATTATAGGCACGCTTAGGTTACCGCATGGTCTAAGGCGTCACTCTTGCAATATACTAGACTGCTGAAGACCCGGTTAAGGTTCAATCCTGGTAAGGTGTACTTTTTTTTTAGCACCACGTCTTACTACCTGTTCATATTATACGCTTATGTACTAATTACGCCAATGGTTTTAAGGATGATGGTTACATTTAGAGGAGGTGTACCCGCATTTGTAAGGAGGAGAGTGGAAAACTATTTTAGAAAACCACTCTCAATACACCCGACCGAGACTCGAACCTCAATCTCCCTGTCATTGGCAGTTTAGTCTACTGCGAGGGTAGCACGTTAGACCACGCGGCCACCGAAGCGGGTGGTAGGGTCTGTTGAGGATTTTTTCTAAACAGGTTTTCCACTCTCCCTTCCCACAAATACAGACCCACCACATATAAATTCAAACTTCCTTAATCCTAGTCGACTAGAGTAATTAGTACATACAAAACATTAGCGTAGTTAATACATTTAGCACGTGGCCTAAACGGGTAATATGCCGCGGTGCTAAAAAAAACACGTAAATAAATACAAAATGAAAATGCTTTATTTTTGGGGCAAATTGTAAGAAAAGGCGCTGCCCTTAGGTTTGTCCAAGTTAATATACGTTTATTATTATTATTATTTTATTATTATTACCATTAATAAATTCCCAGTGTCCCAATTTTTTTGTCAGCCGAGTGTACTGCGGTGTTGCCGTGACCGGAGACAGTAAAGTACGTTTTCTTTGGTCACGAACATTCTGTGCATGTTCCCGCCATCCTCTCCGCTACACAGTGGCGCCTTAAACATCGGGAATATCTCAAACCCACGCGGACATGGCCCCTGTCTATAAGTAGGACCCCCAAACTCTCGAGTTACAACTCCGCGTGGATATGGTGCACATTGGAACCCCGTGACTGAGTGCTCAATAAAGGCGAATACAGTCTAATTTTGTGTTGTCACAACATTTATCCAATGCACTACATTAATGTTATCATTTTATATCAAATTTGACAGCTGTAGATCACATGAATTGATGTATGAATGCTTGAAATAATATCTAATAACTTTTTTTTTCATAACTTTCATTTGAGGGCAGGTGACCTGGAGGTCTAGGGGTAAGGTGTCAGACTTCTGTGCTGGGGTAAGGGATTCAATCCTCGGTCCCGGGACAGATTTATTGATTTCCAAACCCTTCCTTCACCTCTAACAAGACGTGTATTTATCACAACTTGTGAATGTGGGGAATATCAGGCCTCCACCGTGGTTCGGATCCCACGTTAAACTGTAGGTCCTCCATTTCATCTCACAATCACCCTACCATTACTCATTAGCGTAAGTGTGTATAACCCAAACGGATAGTAAGACGCAGTACTAATAACAATAATAAAAATTAAAAGTTAATTAATAAAATGCATTTGCTGGGGTCCTTATGTAGTTTGAGATAATAAAGATGTCCTGTAAAATTAGTGTAATGTGGCTTTCCTCGTTTTTTCCTAGTATCCTTGGTTTTAAAGATCAGAAGCTAACCGTCATGAACTCAAAACCTGAAGTAGACGTTTCTTCCCTCTCCTCGACGCTTTGCACCACCTTAAAAAGGCCACCCAAATTTTATAATACTCCTACCAAACAACAAAGCTAAGACCAGCATTTTACAATGAGCCACCGGCAATATAAATATTGAAAAATATTTATACGAACATTCGGAAGTGGCGGATGCTACCCCCCTAGACCAGCCATTCCTCACCTTAAATAAGAAAATCCTGCTTACTTTTTATATG
Organism: Timema cristinae; assembly: GCA_039000515.1. Lineage (NCBI taxonomy): Eukaryota > Metazoa > Arthropoda > Insecta > Phasmatodea > Timematidae > Timema > Timema cristinae. The sequence goes on along the minus strand of JBCFYV010000935.1, from coordinate 52,316,651 downwards.
ATTAGAATTGATAAACTCAGTAGCATACCTTTATCATTCATAGGATTAAAAATTAAATTTATTTACTTTGAACATTTTAATGCTAAGTTCTTTTGTGTGTTTATCTACAAACAATTCAAACATGTGCCATTCTATTTACACATGCGAATATTGATCCATGTTAAGATATACATTCGTTAAGATGTAATATATATCTATCTACCTTCCACGCTGTACAGTCGTTATTGACCAATAATGCCCTCTATAGTAAATATTTCTGAAAAGAAGTAAGATCAAGAACCTGGTACAATCGTGATCATGAGGTTGAAACAATCAAAGACCAAGATGGTCACAGCAGGAATTATATAATAATTATTTCTAAAGAGAATCAGGATCAAGAACCTCGTATCTCTCGGATCATGAGGTTGAATTAATCAGAGATAAATAAACAGGAACTCTATAATAATTGTTTCTAAAGAGAATCAGGATCAAGAACCTCGTATCTCCCGGATCATGAGGTTGAATTAATCAGAGATAAATAAACAGGAACTCTATAATAATTGTTTCTAAAGAGAATCGGGATCAAGAACCTCGTATCTCCGGATCATAAGGTTGAATTAATCAGAGATAAATAAACAGGAACTCTATAATAATTATTTCTAAAGAGAATCAGGATCAAGAACCTCGTATCTCCCGGATCATAAGGTTGAATTAATCAGAGATAAATAAACAGGAACTCTATAATAATTGTTTCTAAAGAGAATCAGGATCAAGAACCTCGTATCTCCCGGATCATGAGGTTGAATTAATCAGAGATAAATAAACAGGAACTCTATAATAATTGTTTCTAAAGAGAATCAGGATCAAGAACCTCGTATCTCCCGGATCATGAGGTTGAATTAATCAGAGATAAATAAACAGGAACTTATAATAATTGTTTCTAAAGAGAATCAGGATCAAGAACCTCGTATCTCCCGGATCATGAGGTTGAATTAATCAGAGATAAATAAACAGGAACTCTATAATAATGTTTCTAAAGAGAATCAGGATCAAGAACCTCGTATCTCCCGGATCATAAGGTTGAATTAATCAGAGATAAATAAACAGGAACTCTATAATAATTATTTCTAAAGAGAATCAGGATCAAGAACCTCGTATCTCCCGGATCATGAGGTTGAATTAATCAGAGATAAATAAACAGGAACTCTATAATAATTATTTCTAAAGAGAATCAGGATCAAGAACCTCGTATCTCCCGGATCATAAGGTTGAATTAATCAGAGATAAATAAACAGGAACTCTATAATAATTGTTTCTAAAGAGAATCAGGATCAAGAACCTCGTATCTCTCGGATCATAAGGTTGTTCTCTCGTTGAACCAGTCGTTACTGACGGCCGATTCTGGTGTGGGATGCTCTTTGCCCAACGCCCGCACACGAACTGGTAGAAGTTGTCACAAGGGTCAGCCGAGGGTCCATTGATTGAAGGAGGTTGGCCGCTGGGAAATAACAAAATAACTATAGTATTTATGTAATTACAGAATATACCGTAACATGTGGGACCTACTTCAGTGGTGGGAAGGAGACACAAAAAAAAAAAACGAAAAAAAAATTAATTAATATAAACATGTGGCCCATTTGACTTTGTTTCTTAGCTTTAGTCGTGTTTGTACTCCAGTAATTTGAAGCTACTTAACTTTATGGTCAGTGCTCAAAATTACCACCTTCAGTCTGAATGCAAGCCTACAACCACTGTGTCGTAGAATGCCACACTCTTTAAAAATTACCAGGTGTTTGTATGATTCGTCAGCATCCTTCATATGTACTCTATTATTATTATTATTATTATTATTATTAGCCCCACGTCTTACTACCCGTTCGGGTTATACGCACTTTACGCTAGTGTGTAATGGTAGGGTGATTGTGAGATGAAATGAAGGACCTACAGTTTAACGTGGAATCCGAACCACGGTGGAGGCCTGGCATTCCCCACATTCACAAGATGTCTTGTCAGAGGTGAAGGAAGGGTTCGGTATTCAGATAAATCTGTACCGGGACCGAGGATTGAACCATGGACCCTCAGCACAGAGGTCTGACACCTTACCCTTAGACCACCAGGTCACCATATGTACTTTATGTTGACAAAGTATTTCAATGCTGGCAGTGGGTGTTATTATTATTATTATTTTAGCACCGCGTTTTACCATCTGCTCGGTCTATACGCTTAAGTACTAATTATTGGGTTAGGAATTCGGAAGGTTGCATTTAAAGGAAGTGAACCCGCACTTGCATGGAGGGAGATTGGAAAACCATTTAGGGAAAACCACCCCCTAGTTCACCCGACTGAGATTCGAGCCTCATTCTCCCTATCATCGGCAGTCTAGCTCAACACGAAACTAGCGCTACTAGCCACTTGCCACTGGGGTGGGTTGGGAGTGGGTGTTGAATAAACAATTGGTCAAGTATGGCAGACAAACAGGTTAATGGAATCACTTGGCTGTAATTTGGAAACAAGATAGAAGGAATCCTGATATGTATGAACTATTTTAATTATTTTTTTATATTTTGTTTCTCCTGTTTCACCTCTAAAGTGTGTCCAACATGTTACGGTACACTCAGTTTATAAATAATTTGATAAGCCCATTTCCAACACTAGTGATTACGAGTAAATAGCCCAACTGATTTTGACAAACGAACACTCATTTTAAAGTTTTAGGATTCAAGAGGTTAGCAAAAATAATAGCTTCCAAAACCAAATCTTATTTTTATTACAAATTTTTAGGCTGTGTGTGCAGTGATTAATATGTACATTCCATTTACACTGAAAAGTAGCTGTCTTACCTTGACGGACTTTATTATGGACCTATCTTATAAGCTTTGCCATAGTGGAACGATGTAAGGTAAGCCTGCCACCTTTTAGGCTAGACAAAGGGTAAGATCATTTTTTTGTTTACATCACCATAAAAACAATCAATTGGCAAAACTTTAATTTACATAATTGCAACATTGGCTGCACTACCCTTGGATTTACTGTATTTAAGTTACTCAAATTATATCCTCTAAGGGTGCATATTTATTGGAGGGAGCTTTAAATGCTTTCCCCAACGTTAATCTTGGGGAAGATTGGGAAATATTGCTGTGATTGTGTTGGGGAGACTTTATTGTAGCAGGCTGTAGGGATTCCCCCTCTCCCCTTTCTTTAACTTGACAGTCAAGCAAACTAACAAACATCTACAATATAGCCAGTGAAGGAAAGGTGGTAACAGATAGCTAGCATAAGTTTTTATTGCAAACACTAGTTGAAAGTGACTAATGTTAGCTTATGTGGAGTAAGTATTTTCTTAGTAATACTAGATTATCAAATAAAAGTGTTATAAAAGCTTTAATAATACTTCCCTAGGGATTAATTTATATATGGCTTTTCCACGAGTAGTTTCATCATCATCATCATTATAATTGTCATCGTCATCGGCATCATCAACATCATCATAATCGTCAACATCATCATAAATATCATCAACAATATTATCATCATAATCATCGTCATAATTACTATCATTTTCATCATCATGTTCATAATTTTCATCATGTTCATCATCATCATCGTCATCATTACCATAATAATCAACATTATCATTGTCATGTTCATCATCATCATCATCATCATCATCATCATCTCATCAACATAATCAATATCATCGTCATTATCATCATCAACATTTTTCCCTCCTCGCTGTTCCCAGTCAATGAAAGTTGCTGATTGAGATATCCGTCGTTTGACGGAGGGGAAGGGTTCCGCACGCCATTCTGCGTTTAGGAACCTATCCGTCTTATCACCTGCTACCTCGCTCGCTACTTAGTAGAACCTAATTAACGTACAGTGTTAATAAAATGGCATGACATCTCTTAAGGTGAGGTGGAAAGAGACAAGAGAAAAGGCTAGTTAAACAACAACAAAAATCTATCCGGTTGAAACATAGAGTTAAATTTTCTTCACATGGTGATATCAACAATTTTCGAATGTGTGTCATCATGACCATTGTGACATTAGATGACGAATTTTTTTAATAAAGATAAAAAAATTGTCATTGAATTTCAGGACACCCTTGACAGATATTAAAAAATTGTTGATATCACTATGCAAATAAAAATAAAGTCTTTGTACAGAAGAATTATTGTATTTGTTTTGACTAAAAATATTTTGATATAAAAATTGAAAGAATACTGCCTTTAACTCGAGTTCTTTACACTCCCGCCTTAAAACACCCACCAGGGTCAGTCTTCTCTAGTGTTTGTGTCTACTAAGCTAAGGGTCCTGGGTTCTATTCCTGACATGGCCAAAAAATATATAATTGGTTAAATGTTGAATTCTTCCTTAACAGTCGGGGTCTGAATGTTTTGTCTGTTCTAGATTTAATATAGTTTATAAGTCATGTGCTTATAATCAGTCGGATCAAAAAGTGCACGTTAAATACCTCAAAATAAAATATGAAAAAATAAAATAATTCTTGCGTGGTTTGTGCGAGAGGGGGTATTGGGGATTTAATCCTGCTTAGTGTTGGTGAGAGGGGGTTATTTTCCTAATCGAGTCCCCCCTTCATATCCACAAAAATGTGGGTAAACTTAATTTTAAATATACACTCATATTCTAAGCCCTATTGGTAAGCCTATAAATCACGGGGAAAATAATCCCCAAACTGCAATTTTCTGTTCTTGCTCTGCGTCTTACTACCCTTCCGGCCTATTCGTGTTTTCACATTTATTTGTTTAAGTATAAAGAAGGTCGAATTTAGATGAAATATGTAAGAATTTGTGTGATAATTGTTTAGGAAAATTCGTCTTCAGTACACCCGGCTGGGATTTGAGTACTGACCTACCCATCATCATGAAACTTTGAGTCCTGACCTACCCATCATCATAAAACTAAACGATATGAGATTTACACCTTTTCCCTCGTACCCACCGATCCATATTTTTATTAGTATTTGACATCAAGCCATGGCCAAGTGTTCAAAGTTGTGAGATAGCCATTTACATTCGACTGTCACTGACAGGGAAGTTGAGGAGTAAATGATCTACTAATAATTATTTTAAAGCACTTATATTAGATTGGGTGACCTGCGGTCTAGCGATAAGGTGTCGGAATTCTGTTTTGGGGATCCGGGGTTCAATCCTCGGTCCCAGCATAGATTTATTTGATTGCCAAATCCCTGACAATACTTTTTTTTTACTAATCACAAATTGTGAATGTGTAAAATGACAGGCCTCTACCGTGGTTCGGATCCCACTTTAAACAGTATGTTCTCCAGTTCATCTCACAATGACCCTACTATTACACATTAGCGTAAGTGCGTATAATCAGAACGGATAGTAAGACTTGGTGACAATAATAATAATAATAATAATAATAATAATAATAATAATAATAATAATAATAATAATAAAGTTTCCTCACCTGATCTTACACACTCCAGAGATTTACAAATGATAGTCGATCTGTACTGGGCATCTGTGAACATGAAACCCAATTATGTCTATAAATGAGGCGTTTTCTGCAACAAATTTAATAATTTGAACATTTCTATATTTTTCAAGATAAAAATAGAAAACATTTTATCATGTTAATATTTGTACAAATATTATTTTTAGCCTGTTTAGATAGCTATACAAATAAGTATAAACGTATTTGAGGTCAGCGAAATTAATAATACCTGAAAAAACCTCTGAGTTTGACCGAAAAGTCTTAAATTCTGTAAGACTTTCTAAATATATTTGATAGCAAACTCCCCTACTGAAATTTTGACAGTTTAAATGATTGCCTTGCACTTAGTCCAGTATGGTAAATACTTTAATTTAAGATAAGTACTAAACATTATTCCTTGTTTTTTTTATTTCATACTAAACTTACAGTACATTTTGCTTTCTTCTGTCTATATTAAATATAAGTTTATTATTCAATTATTACTGGTATTTCAAACATCTCGATAATTGATCTGTGTGAAAAATGTGTTTTATAAAATATATTTTTCAGTAATAAACGTGAAGTTGCTGCTGTTAAAAAAAATTGTAACACAGGAACTCCTATAATCTGCTTATCAAAATGACTTAAGAGTGTTCAAGAAAGCTATGAATAATTTTTAAGAGTTTTATTTTTGAAAACCATGTATAATCTTTTGATTAGTAAAAAAAAAAATTAAATGAAGATTTTGGATTCATTCTCTAATATTCTCATTATTATTATAAAACAAATGTACAATTTTTTCGTAAATACTTCTCAAATAGCCTAATATAGTTCGTGACAAGGCTTTAAAAAACAGTCATTAGAACTACCCTTAATTTTAGGGATAAAATATTTTAGTTTCTAATCCTCGAGATTTTAAAGAATCAAATAATTAACCAAAAACTTATTTATATTTAAAAATTTCACCTCAAAAATAGAATATTAAATTTTAATTAAACATTATCACTCAATTTTAAATAATATGATTCAATTGCATTTATTGTATAACCGCGGTAGCTGGTACAATCTTCACAAATACTATAGTATGAGTTAATAAATCCAAGTTACCTTGATTTATAAAATCCAATACTGCAAAAATAAATTGATCATTTATGAATAAAATCCTATTGCACAAAAATTAACAGATAAAATATTCATTAAATAAATTTAATAAGCAAGAATATAACCTTAATTATTATAAAATAAATATGGATTATTATTTAATAAATATATAGTAAAATAATATAAATTAAAAATCAATGAAAATAATAATCAATTAGATCTTTAATAATTGTTAGAAACAACTAATAACATTTAAGCATCAAGTTTGAACTAAACCCATTACACTAATTCGGCTTAAACAGACAAAAAGCGAGACAGGAAAAAAGACACGTAAACAGGCAGACATTTTTTGCAGTAAAAGGGTACACGTACGACGTTAAGATTCATCATAATCTCGTGGTCGAAACTGTTCACCATTACAATACTTTATCTATATTTGATAAAATAAAATAATACATTATTTATTGAAGTTTTAACGATAAAATAGTCAAATCTTTATAAACCTAATAAATATGTTGAAGTTGTTTGTTCTTATAATGAAAATGTTAAAAAATGTTTATAAAAAACTTGTAATTTAATACAAAAGTTTACTAACCAACTAAGAATAAACAGTTTCCAAAATGAAAAAAATAAATGCGTACAACCTTGCAAAGCACGATTATATATTTTTAACATAAAGATGTATATATAATAAATGGTCAAAAAATAATTCAATTAATAAAACCAATACAAAGTTAATTTAATTAAATTTAGTAAATTGTGTTTTTATGAGATATGAGTCATAAATATTTTAGTATCGGTTCTTATAACATTATTTGTATATTGAGTTAGTGGTCGAATTTATCTTATGCTAAATTGAGGTTTTTGTTTATTTTATGTAAACGTCCATTTTAACGATTCACAGAATAGTCATGTATTAAGGGAATTTTTTATTCGACATCAAGAGAATCAGTAAACCGTTACATTTCAACGGGCTGGACAACGCAGTAGACAAGCATTCTTTGTTTTTGTAAGGCAGTACATCAAAAGTTTGCTGAAGCAAATAGTACCGATCAATACTGTCTTTCCACATTCATTGTTATTTTCAGTTGATATTATCGGCACCAAGAAAGAGGTCATAAATATGAAATGACAGCTTTTCCTCATGGTCATCCAGTGGGCATACCATAATTAGCCATTGACCTAATAACTTTGACGCCGTATTAATTAAGTTAATGTTGTTGACTATAATAATGGTCGTGAAAAACATTCTGATAGAACCCACGCGTAAGTGTATCACTTTAAGCAAAAAATGTTCTCAAACCGGTAGGATAAGCTATCGTTATTATAATATGAAAGCCAAAATCAAAACATATTTTTTAATAAACATATATAAACATGTACACAAAATGAAACGTCACATTTAATAAATAAAAATTTCTCTGAAATTTCAAAATCAGTAGCTCATGTGCATAAACACGTGCACATCAGAGTTGGAATTTTAAACTTTTGATTGGATTTTTGTTAAATTTATTAAAAACTGGTTTGGAATAAATCAAGGAATAAGATTTATCTTATATTTTATTGAGTGGCTACTCTGGGCAACGCCGGCTAGTTTAAAATAAATCATATATATTTTATTCAAAAACATATATATCTAATAATAATATATATGTTTGTGTAATAATTATATATAACATATATAATGTTTGTGATAACAGTTTATTTAATAAAACAAATATATTAATATATTATATATATATATTAATATATATATATATATATATATATATATATATAATAAGTATACTATGTATATATTCTATTTAAAAAATTACTCACGAACATATTCTTATATAGATTGTATCTTAAATATGTACACATTTGAAAATTTTCAAATGAAATCTCTTGGACTTAATAAAACTCTAATTTTTTATAACAATATAGTTATTACCTTTCATTTGAACTTCATCTATTTTAACTTTAAAAAACCTGTTTCTAAAACATAGTAGTATATTCACGAATTAGTCTCACAGTATTACTTATTTTATTATTATTATTATTATTATTATTATTATTATTAGCACCGCGTCTTACTACCCGTTCGGGTTATACACACTTACGCTAATGTGTAATGGTAGGGTGATTGTGAGATGAAATGAAGGACCTACAGTTTAACGTGGAATCCGAACCACGGTGGAGACCTGGCATTCCTCACATTCACAAGATGTCTTGTCAGAGGTGAAGGAAGGGTTTGGAAATCAGATAAATCTGTGCCGGGACCGATTAAGATAAAGAGAATGATTATAGATACATCCATTATCTTACTGTGAAAAAGTAGATCTACCTGGAATATTTAACATATTAAGTAATTCTAAATAATTAAATATTTCATCGGTGGTTTGGCCTTAGATATATTTGCCCTTAAGCTAGAATGGTAGGGGTAGCAAGCTAATGACATTTGTTTTTCAGTTTTTGTATAAAAAATATTTTAGCAAAATAAATACAATATATACTACTCAAGTACAAATATAGAAGTTTAATTTTCTTCGCCTGATGATATCAACAGTTGTTGAATAGCTGTCTTGAGCATAGCGGAATTAGATAAGAAACATTTTAAATGAATATAAAAATTGTCATTAAATTCCAGGACATCCTTGACAGATATTCAACAACTGTTGAGGTCATCATGTTAAGAAAATTAGTCAATGCGTCGCTATTGGGGAAAAAAAATTGATTTATTTTAGCCAACAAAAATGTTTTACTATAAAAACTGCATAAACACTGACATTTTATCGCGTCATCTTCCACATCACCTTATGACAGGGAAATATATTCCTCCCATTCTATTATTTGATTCCCTATGGCAACCAACTTGTTTTGATCACAAGGACAATATTAAGTGACCCAACCGAAGTTTGTTGATCTTGAACAAACTCGTGACTGACCAACTACTCCAATAATCGTCTAAATGGTCTTGTTTGATTGGGCGATCAATCGATGAGTCGAACTAAAGAAGAACCACATTGTGGACCTTCATATCACTCACACAATATGGAGACGATGACAAGGGCTATTAGAAGATTAAGACGAGTAGGAGCAGCAAAATGATAGGAGCCATAACTCTTCGTTGTCTCCACCATCGTCTTTTGTAACTGTTTGACAAACAAACAAAAAAACAACGGTTATTACAAACAACAACATTTCCCGTCGCTCATGGGTGACTTGGTGGTGTAGAGGTAGGGTGTCGGACTTCTGTGCTGGGGGTCCAGGTTTCAATCCTCGGTCCCGGCACAGATTTATCTGATTACCAAACCCTTCCTTCCCCTCTGACAGGACGTGTATTAATCACGACTTCTTAATGTGTGGAATGCCAGGCCTCCACCGTGGTTCGGATACCACGTTAAACTGTAGGTCCTCCATTTCATCTCACAATAACCCTACCATTACACATTAGCGTAAGTGCGTATAATCGAACGGGTAGTAAGATGTGGTGCTAATTAATAATAATAATAATAATAAATAATAATAATAATAATAATAATAATAATAAATAATATATAATATAATTAAGTTTGTTTGACATCTCATTTCAATAAAAAAAGATAACACACTTTTCCTAAAAAAAAATTACACCACATCTAACTTATTAAATATATATACGCATGTACTAAGTTCTCCAATGTGTTAGAGATGAGGGAGTTGTATTCAGAGGAAGTGTACTCGTATTTGCTTGGAGGTAGAGTAGAACCATTAGAAAAAACACACTCATACGCCACGGATTGAACACGATCTCTCATTCCATGACATGCTAATGTGTTATAGATGAGGAGGGTTGAATTATATAAATTCACCGCATTTACGTGAAGGTAAAGTAGGAAACCATTTAGAAAGAACCACACTAAATACACCCGACCGGAATTGAACCACAATCTCCTCATTCCATGAACTAACTACTCTAATGTGTTATATATGTGAGGTTTGAATTTAGATTAAATTCACCCGCATTTACGTGAAGGTAAAGTAGGAAACCATTTAGTAAAAAACACATTCAATGCACCCGACCAGAATCAAACCACAATATTCCCATTCCATGTACTAACTACTTTGATGTGTTAGGGATGTGGAGGGTTGAATTTAGAGGAAGTGTACCAACATTTATATGGAATGAAAGTGGAAAATCTATTTAGGATAAACCCAGTCTCAGTACATCCGACTGAGATTCAAACCCCGATATCTCCGTCATCGGTAGACCTAATATATTACAAGAGTGACGTCTTGAATCATTCGATCATCAAACGTTTTATTTTTATATTTTGTAAAAAATAATCATACAGTATATCCTCCATAGTCAGAAAATCAAGCACAAACTTTGTACATGTTCTGGAAAATAAAAATAAAGGATTCTGTAGTACTCTGTGCGGTTTTTCGGCCGTTCTACGAAACTTATTCCTCTTATTTTACCGTTGCGATAAATAATGACGGAACATCAAACTCTCCTTTACTGAGTCGACCTCGGTGATCTGGGTGTAAAGTGCTTGTCTCAGGAACCGATGATCGTGAGTTCAAACTCAGTCCGAAATCAACGGATAGTTCTTAAGTTATAAAAATACGCAGCACAATTTTCTTTTAAGTGAAAGCAAAGCTGTCAGTCGCATATCGATTGTGACATAAAAAAAAAACGGAAAGTATGTGAAAATATATTTCCCGGCAAAACCGATTTTCTCACTGTCAAAGAAATTCTCGTGTGCTGATGTAATCGGTCGGTTCAGAAAATGCACGTTGAGTGCCTCAAATAGATAAAAATTAAAATCCTTCACCAACAAACTAGACAAAATGCTTTTGACATTTACTCCACTCAGCAAAGAGAATAAAATTCCTTAACCGAATGACGAGACAGAGGACAGGGTTCATTGGCAGCCTTATAAAAGGAACGGACGGTACAGTAATACATAAATAAAATTTAATTAGAATTTTTCTTTGGAAAGTGAGTTTGAGAATTATTAGAGTAAGCTTCAACTTTTTTTCTAAACATTCATTACTGTTTCCAGCCTGTGGCCTGGGTCAGTGGTTCATTCAAGCCATATATTTTTCACTGCCGGGTGGCTAGATCTGTCGTAACTTCATGTGCATTATAACCTAACTTAAGACTAGGACAGGCACAACATCCAGTCCCCAGCCATTAATTCATCACTGTAAAAGGGTAAACCCACATTCCACCAATGATTAGATTTTTCGACCATACCGGGAATCGAACCTGGGATCCTCAGATTAGTAGACAGACAAGCTACCGACTTGGCTAAGTTGTTGGCTGGCATAAAGTTAGTAATTTAAATAGATTCTAGTATATTGATAGTAACTCTTTATTTAATTTCTATACCTATGTTTCACGGTACAAGGGGTCCTAATATTATTAAAAATTAAGAGCTAGTATTATTTTAGTGCTTAAAAGGGTAAGTAACCAAACGAATCCTATTGAATTAGTATATATTTATAGTTCCTTCCCTGATGAAGCTAATAATACTATTAGTAGGACATAAAGAGATTATTTTATCAATTTAAGTAAAACACTTCACCCGCATAGATGGGCACGTGGTCTGAGGGTCAACCTGCTTCGGTGGCGCACCTGGTCTCTAAGGTAGCACTCTCGCAATATACTGATTGCCTATGATGGGAAGATTTGGATTCGAATCTCGGTTGGGTGTACTGAGGGTGGATTTCCTCTCTCCCTACACACAAATGTGGGTACACCGCCTTTATATTAAACCATTTTCATCTCCAGCACATTAGCGTAATTAGTACATATGTATACAGCCCGAACGGGTAGTATGTTACGGTTCTGGAAAAACAAAGGGTCAAAATGGTTTGATATAATTTTTCCGTGTCGAGGAGCTTGGAGTTTGAATCCTGTCCGGGTGTAATAGGGATGTTTTTCCCTAAACAGTCTCCCACTTTCCCATAACGTAAATTTCGGAACATTGATCTAATTTTCACGTTCCTCATCTCTATCTCACATGCGTGATTAAATTTGAATAGCATAGACAAGTTGCAAAAAAAAAGCCATTTATTTACTTTCAATAGAGTTTTATTGAATGATTTCTATATTGGTCAAATGAACTAAATTAAGATAGCTTGATAAGACTCAACAAAATCTTTAAATATTATTATTATTATTATTATATATTAATAGTAGTAGTAGTAGTAGTAGTAGTAGTAGTAGTAGTAGTAGTAGTAGCCTATTGCTATATAGGAGTACCGTAACATGTAGGACCCACTTCAGCTGTGGTTGAAAACACAAACACAATTAATAAAGTTCATACAAATATATGTCCCATTTGACCTAGTTTCCGAGCTATGGCCATATTTTTACTTGAGTAAGTTGAGGCAGCTTAACATCATAGGAAATGATCAAAATGGCCTTAATGCAAACCTGCATTCGTTGTGTCATAGAATCCTCTACAATTTCAAAAATACCAGGTGCTTAAAATAACCAAGAATAACCCATTCAACACACCTACTAATCGAGATATATCGAGTCTGGTATATAAATAGTTTAGTGGGATTTACTTGTCTGTAACTAGTAAACTAGGTCAAATGGAACATATACTTATATTTAATAGTTGTTTTTGTGTCTCCTGAACACCACTGAAGTTACGATACGCCCTTTATATTAGACAGTGGCATGTGATTGCGTGTTTACAGGGTAATTAGAATTGACGTATACAAAATTTAGTAGCACTTAATTGAGTAGCTACGGAAATAGAATATAATAATCTACACTTAGGTATTATTATAGTAAAGTATATAATAATATTTATCGATGTGAACTTTGATTATTTTTTCGTTAAGTATTCAAATAAAAATTAAATGTAGCCTTACAATGCCTTTTGTGATGTCACTCCGACAAGGTTTTGTTGACTGGAAGACGTAGATATGGATATTGTTGTTGAAAGGGATCCTAGAAAAAAATAAACCCTTTACCATATCAACGAATAAAGAAAATTTGCATCAACTTTAGTCACAGTAATAAACATGTATTTATATATCTACCTTAACGAATCTAACGATAGAGAGCTTTAGGTCACTTAAATATAAAGGTAATAAAGGGAGGAAGAAGGTTTGTAAGCTGTCAGACAAGGCCGTCCTCAGGAGGGAGGGGGTCTGGGGGTTCAAACCCCCCGCGAAATTATATGAACAAAATATATATTGCTTTATTTATGGTTCAAACAATATCAAAATTAAGATACAGATACAAATTAGGGGGCTATGTTACTATAAAAAGAACTGCAGAGAGATTCTAGAAATGTTAAATATCTAGAAATTTTCCAAGCCTTCTGCAGCTAGGGGGTTATTTTACCGTGAAATAAAACAACACTTCAGAGAGCTTCTAGAACTGTTTATGATTTAGAATGTTTTCTAGCTTCCAGCAATTGGGGGATGTACCCACCAAACCCCCACTGAAATTATTGGCTGGCTACGGCCTTGCTGACAGGCCTGTGTTCTTTAACAGAATACAGCCTCGGCTGTCACTTGACAGCTTCTGTAATCCATAAGTCACAGTAATTTAGAAGTTATAGAGGGATATATTGTTAGTAAACTGACATATTAACAGACACAGTCATGATATACTCATACGTAACTGGCGTCTTATGACTAACTTGGCTGGTAAGGACACTTTTGATACTGGACATTGCAAGTAAGCAGCAGGACTGCAAACAGTGATGATAACTTTTTTTTTTACTCTCACGATGAATTTAGCTTTTTTTTTTAAATTTGGTCTGGCTTCTAAAATAATCAAATTAAAGACTAGCAGGGTTTCTATATTTAAAAAAATCTTTCTCTAGATTTTTTTAACTGGTAAAAAATTCTTAGTTATAATGTTTTTATTTGGAAATCATTTCTTTATTTTAAGATAATCTATGGTAAAGGGAAATTTAGTTTTGCAATTTTACTACAGTACTCTTTTCAAGAGAACTCTAACATATTTTTTTAATCATGAATTATGGTCTTGGTTAATTTATTGGAATGTTTATAATACTAATTTCCAACCATATTTATCTTTCGTCAGAGATTTTGGCTATAAAGATTTCCTCTTATCTATGTTTTATTTAAATGAACATAATACGGTCACACTTTTATTTAGTTCAACTCTAACGGAAAAATAGATAATGTTGATAATTTAAGACGGGATTTTGGTCATAGTTGTTGGTAACACTTGCTACGAGCAAGTATTTGAAGCGCCTTTAAATAACACGATTGCTTAAAGTCTTATACTACTCACTAGAAATTTGTTCCGGTTTGTTGTACATGATGGAATTGTACAGTTGTTCGGGTCAACCCATGACAGGTATTGGGCCTCAAGGTCGCCTGAAAGTAAAATAAAACAATAACACCTATAGTATTAATTGAATATGAAAAAATATTAAACTTACTTCAACATGAATGGTGAAAGATACACGGTGGAAATGAGATAAAGGTTACGGGTGTAGCCGCATAAGTATAACATTGGTAAATTGAAAAATTACACCTGGATACGGGAATCAAACCTGGAGTTCTTGGCATAGCATTCCAATGCTTTATCACTAAGATTTCCAATATTTATCACGTGATGAGGACCATTCTTCACTCTTATTTTAATGTGGGTATGTAAGGAACAGGGACTAAGGACAGTGTTTCTGCAGGGTTTTTTTTATAGCAAAACTTTATTTTTTGCCAAAATAAATAAAGAAGTGCGCCAGTAAAATTATAGAATTCAATAATATTCACACGGTGATATCATAAATAGTTGAATATCTGTCAAGGGTGTCCTGGAATTTAATAACAACCTATTACCTTAATTTAAAAAGTTTCTCGGTGACCTGGTGGTCTAGGGGTAAGGTTTTGGATATCGGTGCTGGAGGTCCGAGGTTCAATCCTCGGACACGGCACAGATTGATGTGATTACCAAACCCTTCCTTCACCTCTGACAAGACGTGTATTAATCACAACTTGTGAATTTATGGAGTGCCAGGTCTCCACCGTGGTTCGGATCCCACGTTAAACTGTAGATCCTTCATTTCATCTCACAATCACCCTACCATTACACATTAGTGAAAGTGCGTATAACCCGAACGGGTAGTAAGATGTGGTGCTAATAATAATAATAGTAATAATAATATTAATAGTAATAACAATAGTTTCTCATCTAATGCCACTATGCTTATGACAGATAGTCAACAACTGTTGATATCACCATTTGAAGAACATTATGCTTAAAGTTCCTACTGGAGCACTATTTTATTTATTTTTTGGTAAAAAAAAGTTTTTCTATTAAAACTACAAAATCCCTGTCCCTTAAATCGTGTTTCCTACACTCTCACTTTAAGACAGTATTTGATGTATGTGTTGAGTCCATAGGTTACTAAGATATTGGTGAAGAATGACCCAGATCACTGGAAGATTCGTGGATAGCTCAGTGGTAGAACATTACCGTGCTAAGTCAAGCGTGCAATGTCCTATTCCCGTGTCCAGGTGTCAATTTTTCAATTTAACTATTTTATTCAGTCAAATTAACATTTTCTAACCAGAATGTTAATACACACAGCAGTTGGATGGAGTATCTAACAGTTTGAAGATTCCTAATGCAAATTTATAATTATTAATAGCATAAATAAAAACTGTAGACAATGTTTTAATAGTGGTTTACTCAATTTGGAAGAAAATAATATCAAGATTTATTCATTTCAAGGAAATTCAATTAATTAAATTAAAGCAATTTTTTTATTTTAAAAAATATAGGGTGCAAACTTATAATGTAGTCATAGCCTTTACTAGAAAAATATTTAATCATTTTGAATCATATTAGTAGGCATAAAAAATGACAAATATTCCTATTTTATATTGATAAAAGACATCAATTCAAACAAATAGTAAATGTTCATGTTAAAATGTTGCCATGTGAAGAAAAGGTTTACAAAGATTTTGAACAGGCCGCAAAAAATAAAAGTTTCTTACCACTTACATTTTACTGTACAGTCCAAATTTCTTAGGAAAATCCATTACTGAGGGATATAAAAGTTATTAGATATACTTCCAAGTGCCATCGCTAATGTCTGATAAATAAATGCACTATTAATAAAAAAACTCCTTGAATCTTTTAAGAAATATGGATATCATCATATTATTAATATTTATTATATCTGCATTAGGGACACTATATACTCGTTCATCCTAATTTAAAGGGATCAGGATTTTTTGTTCGTGCCACGTTTGGAGTATTCACATACCCACACTAATTGCTTCTGGAAAAGAAGGGTTTAAATATACCTGAATTCACACGGAGAAAGAGTGATAAACTATTTGGGAAAAACATCACCATCAGTATAACTAGCCAGTATTCAAACATCGACCTCACCGTCATCAGCGAACCAAATTAAATGTTTGCCCGGACACAAAATTATGCTTGAGGCAGATTTGATGTGTACTACGTTATGATTTTATTTTGTGTGGCGTGTGGCCTATGTTATATAATTTACTAGATAGCTGTTGCCCACGGCTTTGCTCGCGTGGAAGTTGATTATATACAAATACGAAAATATACATATGTATTTACAAATTAATTAAAAATATTACGTTACGTTGAGGACCATAACTTGACCTCAGATCAAAATTAATTCATGTCCGATACAAACTTTCACCCCCTTTTTCATCCCTTATTAAATAAAATTTCCAAAATTCCTGAAACACGTATTTATTTGTTTTACGTCAATAACCGAAATACAAAATTTTGTTTAGCAACTTTCAAAATGACGGACTTTCATTCATATTATCATACATATTATCATCCCCCATTTTGACCCCTTTGGGGTGGAATTTTCTAAAATCCTTTCTTATTGGGTGCCTACATAACAAAATGAATATACAGTCCGAATTTCATGCTTGTAGCCTTGATAGTTTGCGCTCGGCGATGATGAATCAGTCAGTCAGTCAGTCAGTCAGTCAGTCAGGACATGTTATTTTATAAGTATAGATTACTACCTTATGTAGATTATAGAAGTTCTGCAGAAGACAAGCTCCAACTACGTTGGTTTCTTCAATGGAAGTTAGCTGTAGCAGATAAAATGATTGTTTCTTCAATGGAAGTTAACTGTAGCAGATAAAATGATTGTTTCTTCAATGGAAGTTAACTGTAGCAGATAAAATGATTGTTTCTTCAATGGAAGTTAACTGTAGCAGATAAAATGATTGTTTCTTCAATGGAAGTTAGCTGTAGCAGATAAAATGATTGTTTCTTCAATTGAAGTTAGCTGTAGCAGATAAAATGATTGTTTCTTCAATGGAAGTTAACTGTAGCAGATAAAATGATTGTTTCATCAATGGAAGTTAGCTGTAGCAGATAAAATGATTGTTTCTTCAATGGAAGTTAGCTGTAGCAGATAAAATGATTGTTTCTTCGCTGGAAGTTAGCTATAGCAGATAAAATGATTGTTTCTTCAATGGAAGTTAGCTGTAGCAGATAAAATGATTGTTTCTTCAATGGAAGTTAGCTGTAGCAGATAAAATGATTGTTTATTCAATGGAAGTTAGCTGTAGCAGATAAAATGATTGTTTATTCAAGGGATGGTCTGACTGTATCAAGTTCTAGCAGGGCCTATGTATTCCATTTTGCAATCATTTTATTTTAGTTGTTTACACTCATTTATTTTATTTTGTCCTTTCCTTTGAAACGAGTCACATATATAGGTTTATTCTCCCTTGACAATGCAGTTCATCACTACCAACAAAGTGGGAACTGAAAACACACACGCCACCTATTAACTTTTTTTTAATTGCGTTGACCTTCATATATGTATCACACAAAGACAAAAATAAATCAATTAATGATGTGACACTTTCATTTATAAAACTTGCTTATTCCAGATACCATCAGACTTCTAACTGACACAACCTTTTCTTTCAAATGATCGTCTAATGAATCGTCGACGTTATTAAAAATGGCGTTTGAATCAAGATTAGTTCCCTTATTATTGTTCACAGTTTCTCTAAAAGGTTTTGTAATATTTCACAGGTTCCCACCAAAGACCATATTTAATAATTTATTTTGTTTTAAGTGTATGGCTCCAATCTACGTCAATGTATTATTTTATGTGTCTCGATGTATACCTGATTAATAACAAGACGAGAAATTTCAATGCTGTAATTGCTTTCCATTTTGTAGCTAGATATTTACATGAATAGTTAAATGATGGATGAGCTATCCTATGTTTCCCTTCTAGGGTAGAGCTTTAAAAGGGCTGTAATAGTGTCAAAGATCAAATTAAGACTCATGGGTTGTTCTAAAACAAGGTGCTTAGAAATATATTTGGTCAATAAAGGGATGAAGCTACTGAGGAGTGGAAGAGGTTAAATAATGATGAACTAACCTGTGCTCATCACAAAACATTGTTAGAATAGTTATGTCTCTCAGATTACGGTAGGAAGAACATGCAGTGTGATTGGGAGAAACTATAACCATGATCAGGGTATTGACTGATAAACCCAATGGGGAGAGACCATTGGAAAGACCTAGACGCAGATGGGAGGATAACATTAGAATGTACCAGAAAGAGATAGAGTGCAATGAGGTGGACTGGATATAACTAGCTCAAGATAGGATAGGGTGTGATGAGGAGGACTAGATAGAACTAGCACAAGATAGGGATAGGGTGTAATGATGTGGACAGGATAGAACTAGCTCAAGATAGGGATAGGGTGTGATGAGGAGGACTAGATAGAACTAGCACAATATTGGGATAGGGTGTAATGATGTGGACAGGATAGAACTAGCACAAGATAGGGATAGGGTGTTATGAGGAGGACTAGATAGAACTAGCACAAGATAGGGATAGGGTGTAATGATGTGGACAGGATAGAACTAGCTCAAGATAGGGATAGGGTGTTATGAGGAGGACTAGATAGAACTAGCACAAGATAGGAATAGGGTGTAATGATGTGGACAGGATAGAACTAGCTCAAGATAGGGATAGGGTGTTATGAGGAGGACTAGATAGAACTAGCACAAGATAGGAATAGGGTGTAATGATGTGGACAGGATAGAACTAGCTCAAGATAGGGATAGGGTGTTATGAGGAGGACTAGATAGAACTAGCACAATATTGGGATAGGGTGTAATGATGTGGACAGGATAGAACTAGCTCAAGATAGGGATAGGGTGTGATGAGGAGGACTAGATAGAACTAGCACAATATTGGGATAGGGTGTAATGATGTGGACAGGATAGAACTAGCTCAAGATAGGGATAGGGTGTGATGAGGAGGACTAGATAGAACTAGCACAATATTGGGATAGGGTGTAATGATGTGGACAGGATAGAGCAAGCTCAAGATAGGGATAAGTGGCGTACTTATGTAAATGCGGCAATGTGCTTTGGGTTCCTAATGGAATTAGTTATGTAAACAAGCATTTAGGATAAATGAAGTAGAAAGAGTGCTAGCGTTTTCATTAAAGATAATCAGGAGCTACAAAATATAATAAAATTTAAAGAAAATTAATTATTGGGAAATTCACTATTATTTATTTATTTTTGTCACCACGTCTTACAACCCGTTTGGGTTACACGCGTGTATTATACCAAGACTATGCTAATGCTTTAGGGTTGAGGAGAAGTTTGAATTTATGGGAATTGTATGCGCATTTGCTTGACTGGACAGTGGAAAATAATTAGGAAAGAACACTTTAAAGTTTACCACTCGGTTTTTGTTTTTAATATCTACAGTCCAATTCTCATAGCAAATGCCTTTTAGAAAATGCAAACATATTTTTTTTCCGGACAAAATTAATAACATTTCACTGGTGTTATTTTAGAGATATTTATACTATATACCAAAAGTGACATTTGCAGATTATATGACTTGACGTATGAATACGTGAAAGTAGATCTAGTAACCATTCTAGCTGTATAGGTGTAGTCCTTCCTATGAAAAATGGAGTGTCTCTAGCCATCCAACAACTCATATTAACACGCTTTTTTTTTTACAAGCCACGTAGCAACAAAATATCAATTTTATCTTGAGTAAACTCTGATTTCTAAAGTATTGTAAATATCGTTCAAATATAGTTTAATTGCGCACCGCTTGGCGCGCTGTTATCTATATTGTGGGAGGGTGATGACCTATGTCAGCAACCAAACAAGACAGCAACCTAGCAACCGTTGCCCAACAAAACAGCCCAAACTACAGTACAATTTTCATAGGAAGAGTCTTTTATAAAATATAAACAAATATGTTTTGTGATCCATTTATAAAAATGTTATCTAATAAATAGTATTTTATAAGTTGTACATCCATTATTGTTTCCAGTCTGTGACAGTTTTCTATTCAAGCTATATATATTTTCCACTACCGGCTTGCTAGGCCTGTCGTAGCTTCACAAACCTTATGATCTAATTTAAGACTAGGACAGGCCCAACATCCAGTCCCCGGTTGTTAATTTCTCAATGTTAAAATATAAACCAACATTTTACCAATGATACAATTTTCGGCCATGCCAGGAATCGAACCAAGGACACTTAGTTCAGTAGGTGGGCACACTACCGACTGGACTAAGGTGTCGGATTATTATTGTATACTTATATAAAACACCCAGATAGTGAAACTGTCCAGTTCATGAATTGGGCAGATTTTTGCTCAATACGTGAACTGATTTCTTAGCTTGACCCTTACATGAAATGGGCAAAAATTACATTAAATCTGACTCATTTCATGAAATAGAACTTATAGTATTATCCATCACAATCTAAACTGAAATTCGTTTTAAGATATTATATTAAACTAACCTAACCTAACTTAATTTATACCTTCCATTCTAACATGGTTAAAACTTAAAATAACTTAAGAAATAAACCTTTTATTCGCTTGTCCATTTCACGGATAGGGCAAAAACTCGTCTAGTTCATAAAGTGGGTAAATATTGGAACTATCCAATTCATGAAATAGTTAGTCCAATGAACTGTGCAATATAAGCGATGCACAAATAATGAACTGGACCATTTTTTTTTGGCCCAGCTTGGGAAATGGTTAGGAGGATATTCCAGTTAACAGAATGGACAGAAATTTGCCCGATTCATGAAATGGGCAATATAACGATTATTATTATTATTATTATTAACACCGCGTCTTACTACCCATTCGGGTTATACGCACTTACATTAATGTATAATGGTAAGGTGATTGTGAGATGAAATAGAGGACCTACAGTTTGACATGGAATCCGAACCACGGTGGAGACCTGGTATTCCCCACATTCACAAGTTGTGATTAATACACGTCTTGTCAAAGGTGAAGGAAGGGTTTGGCAATCAGATAAATATGTGCCGGGACCGAGGATTGAACCCCGGACCCCCAGCACAGAAGTCCGACACCTTACCCCTAGACCACCAAGTCACTGAATTTAACGAATAACAAGAAACTTTTCTAGCTGTCACGTAAGTTTTTTGATCCGACACCTTAGTTAAGTCGGTAGCGTGTTTGCTTACTGGGTTTAAGGGTCCCAGGTTTGATCCTCGGCATGGCCGAAAAAATTATCTTTGTGAACATTTGGGTTTACGCTTTCACATTGACACATTAACGGCTGGGGACTGGATGTTGAGCCTGACCTAGTCTTAAGTTAAATTATAAATCATACGAAGTTAAGACAGGCCTAGGAAGCTGGCAGTGGAAAATATATGATTCGAATAAAAAACTGACCCAAGCCATAAGCTGGAAACAGTAAAAAGGCAAACAAGTTTCTTCCTATGAAAATTGAACTGTACCTATCCCATCCACTTGTACTAACCAATTTTTCCGTTCAGAGCCTGCACCTTCATTTTCTTATTGATAAAAACGAGCACGTAAATATTGGCTTTACCTTCTAAAGTGATGACGTACGATAGTGATATTTCTGTGCTATACTCCGTTATACTAACTAAAAAAACCTTTTAAAGGTATGCCAAAAGTTTGCTGATGATCCGTTAAAATATGAAACTTTTTTTACTATTATTTGTTACTTATGTTTGTGTATGTATGTGTGTATTCTTTTATCACTGTGTCTTACATGTTCAGTTTATATATATATATGTAACTGATAATTACTCTAATTGGGTATAAATGGGGAAGGAAGCATTTATATGGTATTACACCTGTATTTGCGTGGAAGGAGAGTGGGAAACCATTTAGGAAAAAACCACCTTCAGTAAAACCTACCTGGATTTAAACCCAATCTTCTTGTAATCAGTATGTCAATCTAACACATTGAGGCCTTATACCGTTCAACTATTAAAATGAGTGAAAATCATATAGCTGTAAATATATAACTTGTGTTTATTTATTAAATATATCAATAAATCTAGCTTAAAAACCCCTGTTAATAATCAAACTTTAAAACTAATATTAAATAATCACACACAAAAGTTGTCACCGATATCTAAAAACAAGAGAATAAATTGAGCCCCGTTAAAAAAAAAAGTCTGTGGAACAGTGTTGAAAGAAAAGAAAAATTGCTGTCAAAGTGACGATAAGTTCTGAATCTACCTGCTGTTCACCTATTCACCGCACGCACCTAACGTATATATCTTATTTACAAGCCGTTGCGTGAGGTGATCCCTTCGCTTACCCCGTGATACTTCCCGCCACAACTTACAATTTGCGTATGTTAATACCGTAGCAATTAGTCCTAATAAGATAGTTTTTTTTCTTAAAATAAATTATCTGTCCACTTTCTCAACGTGATAATTAGGAGAAAAATCGTAGAAATTGAATGTATATGCTTTGGACTAAATCGGCTTGTAGCTTTTACGTTTAAAAAAAAATCCTAAATGTGTCGAAAACTGGTATTTTCACTTTTAAGTTGTGATTTTTTTTTTTGATAAACAAAAAATGCCCGTGATTGCGCTTGAAAAGAAAAAAAAAGTAGCCTTGGTTAATTGAAATCGGTTCACAACTTTTGTCAATAAAAAATCAAAATCGTGAAAAATTTCCATTTATTGACATTTAATTACTGGAGTTGTAATTGTTGCAGGAACTTGTTTCGGAGCTTAAATTGTATCTCTTGTTGGTTCCTACCTACAATAAAAGTTTTGTGCATAAATAATCATAATTTTTTGCGTAAATCGTAAAAACAGGTGTTCCCGAAAAATGGCTTGGAAGCGGCCAATAATGGTTATAGAGTGATTTTTATAAGCACTATTTGTTCACGAAGAGTTTATCTACAACCCTCATATAATGAAATATAAGCAGGGTCCGATTTAATACCTAAAAAAACGCGTCTGAAAACCGGTGTGTTTGTTGCTTCGGGCGCTCGGGCATGCAGAAGTGATGACGTGGGAAGGGGGAGGGGGGGGGGGCGGCGCCTCCAAATGGTGAAGGGCTATTTTCAACGATTCACATTGGCATGGTATTATTTACCATTTTTAATTTTTAATCCAAATATTGATTTTGTCCCGGTGTTTTGGGAACAAAAATAACATCTAAGTTAGTAAAAAAGGTTTTTATAATTTTTTAAATTATTATTGTTATTTTTTAAAGCATTGCATACAAAGTTATAGGTTTGGATTATGCATAAATATGAATGTAAATAAAAAACATGAGATTTTGATTACTAAATATCTATTTTATTTAAAAAATAAGTTAATACTGTTATAATAGTATATAAAAAAAAGTCGATTTGACACTCAAAACATTTACCTAATCTTCTTCATCTACCAGCATAACTTCGTATGCAATGCTTATGGAGCCCGTTAGCAATATATAGGATTTATGAAAATAATAACAATAACAAGAAAAAAAGTTAATAACAATTTTTTTTATCAACTTTGATATTATTTATGTTCCCAAAACACCGGGACAAAATCAATGTTTGGATTAAAAATGGCAAATAATACCATGCCAATGTGAATCGTTGAAAATAGCCATTCACCATTTGCTTCTAATGCGTCAATAATATGCCCACTATTAATATTTCGGTGAGACACCCCACCTTAAAAACGCGCGAAGCCTGGCTGCCATAGAGGCTCCTAAACCCCCCCCCCCCCTTCCCCCCCTGCTTGCACGCCCGAGCGCCCGAAGCAACAAACACACCGGTTTTCAGACGCGTTTTTTAGGTATTAAATCGGACCCTGCTTATATTTCATTATATGAGGGTTGTAGATAAACTCTTTGTGAACCAATAGTGCTTACAAAAATCACTCTATAACCATTATTGGCCGCTTCCAAGCCATTTTTCGGGAACACTTGTTTTTACATACTCATGATTTACGCAAAAAGTTTTGATTATTTATGCACAAAATTTATATTTAAAATAGGCACTAACAATAGATACAATTTAAGACCTAAAACATGTTCCTGAAAATATTAAAACTCCAGTAATTAAATGTAAAAAATGGCACGATTTTGATTTTTTATTGACAAAAGTTGTGAACCTATTTCAATTTACTAGGGCTGTCACTGGCAATTTTTTGTTAAAAAAAACATTTCCCAACTTGAGAGTGAAAATATCAGTTTTCGGCACATTTATGATTTTTTAAACGTAAAAGCTACAAGCCGATTTAGTCCAAAGTAGTGATGGGCAGAATCGGGTGAATAGAATCGATTCATTCTATTATTCTGAATAATCGATTCATTCGATTCTTTCAAAATCATTCGAATGGAAAAACATTCGAATGAAAAAATAGCTGACTTGACGCGACCTGGTCGATTCATTCTCTTACCCCACCCTTGCCAGAAGTGCTGAGGAAAATCGACCTTATGATTATAAATGTTTCCAGGCTATCTCTATACAGGTCTTCATTTCTATTAGGTTCATTTTCAATAAATAGTCCCCATTGCCACACAATAATCGACCTTACGCATTCGAGTGATTCTAAGGCTAATTTAATACAAAGTTTAAGTGATTGTACAGTTTACAATCGAATAACAGCCAAAAATAGTTCGAATGAAAACTACAAAATGATTCGATTATTTTGCTACATTAATACGTGGATTGTTCTTTTTCATTTCCTTAAAATTTTACCTTCCTAACTAACTAATGGGATAAAGCACGAATAGTTTGAGAGATAATTTTTTTAAGTTGACTTAAATTTATTACGTAGATAAGTATATACTTTGTATGTATTTAATAAAACATTGCCCGGCCGTAATATTCATATCGTATTATAATTTTATTCACTGAAATAATTTTACGATTGTAATCTTATATATTTTTGTTATGTTTAGGAGATATTAAAAAGTAAATTATTTCAAATATTTTAAACACAAAGGGAAAAGTATGTTCTTTATTTAATTATTAAAAGTATTTATATTAACTGCGATCTACTTATTTGAGAAATGCGTTCATTTTTTCACTGTATAGTATTTTGTTGTGGCTGTACTTTGATCTTTGACACTGTCACAAGGAACTAAATGCAGTAAAAGAAAAGTGTTGATAAGCTGCAAACGCAAAGGAATGCTTGTTGGAAGATTATACAGCAGAGTAAAGAGAATAGTAGCACAAAGCAAAACGAGCAACTATTAACTACTTTTAGAAGTAGTAAATAACCGATTATTACCGACTCTTTATTACTTCTCAAAATCATTGGAATGATTCTTTCGATTCATTTGATTATTTTTCAAAGAATCGAATGATTATTCGATTCTTAAAATCATTCGATTATGCCCATCACTATTCCAAAGTAAATACATAAAATTTCTACGATTTTTCTCCTAATTATCACGTTGAGAAAGTGTATGGTTATTTCATTTTAAGACATGAATGGTTTTCTGATATCTTACCTGGACTATATTGTAAACGACTTTTTATCCGCTCAATTGTGGTTTTCGTATCACGAGTTTTAATTAGGTGTTTTACTGCGGCTGTGAAAAAAAACCTTTAGTTTATTACTTTCAGTTATGTTTGATTGATGTACGCGTGGGCGAGGGGTAAGGGACGATTACTTCAATTCTATAAAGCATTGGCGAAGGTGGGATGTAAGGAATGCGAGTTTATGGGCAGTATTTTTTAGGTTTTATATAAACATTCATTTGTTTGTCAAACAAACCAAATAATTATCCATTAGAAATATAACGAGCCATCAATCCATTTTCAAAAATTAGGTTCTTAAGAAACCGTCATCGGCACAACGCGGAAGAAGACGCACGCGATATTGTAGACGAACAACCAAACTTCGCTCAAATATTTTTGTAAATGTATTATATTTATCTTCTTAAACTTTTCTTAAATGCATAAAGTTGTTAAAATATTGATATGCACTAAAAAATCTAACAGATGTTCTAATTAAATAAATAAATGTCATTTTAATCCAAATTAAGATTTTATAAGTTGAGATAAAATTATAATCGTGCAGTTAAACAACACAAATTGTTAAAGTTAGATCCTATTGAATGATATATATATATTCCCCGAAATAATCTAAAGCGCGTGACAAGTATTTTTCGTGACGGCGTGTCTTTAAGTTAATAATAGGTTTACTAAGTTGTTTTCCTTCGACTAAATTGTATTTCCCCTCTTTTTTTTAAGTATGGTAGTGTCAATACTTTTTTGTAAATGTTAACTTAAGGTTTTGGGAACAATTCTATTACCCAGAACAAAAATTCTTAACCGCGGGTAAGAAACGATTAAAAAATAAATTCTGTCAATTACTATTTACAGCCTGTGGCTTGGGTCAGTTTTTTTATTCAAGCCATATATTTTCCACTACCGGCTTGCTATGCCTTCGTAGTTTCATATGTCTTATTATCCAGCTTAGACTAGGACAGGCACAACATCCAGTCCCCGGCCGTTAATTCATCACTGTGAAAGGGGAACACCACATTTCAACAATGATAACGTTTTCGGTCATACCGGGAATTGAACCCAGGACCCTTAGCTTCTTAGGCAGACATACTACCTTTTAGTTTAGTAATGGGCCCAGTTACTATAAGTCGTGTGATAATTTAACAGTGGTCTGAGAAATTGTGCGTTAAATGCCATCAATAAAAAACCGATCAAATGAGTAGTGAAATGTTTTATTGTGTAGAATTTAGCTGTGTCATATTATGACACACCTAAACTCATGACATTTGTTTGTCATCTTTGATGACGTTTATAACGAGGTTACCTAGTTGATTCATTATTTCTTTTTACAAATTAGCCTAATTAATGTTCAAATAGGGATCACAAAACTAGGGATCCTTGGTTTGTTTCTGGGGCGGGCTAGGGTCTATATTCACTAAATAGGAAGGGTCTGTCAGAAAATACAAAAACATTTTTTGTAGCAGGTATTTATAACATTTATAGATGTATTTGTATTATTTTATCGGTACTAATAATACCTATCGAAAGTGATAGCTTAAAATCATATAACTTGACATATGAATCCGAAAAAGTAAATATAGTGACTTTTATAGCTTTCAGATTAGGTTATTCCTATGAAAATTGGTCAAATCAAGTCATGTGACTTTTATATATTTTGATGCATTATCTACTTATATGTGTCCGTCACCTTAGATCAGTCAGTAACTGTCTGCCTATTGAGCTAAGGGTCCCGGGTTCGATTCTTGGCATGGCGGGAAGTTTGTCATTAATGAAAATATAGGTTTACCCTTTCACATTGATGAATTAACGGCCGGGGACTGGATGTTGTGCCTGTCCTAGACGTAAGTTAGATTATAAGGCATATGAAGCTACACAGACCTAGCAAGCCGGTAGTGGAAAATATATGAATAAAACACTGAACCAGGCTATGGGCTGGAAACAGTAAGGGATACATGTGTGATCTATATATATATATACATAATACATGTACATGCATTGCTAGCAAGACAAACCTACACGTGAGCTTATCTTATATAGGCCCTATATCTATGCACGAGGGTTTGTCTATCTATCTAATTAATAAATACACAACCGCTAAAAATTTGTATATAGCATTAGGCATGCTGTATAAGATTAAGTAAGTTTATAAGCTATTTTCTGATAAAATACTCATGTTTAGAAAATTCTGATTTTTCCATTTTAATGAATTAAGAAACTACTCTTTCACTATGAAATCTCCCGTAACCTAACGGCATATTTAATAATCAATTATTAATCTTATCGGTAGTCAATTTTTTTTATCAACACGTCTTAATACTACCCGTTTGGGCTATACGCCGGTAGTCACTTTTAATTTTTCTTTGGTTCACCAATTTATTTAATTGACATAAATATACATAGTCTTAAAGAAATTGTTATTTTCTGAAATTAAGGGTACCCTTCAAATTTTTTTTTTAATTTGAAACTTTTGGTAGCCTTCGCGGCACATTTTAAACAAAGTTATAAAAATGTTTGTGATTATTGTCGTCGGTAATTATTGTCAAAAGGAATCGCTTCACCTTTTAAATATATAGATTACAGCTAACTAAAATTGTATAATATACAAATTGAGTAGCCATGTATTAAAAGTAATGTAGTTTATGTACATTAATGTTTTTTGTCTAATTTTCATCACAAATTGGATAATTAGAATGGTAAATTAAAACGTTAATCATCGAAAGAGTAGTCCTTGATCACAAACAATTTCTTTTTACTCAATCTTTTAACAATATTTGAAGATAATTTGTTGTCTCACTTCAAGAATAGGAAAATTAAAAATTACGTGAAAGCCTTAAGGTGTGGTCACTTTGAAATATTACATCATGACTGAAACTCTTTCCGATAAATCAAACAGCTAAGCATTTTATGAACATGATCTTTACGAAATAATCGCAACTAAAGTTTGGTAAACTTATTTTATACATTTTAATAGAAAATAAACCTTTTAATTTGTAATATTTTTGGTTTAACATTGCCTACAAGTTTTTAAAAAATATAGTATCACATATTACTAAACGTTCAGGCTATACGTGTATGTACAAACTACGCTAATGTGTTAAGAATGAGGAAGGTTGTATTTAGAGAAAATGTACCCACACTTACGTAGAGGTAGAGTGGAAAACCATTTAGGAAAAACCACACTCCGTACATCCAATCGGTATTATATCCCAGATTTCCCCATTATATTACAAGAGTGACGCCCTAGACCATGCGGCCAACAAATAGGGCTATTTGAAATGATTATGAAATACATATGTTTTAATTTATATGCATGTTGAGTTTTTGTTTCACCACTTTTTACGTATCTCGGCTTTACGATTCCACTAGCGGGACAGGGATTAGGTCTGTACAATTTACAGGAAATGTACCAGAATTTGCGTGGAGGTAAAGAGGGAAATTATTTGATAAAGAAAAAAAGAAAACATTGTTTACTGGCAAACGTCGTCCCGCGTGGTTCGACTCATTCTCTGTTCTCCCGCGTGACCGCTAGTCATTCTTTAAGCCGGCTGTTAACAGCGGTTCCGTAATATAATGTCACTCGAAGGAGTCTTATGAAAACCAATCCCCCCCCCCCCCCTCCTCCTCGACAACAGGCCCTTGATCCACCCTTGCCTCCACCCTTATATACCCGTACCCAACCATGAATCGAACCCCAACCTCCCTGTCATCACCAGTCCAGTCTATCGCAATAGTGTCGACTTAGACCAGGACTTTTCAGCAACAATCGACTTATTCACTTATCAAAAAGTCCTGGGATTATCCATAGATTCTACATTATTCTTTTTATTTATTTAATTTTGATCTGTACATACACTGGTATCCTTCCTTTAACTAACACGGATCGCTTCGCGGTGGTATGGCCACGTTCAATCCCGCACTTTTTTTCCCCGCCAAAAAATCTCTCTTTTGTTCCCGCGTCCCGCTCTCGCACTTAATCTCGCGTTGGTGTGCGCAGGCCTTAAGTCTCTTGGTAAACAATAAGCTATATAATGTGAGCCTGGCATTAAGTCCACGTGACTGCCGATGCGTATTATGCATATATAGATACAAATATATATTCAACATAAATAAATTATATTATATAATATTTTGTTACTTATGAGGTGACCTGGTGTTCTAGGGGGGTAAAGTGTTGGACTTCTGTGCTGGGGTTCCGGGGTTCAACACTCGATCCCGGCACAGATTTATCTGATTGCCAAACCCTTCTTTCACCTCTGACAAGGCGTGTATTAATCACAACTTGTGAATGTGGGAACGCCAGATCTTCACCGTGGTTCGGATCCCACGTTAAACTGTAGGTCCTCCATTTCATCTCTCAATCACCCTACCATTACACATTAGCGTAAGTGCGTACAACTCAAACGGGTAGTAAGATGCGGTGCTAATATAATAATAATAATAATAATATAAATAATATATAATATAATATAATAATGATAATAATATTGCCATGGATGTAAATTATGTTGGTTTTAAGTTATTTTTAAAATTTGGGAATATTCTCTTAAATAAGTATGTTTCTAAAAACAAACACCCTTATGTTTTTGTTTGGCCTATCCTCAAACTTAAACAATTGAGAAAGTGACAATAAGGTAGAATTATATTAAATAGACACGAATAAGCGTAGAAAGTGAATGTAAAACAATCCCAATAAATTTTTTTTATCTATGGCAAGATTCGAATCGTCGTAAGACCAGATTATATAAACAAGGTATTTAGCAGTAATCAAAAATACGTTTTGAAAATAGATTCCACTGAGAAAAAATTTGCTTTGCACCGTTTGGCTGTCGTGCTTTTTTTATAAAACTAAATTAATGATTAAAAATATATGTTTATGATTAATTTAATATGAAATATTGAGTTGTTTGGTTTTAATACTTTAGTTTACAATTATTGAGAGTAATCAAAGTCTAATCACTTGTTGAACAAAAAAAACATTATTATTTAAAAAGTACAAACACTTTCTTTTCATTGAATAAAGATTTATTTAAACTATTTGAGTAAACACTACTCTAATACTACTATACTACTATTATAATGCATAGATCAATACAAACATTCAAATTTTAAACTTATGTACCGAAGTTAGGACAACAAAATATTGTGATAAACGAAATAAAAAGAATAAAAGTACCATGTTTTGGTCAGTTCAAAAACATTTAAATCAAAAAATTGCATTCTTAATCAATAAAACCAAATGATTAGTATGAATTTGTGATGTTTTATATAAAATGTTTACCAAAATAAAAATTTATAATATGAATGTGTGAAGATTACCATTATTAAAATATTTGTTTAATATAAAGTGAGCTTTTGAATATTATTAACAAAATCCAATAATTTAATGTTAATTTGTTTTATGATTGACATTACTGAAATAATAACAATGGAAATTTGTGTTTTAGAGTATAGATGATAAAATACAATTAATGCGTTCAAATTTGTGCTTTTATGATTAAAATAAAAATTGTGTTGGTAAATTGGTATTTGCAGTACCATCACCGAGCTAAAAATATTTAATATGAAATGTGCTGTACAATATATTAACCAAAATAAAATAGTTAAATTATATCTTCTTTGTTATTATTTTTATTCCCGTCTCCTTATTTGATATTAGTCTTATTCTTTTATGATGACATGTTTCATTGCTAAATATAGATGTTACACCATCCTCAGATATTATTTATGAAAAAGATCATTTTTTTAAAATACATATTATCGGAAAATTTGTGAAATTTTGAGCCATTATGTATGATAAACTTTTTATTGATCACCCCACAAAAAGTTTATTACATATAATACCTTAAAATTTAACAAATATTCCGATAATATTTATTTAAAATAAATCATTTTAATTATAAATAATATATGATGGTAGTGTAACATCTTAAGAATAATATCAAATAAGTAGAAGAGAATAAAAATAATAACAAAGAGGACGTAATTTTTACTCCCTACTAAATAAATATAAACTTGACTAAAATACAACCATTTCATGTGATGATGTGTTTTTACTAAAATAAAACTTGTTTGTGTGAATTTATGCTTTTTATTACAATTTATTGTAATACAATGGAAACGTTTAGTTTCGGACCTGTTGGTGCGGTTGTGTTTAAGTGTTAGCTAAGAGTGCACCAGAGCAATAATAGTGATATGGTGCGTCCTTTTATACCACATACTCACATTGTATATTGAGTCGGCCTCACTCACTGAAAGTCACGTTGCTTCTGGCGCGGACGAAACTCGCGTACCATCGCTCCAACCTTTGCAATCGATAGTTAGTTGCCTCATATCGATCTTTTTCAGGACACCACCACAGATTGCTTTTTGGAGGGGAAGGGAAGGGAGGGGGTAAATGTTATATAATTGGTTCAATGAAATGTCTAGTCTAGTTTATCTTGTTTCCACAAGAGAATTTAAGGTAGAATATTGTAATATTAATTTATTAAGCCATTTAAACTAATATAAATTATATCCTTTAAATTGAAAAAAGATAACTGTACACGGGAATCGAGCCCAAGATCTTCTGCCTGATACGCCAATGCTCTAACCACTGAAATATCGAGAGCCAAAGGCCCTGGGTTATACTCCCTTCTACGTGTGTTATTTAAATTTAAAGGATATCATATTTATATGCGGCTGTAACCGTAAAGGCCTAGAATGCTAATCTATGATGTGCTATGCTAAGACTTTGTCAGTTTGGTTTCACACTCATTGCTAAGCTAAGCTAAACTAAGCTATGGTCCTTCTTTCCCTTCCTGAATTCATTGTTGTTTCTTTCTGGTCTGCTCCAGGGGAAGCTCAGTTATGATGGCATCCTCCAAAATGTCTTGTTTGAGATGCCGCTGCTGTTGCAGCTGTTTTAGAAGAAGAATAAAATTTAGGGGGTGGAGATTTGACTTGCTCAATTAACGCTTCCATTTTAATATAAAAACATGTATTAGATATAAAACCTAAATATAATATTAATTAAATACTCGTGAAACAAATGAAAAACAAAATTTCAACAGTTCTTTGGTTATTTTCACCAAAACAGCACTGCGTCTGTTCAACACGGAGCCCAAGTTGCGTTATGCGCATGCGTAACGTAAGATGGCTCAAGATGGGAGATGGAAAAATTGTCCGGCCAGTAATCTGAAAAATACAAAGTGCGGCTTAGCAAGGTATAGCATAGCTTAGCTTAGCTTTCTGTGTGAACCAACACATTTAAATATATGGTCCGCTATTTTTCCAAACAGTTCACATAGCAAATCTTAGCTTTGCTTAGCGTTCTGTATCACCAACCTTAATCGTCTAATATAATAGTTTTGCAATTTAATCAATCATAATATAAATTACGTTTACTATTTTAAATTTTGATTTCACTGAATAGTTGTACACAATATTTTACTCAAGGAATATTAGGTTAAAAGTATTTTTGCTAAATTATTAAAAAAAGAAACATAATATAAATTCAGGAAAATTAAAAACTATAAAATAATGGTTACTTATACTCAGGTGTATATCTCGTTTGATTTGATTTGACTGTTACGGGAAGGTTGGGGTTTAAATCCTGGACGAATAAATTGAGATTTGATTTTCACTTTTTTTTTTTTTACTTTCCCTCCTATTTGTCGCAGCTAGATTTTTCTCTAAAATTATACTTTCCTTATCGCTTACCTTATTTGTGTGAATATGTAAACAGCCGGGATATGTTGCAAAACGCGGTTGCAAGAAAAAAAAGAAAATATTATGACACTTTGTGACCTAAATTACTTAGTTTGTCGTTCAAAGATTTGATCTTTTGTAAGATTAATCCAAGTTCCAGAAATTATTTGAAACTGAATTTATTCATAGAGTACTTGGTTGTATTTCAAGTCACGTTTAAAAAAAAAAAATTCAACAAATAATAACTTAAAAAAATATATTTAAAATGGTTTTCTTACTCTATGGCATTAGGAACTTTAACGTTAATTGCAGTATCTACTATAGTATGCTATTTATCCCTGTTTTGAGGTAGTTCTAACTCTCCTAAATATCCTTCTCAGCTTCCTATAACCCATTATGGCTGTGTCCTTCGAGCGTAGACACGCGCGTAAACGCGCGCAACGTCCTAACTGTACAGTACCGTCAAGCCTTACTTGTCCTGTGACAGACAACCAACCCATGAGCCACTCCTGATATTTCTAAATCTCACCACGCCTTCTAAGAAGAATCCATACTCTCTTCCTCACTGAATCGTTAATCCAAAAATAAACTTAATTCAATTTTAAACCCCTAAGGTAAGAAGGTGCATGCAACAAAATCCAAAACCTAATATAAAAGGTAATCATTTGGGCGTGGTCTCGTCTATAAAAAGTTCAGCGCGATACTTAAATTCCAGTTAATTAACACAACTGTTCCTGACCGCAAATGCAGGGGATAGAACCAGGTTAGAATCAAATGAAGCTTCGCGCTAGCACTTAAGTGCCACGCTAAAAGCTTTAAGTTGTCCCTTTTCATAGAATAGGATGGTGGAATGGGGAGGAAAGGAGTAGGGGGGAGGGAAATGTATGACCTGGCGTGTCCGAAGTATAACAAATACATTTTGTTAGTTGTATTGAACCGCCATTTTTTTTTTTATCACTAAGGCCAGTTATCAGATCTAATAAAATATATATGTATCAGTGTTGCGTCGTGGAGTGACGCCGGGGTAAGCAGACTTTAATACTGTACCTGTGATATATTCTTAAGAAATTGGTCCCCATTTGACCAATAATACATAGGCTTTAGTAAACATACCTTACATTAGAAAATACTTTCATAGATACATGAAAAATGTGGGTTCTACTGAGTGATAAGAAATATTCACGAGTACAATCTAGGCAATCTATGCTTAATCTGGGAGCTCAC
This sequence comes from Timema cristinae, assembly GCA_039000515.1. NCBI lineage: Eukaryota > Metazoa > Arthropoda > Insecta > Phasmatodea > Timematidae > Timema > Timema cristinae. The sequence goes on along the minus strand of JBCFYV010000935.1, from coordinate 52,281,422 downwards.
GAAGCTACGCCATTGGCTATATATTAGCTACAATTGAAATAATATTAGCTAAATGTGACCCGCTTCAGTGTCCGAATGGTTTAAGGCGTCACTCTCGTGTTAGACTTGCCTGCTGATGATGAGAAGAGCAGGGTTATATTTTCCTAAATGTTTTCTCACTCTCCTTCCACGCGAATGCAGATAGATTACCTCTAAAATGCTTCCTTTTTCTCTCTTCCACATTAGAGTAACTACCATATATACGTGTAGCATGAAAAAGTAGTAATACATGTCATAAAAAATATAGTGAATATATTTTTGATGCCAACAAATTAGGCTTAACTTTTTTTTTCAGTATCTTGTCTTACTGTCTGGGCTATACGCATTGTTATTACACTATTAAAGTAAGTAGGAGAGGGTTATGATTTAGAGTATACATGTTCTATATTTGCTTTGAAGGAAGAATGGAAAACCATTTAGGATAAACCACAATCGATACACTCGCCCAGCATTCGAACCCCACCATCTCTACCTTCCTTCCAAAATCCATCACAAACCAGAAAAGAAAAGTAGGACATTTAGTTGAGCGATGCGGGTAGATCTAACATATTTTTTAAACTAGTTATTAGGCCTACTAACACAAAGGTTATATGACAGATCTATTTATAGGAGCTAAGAAGGGGAGTGTAGTTAGAAAAAAATGAGCTCAAAATATGAAAAATAAATGGTAAAATTATGTTGATACATCTTATGTGAGACGCTCAAAGAAAGAGTTCCCCTCTCCCCTTCAAATTGTTAACATAAAACGTGTTTGATGGTAAATTATCAAAATTTAAAACAATATTAATCTGTAGATACACAGTTTTACCTATTTAATAAAATCTATTGACCAAAAAAGTAAATTAAGGACATACCCGCTTCGATGGACGCACGGTCTAACGTTTGGTGTTAGACTAGACTGCCGAAGATGGGGAAATCGGGGTTTGATCCCAGTAGAGTGAAATGAGGGTGGTTTACCCTAAACGATATTCCACTTTCCCTCCACGCAAATGCAGGTGCACTTACTCTAAATTAAACATTCCTAATCTCTAACACACTAGTGTAATTAGTAGGCATTATAAACTGAACGGGTTGTAAGACATGGTGCTAGCTAATTTTTATTTTTAAATACATGGGGTTTTGAACCGTTCTAAGGACATGTCACGTCGGACGATTTTCGTTCTTTTGTTTATAATAATTTTTAATGTTTCTATACATTAAAATTGTTTCCCTTTCATTTATTTTATTTTGTGACGTTGTGATGGTTGATGGCGCCCAGTTTTTTTTATCTTTGCATAAGCTTGACCAGAACTATCGTGATCAGAGCTTCAACCAAGCTATGACAATTGCATGCCCTCCCTATCGGTCATCAACATTTAAGGTCAATCGTTGGTGTCTCCCTTAGTATTTTTTTTATCGAGCCAACAACAGTAATAAACGTAGTGATAAACGAATATGTTGAAACCTTGCGTGTATTGAGACGTGACCACCTGATTATATATTAATCAAAATACAACAAAGACTGGAATATCTCTGTGATGAAAAACAACTAAAAACAATTTGGATATTGGAACACCAAAGTATTTGTTCATAATTATTTATTATAATTAATCTTAAGCTTTCAAATAGCTTAGTCATTTCATTAGATGAACGCATCATCTAAGGTGTCACTCTCACAATAAACTAGACTGCCGATGACGAGGAGATTGGTGTTCGAATCCAGATCGGGTCTATGTTTGTTCCTTAGCACAGCGCTTACTACCCATTCAGTTTATACGCTTATGTACTAATTACACTAATGATTTTAGGGATTAGCAAAGTTGTATTTAGAGGAAGTGTACCCTCATTTGGGTGGAGGGAGAGTGTAAAACAGTTTTAGAAAAAAACCACCCTCAGTACACTTGATTGAGATTCGAACCTCAATCTTCCTGTCATAGGGAGTCTAGTCTACCGCGAGAGTAGAGCGTCAGAACATGTGGCCCCCGAAGTGGGTTGGTGGGTTTAATGGTATCCTAAACGGTTTTCCACTCTCACCTCCCCTAAGTGTGGGAACACATCTTCTAAAATTCAACCCTCCTCATCCCTAGCTCATTTGAGTAATTAGTACATATGTGTATAGCCTGAACAAGTATTAATAGGTGGTGCTAAAAAAATTATCTCATTTGGTATCGTGTCTGTTAACTGAGTTAAGGGGCCAGAGTTCAATACCCGCAGTGGCTGGAATATATATATTTGGTAAAATGAAGGGTCTCCTCTTTTACAGAAATAAATTAACAGCCGGGTTTTGGATATTTTGTCTGTTTTAGATTTAAATGTGTTCAAAAGCCGTGTGCTGATGAAATCAGTCAGTTCAGAAAGTAGCCTACATGTTAGATATTTCAAATTTAAAAAATATATAATAGACACTAGACAGACACTTCAAGTATAGTATAATATTGGTCTTAGTGATTTCTGTTTTGACTATTTTTTCGAATTTTGATATTTTTAGCAAATGGAATGTCTGAAATTAATAAAGTTATAAATAGTATGGTTGATAATAAGAATTTGAAACTGCTTTTACAGGCTATCCAACATTTATCGATTCTTTCTTACCGAATATTCTACCCCAATCAATGGGCACGTGTACTAAACGTCAAGCTCATCTGATGTGTTTTACCGGTGACATGGAAAACGGAGTTCTAATATCAGTCAGGTGTACTGAGCGTGCTATTAAGTAAATGTTTTCTCGCGGTACATTTCCTTTAAATTATATTTTCCTTAACTCTACTTCACTGTCATAATCTTTTATTTCATTACCACGTCTTACTATCTGTTCAGGTTATACGCACATATGATGATTACTCTAGTGTGGTAGGGATGAGGAAGGAAACATTTTAGAGCTAATTTACCCGCATTTGTGTGAAATGAGTGTTGGAAACCATTTAAGGAAAAGCAACCTTCAATAGCCCCAACCGGGGATCTAACCCCAATCTTACTGTCATCAACAGGCCAGTAAAACAGTAAAGTGACACCTTAGATCGTTCAGCCACTGAGGCGGGCTACTGGCACAATAATAATAATTATTATTATTACTAGCACCGCGTCTTACTACCCGTTAGGGTTATATGCACTTACGCTAATGTGTTATGGTAGGGTGATTGTGAGATGAAATGAAGGACCTACAGTTTAACGTGGAATCCGGACCACGGTGGAGGCCTGGCATTCCTAACATTCATAAGTTGTGATTAATACACGTCTTGTCAGAGGTGAAGGAAGGGTTTGGCAATCAGATAAATCTGTGGGCGGACCTAGGATTGAACCCCAGACCCCAGTACAGAAGTCTAACACCTTACCCCTAGATCGCCAGGTAATAATTGAATGTGAATAATTCAGATGAGTATTAAGAGGTGTTACATAGACAACAACAAGACTCGTTCACTCACGAACTATTGCTTGTGGAGGTAAGTCACGGTCAAACATCTATCAACATGCTTTGGCGACAGGTGTCAACATTGATACAAGCCGCCAGAATTCACCGGGAATTATTTATAAACACATGATGTTAGTGCCAATAAGTTTAATTTCCTTCACGGGGTGATATCAACAGTTGTTGAATATCTGTCAAGGGTGTCTTCATTTAAAATGTTTCTTATCTAACGCCGCTATGCTCACGACAGATATTCAACAACTGTTGATATCACCCCGTGAAGAGAATTAATCTATATGTTTCTAATGAAGAATATTTGATTTATTTTGTCCCAAAAAATTTTATTTTTACAAAAACTGCAAAAGCATTGACCTTTTATCGCAAACCCCACCCTCCCACAATAGTTGAAAGTCATACTGGTTGGAAAACGGATTGTAATTATGTCAGTCTACTCTAGATTGCCGGTAACAGGGAAGTTGGGGGTTGCCTTCCACCTGTGTATACTTATAATGGTGGATTTTACTAAACTGTTTTACACTCTCTTTCGACGTGAATGGGGGAACATTTCCTCTAAATATCTACTTTCTTCATCCCTATCCCATTAGCCTAGTAAAATTCTTACTCTCCATCCTGGTATTAAAACACAATTTGAAGGAAAAATACGTATTTTAGAATGTTTTTAGTCAAATAAAATAATATTTATTTACACTTCTTAAATTAGCAGAACATCATTATATTATTATTATTATTATTATTATTAGCACCGCGTCTTACTACCCGTTCGGGTTGTACGCACTTACGCTAATGTGTAATGGTAGGGTGATTGTGAGATGAATTGAAGGACCTACAGTTTAACGTGGAATCCGAACCACGGTGGCGACCTGGCATTGCACACATTCACAAGATGTCTTGTCAAAGGTGTAGGAAGGGTTTGGAAATCAGATAAATCTGTGCCGGGACCGAGGATCGAACCCCGGCCGCCAGCACAGAAGTCTGACACCTTACCCCTAGACCACCAGGTCACCAACAACATTATAAAAATCAATTATATCTACTTAGCTATAAAATACGTTTCCTCTTTAGTTTGGGGCTAGAGATAAACACAAAAACAAGCAATTGATATCTTCAAAAGTTGTCTAAAATTTTATTTTCCGACGCGTCTTACTACCCGTTCGGGCTATACGCACACGTACTAACTACGATAATTTGTTAGGGATTAAAAAGATTAGATTTAAAGGAATTGTACTCACATTTGAGAAGAAGGAGAGGAGTAAACCATTTAATAAAAGCCACTTTCAGCACATTCGACTGGTATTCGAACCCTGATCTCTCCAGCATTTGCAGTTCAGTCTATTGTAATAGTACCGCCTTAAAAAATAAACATATTACATAATTTATTTGTTAGATTTCGTGTGGTATTCCATACCCTACAAACAAACATAAGCCTAATCTCATTAAATTAAATTCAAAGAAGGAAAACATACTTGGAATTATATTAAATTAATGACACGTATTACACATTAGACAGTTTTACAACTTTAGAAATAATATATTGGTATTTCGTTTGACGGGCAGAGAACTTGACAAAACCACTTAGAGGAATTAATCTTCGACGATTACACAAATCAATTGAATAACAGGCATAACACCAGCTTTGTTTATTAACTTTGCCTACTTCACATCCCTTATCAGTTGGAAAATTCCAGTCAAGCTGTAATGAGTAGTTTTGGAAAAAAAAAAAGAAGTGAAAGATTGTTTTCTCTATGGAACTTAGATATACTTGGTCAGAATTTAAACCGATTTATTTTATCTCAAAAATATTTGGCTTTACAGATTTTTTCCTTGCGCACACTGAAGATAGTAAAAAAAAGGGGACTAGTATCCGTGGGTTATGGAAGCTCTATGGTGTTTTCTGGGCGGTGCTTTATGTTATAATGACTGTCTTCGTTTTAAGATACAACATAATAAATTTGTACCCACAGTACACACCACCTTTCATCATCAATGATGTTATCAATAACCTATTACCGTTGAGTGTGGTTATGATTACGTTCGTGCTTTGGATTAGCACCAACAGAAAGAAGATGAGTAAGGTTGGGTCCAAATTAACACATATCGACGAGATTTTACAAGTTCATTCGGATGGAAAGAATCATAAAACAAGATTGATACAAATTATTACATCGTTATCACTTATCTTACCTTTATTTGAGCTTAAAACCAGTGCCGCTTGCAGAATTCCACCTCATTTGTTCATCGGATCAAAGGATGCCTTCTACAAACTGCTATTCTCATCATAGAACTACAGTTTGTAAACTTAATTTTGCTACTCAAACATCGACATGGTATATTAAACTTAAAATTACTCTCTATTTTCGACATAGCCGAAGAAGGGTATTTTGATAACTATCTAGAGAGAATTTTAAATCCATCTAAGAGACAACGTATAGCTAGTATTGATCAAGATCATATTTTCTACCAAAGAGAATTTAAATTTCTTGTAGCACCATTCCAAATTCAAGAAATACCTTGAAATATCCAACTAACGCTGATGATAAAGTAAACCAATCCTGTGTGAATTACGTGGAGCCCACAATCTTCTTGCAGATGTAAACGACTTAATTAACAGCATGTTTGGACCAATACTGTTGATGGAAATCACCTCCATCTTCACATCTGTCACCGGGTGTCTGTATTTAACCATCGTGTTCGTGTTTAAGTTCAAAAGTCCAAGCTTCATCACAATGAACGTAGACGATATTGTATTTGTATTCATATTTTGGGGCTGTTTCCAAACCTTCAGGCTGGTTTGTAAAACTGTGACGTGTGAAGCGATCAAATCTGAGAATCACCGTACAACGAGGTTGATATGCAAGCTTCTCGTCAACAAGTCACTTAGCGCCGATGTATTTGGTGAGCTGCAGATGTTTGCCCATCAACTAGACCAGAGAAATGGTCGTATGCACAGCGTTCGGGTTATTTCCTATAGACGTGTCTTTCTTGTCCACTTTTATAGCATCTGTGATTACTTATTTGGTTTTAATGCTTCAAAACAGTGTCGCCTGAATGTTTGGTATTCAGTGATGGCTATTGATATCAACCCTTATCGACTTGGATGGTTTGGGGTTAAGTGTTCGTCTAAGGACTATATGTTCGTAGATTCATTTTCAGCCAGGGATGAAGAATTTTCCTTGAGTGTTAAAAATCTGTAGAACAACTTCCTTTGGAGGGAGAGTAAAGCCGTCGGTCCCATGTCAATTTTGGCCTCTAAAAGAACCCCGAAGATATGTGAAAAATACCTTTCCTGGCTCTCACTTATAAATATTCTCGTGTGTGGATATAATCATTTGGTACAGAAAGTTCCCGTTAAATACCTCAAACAAATAAAAATAAATATTAACCCTGGTTATGGGTTGCCTTGTTCAAAATCAAATGTCACCTCATATATTTTAGTGTGCTATTATCCTATTCATAGGACTCTTACGTTATTCATGGGTGTTTAATGTTTAGTGTGCTGTTTTGGATTATATTGTGTGTTTGTAATGTTCACTGCAATAAATCAAATTAAAACTACTAGTGGTTCATTCCTAAAATTTCCAAGTACACCATGTTTTTATTATTATTATTATTATTATTATATTTTTTTAGCACCGCGTCTTACTACCCGTTCGGATTATACGCTTAAGTACTAATTACGTTAATGTATTATGAATTGGGAAAGGTTGAGTTTAGATGAAATGAACCTGCATTTGCGTGGAGGAGAGTGGAAAACCATTTAGGAAAAACCACCCCCAGTTCACCCGACTGAGATTCGAACCTTGATCTCCCCGTCCTCAGCAGTCGAGCTCAACAAGACTAGCGCGTTAGCTAACTACGCCACCGAGGCGGGTTTACATCATGCTAAAAATACTATGTCATGTTCCATAATCTTAAGATTTTTCTTTGGATTTAAAGTTATATTTTCTCTTGGTGATTAATTACACAAAAAAAAAATATTCTAATAAAAATTTAACTGTGTTCACGTGGTTTAAGACGTCAGTTTCACCGATTATATATTATATATAAAACAAAATCCATTTATGTATGCGTCATTTGGCCTAGGTTCAAAGAACGTTCCAGTCAAATTTTGAACCAATTGGCACTCTAATAGCCAAACAGTCAAGTTAGAAGAGGACATTCATTCCACTGTATAAATAAACTTATGTTATACTTTGGTTTTTTGTTGGGTAGTTTGTTAATTTTAAACCATAGCTACGCTCAAAACAAATGTTACAAGGAGTTAATTTAAAGGTAAGGATGGAAAATGATATTTTGAAAAAGAAAAGTTACAATATCATGGATAGAGAACATGAAAATCACACATGAAAAAAATACCCTAGTAAAGCGATCAAGATTCGAACTTTGACCTCCCCAACACCAATAATCCAATATATTGCTATTATCCTAACAAGAGCAACCGGTGTGGGTGTTTGGTGATGGCAACAGGCTTGATAAAAAGAAATTATCATTATTAATAATTAGATATGCCAGGCCTCCACCGTGGTTCGGATCCCACGTTAAACTGTAGGTCCTCCATTTCATCTCATAATCACCCTACCATTACACATTAGCGTAAGTGCGTATAACTCAAACAGGTAGTAAGACGCGATGATAATAATATAATAATAATAATAATAATAATAATAATAATAATAATAATAATAATTAACTCTTCTAATAAATATTTCCAAAAAACTGGTTCTGGAGAAGACTTGAGAAGGTCAGGTGGACAGACAGAGTGACAAATGAAGAAGTCCTAAGAAGAGTGGGTGAGAAGAGATCCATTTTAGATGTGATTCCTAGGTACAAAGCAAACTGGATCGGACCAATCCTTAAAAAGAACTGTCTTCTACATGACGTCATAGAAGGAAAGGTTGAGGGAAAGAGGAATTTAGGAAGACGGAGGATTCAAATATTAGATGACTTGAAGGAAAGAAGACAATTCTGAGAGCTGAAGGAGTACAGAGAGCATAGGAGGTCTAAGTTCACATAATTGTCGTATGACAGAACACTTAATAATATTGATAAGGCAATTAGGCAACCAAAACATGCTTTTAAAATATTGATGATGTTTTCAAACGTGATTGGAAATATTTGTATTGTGAATTTTGTAAATAAAATGTAGATGCACAAATAAACGGTTACATATTTTTTATCTGGACTTTGATTTGTGTTCATTATTTCATAATAAGAATTACATATCTCAGATTAAAAAAAACTCAAACATAATACTTTTGAGTGAGGTAGTTATTAAATAAAGCTATTACAACTACAAACTCTAGGAAGAAATAGCATATTTTATTCAATAAATAGCATTAATATTTTTTCAGTATGTACATTCTGACTTGAGTATTTACACTGCTGCAAAAAAGCGTATAGTGTATTTTATATATCTTCAAGGAAACTTGGGTTAGTGACAAGTATTTGAAAACTTAAAATCTTAAACCCATTCAACATGGGATAACAAGATATTTTATATCACAATTTTTCATTTGCAATAATACAGTTTCACATATTTGAAATCATTGTTCATCTCAACTTATCGTTGTACTTTTAGTTAATTATTTTATCATTTTAGCAAATAAGAAATGTAATAAAAGTAACTATAAATTTCAATTTAATATTATCTTTTATCTTATTACAAACAGAAATATATATATAGTCATTCAAATAAATGTTTTTTTAATGACAATAGAACTTTTATTGCAGTCGTTTGATATATTAAATAAATTAATCGAGTTTTATACTGTTTTAAAAATAAATATTCAATAACGTTTCATAGTCAGCGATTTAAAATAATAATAATAACCCCAAGATATTTTATAATGGACACATTTTGGTTTTGTAACGTAGTTTGTTCGTTGAAAAAAATATTTTTTAGAGAGAATAACATAATCTTCCCTTTTAAGTTTAGTCATTAGTACAATTATAATAATAGTAATGTTAATTTTGCTCTAGTGATTTTTGTGAAATTTTCCTACGTTTTCAAATAGAAGTGTTAGTTATAAGCCATCCGATAGTGATAAAAGGCAAGTTTTTAAGTATATTATACTAAATAATATAAAGTGTTTGGAACTACATATTTTAATACAGTACATCGTTTTAATTTACTTAAAAAAATCTTAGCTACTTTTAAATCTACTAACAATGTCACACACCAGACGGTGTTGTGTGTTTGCTTACACGAGAAATATATTATTATATTTCTGTATTCCAGAGTGAATAAACAAATGTTTATTTATTATATTATTTACTATGCATTTTTAAATATTTTATTATCTGTGATGTAATTAATATATTTAGAATATTAATTAAAAAATATGACTTAATTTGAATATGATTAGAGTGCACACATGACATTAAAAACCCTCTGAGTGGTAATTTTACTAGGAATGATTAACTAAAACCGAAATCGAATGACTTCCATAAAATGATTATTATTTCACAAATTATTTAATAACAAAAATATATTTTTAACTCCATATTGTTTTATTCGTGTGGTAAAAAATATAACTCAAAATCTATTTGTCGCTTAATGTTTCTAAACCCAAAACACGGTATGTCGCATTTTTTCTACTTTTATTCATTAGGAAATTTGTATCTATTTTGCAATAATTAATATTTTAACGTAGTAAAATATGTTGAATAAACAAATCTCATTATGTTCGTATGATATGTTTTCCTTTATCCGCAATCAAGCAAATTAAGTTTCCTACTCAGAAGTTAACAAACAATTAACACATTTTTTTTTACTAATAACCTCATTAGGAATGTAACAATAGTATAAATGATAACATTAAATGATCAACAAATCTATTTTAACAAAGAGGTTACTCCTTACTATTATCAACATATTTACACGTTTCGCCTTACATTATATTTAGGTATGCTTTGCAATTAATAAATAAATTTATTACAACAGTATTATATGAATAAGATTATTTGTGAAACGTTAAATTTCCAAAAGACCCCCTATTTTTTAAGGTCACCATGTCAACATCCCTAAAGCTAATTATTATTGACTTTTGCAGTAATATGGTCCATGCTTTCGTTATCATTCACTATCATTAATTCAATAAAACGACAAGGGGCTTTATATATTTACCGCTATTTTCTATCTTTGTAACCCAGAACTATTAAATTTTTGGAGACCAAAAGCTCCTTTGGTTGGTGCAGCATAACTTATTATAGTGTTTTAAATATTGTATTATTACAATAATTGATTGTGAGCAGTTTATTTATGTTTATAAAGATTACATCAATTTAACCAAAATCAGAAAATAGATTAAAATTACAATTTTTTAAGGTAGTTAACTGTACAAATGTTGAGACTGATGAACTAAACTAAGCATACACTTGTTGAAAGTGTTAAAATTATTTTAGAATATAACATTAAAACAACATCAGGCCAAAGACAAACAAATTTTAAATAAAATAGTTGGAAGGGCAAATTCGAAATACACTGATTCAAGTGTAGAGTGAGTTTTTGTTAAATTGTGGGAATTTAATTTTATATAAAAATAAAAAATAACAACATATCAAATATTTATTTCTCTACTGTAAATAAAACATTTTATTTTTTGTAAAATATTTAAATTATACCATAAAAATTATAGTTTTGTTAAGTACGAAACAGCAAAATGATCTGTGTTAAAAAAAATATTTTAAAATATTAAACTAATATAGATGCATCAGTATTCACGCAAAAAAAGTACCACATTATAAATAAAACCAGTATATTTAAATAAATAACAAATATGAAGGTAGAGTGTGTGCATAAAAAAGGATGAGGTAGGCTGTGCAAGACGTAGATAAATGATGCGGATGAATGTGTGAAAAAGAAAAACAATAATAGTTTTAAGAATAAAAGAACCTTTATGATTCAGTGTATGAATGCTAGTGAGGTCAAGGGAGTAAGCAAGGAGAAGAAAATATAGAGAAAGTTAGTGAGGATGGCACGGAGTAGTTTTTTTGTTTTTTTTTTAGCTATATGCACAATTTCTTGCTTACCCCGTAAGGGAACAGCGTTATTAGGACTGTTTGTATGTACTGTGAATATGTATGTATGTAATAACAAAAAACCAAAAACATATGCAGTAATATATTAATTTATTCTTTAAAAATAAAATGAGAATATAAATGTACTGATGTGCCCTTACATCCATTCCATTTAATATTTGATCACACCACAGTATCATAGCATATAGAAGAAGGCAACACGCTTACTTTTCTAGTCGACTTAAAATAATTCACCAGTATATTTATAATTTATTTAATTTCGGTGTAACACTATGAATAAATCCCTAGCTGAACAAATTCTTGATATATCAAGCTATTATTTACTATGAGCTTGTTGATAACATTCTCAATATTGCTAAATTTATTATGTCGTACATTTCTAAGAGTATTTAAAGTTGTAATATAAAAAATTCCCCCATCTACTTTATGAATCTTAGTAGAAATAGAGAAAGTATTTTAAATGCTCATAATATGAGCAATTACGGTGGTATTTGAAACCAGAGTAATAATTGCTAACAGAGTTTCTATAAACCAAACCAGTTTCACACATTAATTTCAATTCCAAGCTGCACAGCAATTTATCTTTCAAACGTTACCGAAATAAAACATTTTATTCGCATCATGATGTTTATTTTAAAACAAATAATTGAGTTGTCAAAAACCTTAGTTTGTGGACTGATACTTGAATACATACTATTTTATTTTTATAATTTTCCTGATATATTTTAACTATATCATTTAAAATTTTGCTCAAAATTATCGAAAATCTAGCTTTTTTTTTTAATGTATAAAATAAAGTATTATACAAGAGCAAATATACAAACATTTGTGTGCACTTTCATACAAATAGTGTTTATGTATATTTCAATTTAGAATGTTTAACTCTATACCTTAGATTGCTTTACAGTAATTTAAAAAAGGTGCATTATTTAAGATAATATAATACTCACTTTGATACATATACTTTCAATATTTATTGCATGAAATATCATACAACTATTCACGCAAATTATTTTGTGCTTTACAACTTATTTCTGATTACTTTTTACATATTTCGTTGAACCATATAATGTTGATTTCAAATATTTCATTGGACAATAAAGAAAGCTACTATCAAATAATTAAACATTTTTAATTTACTAATTTGAATTGTTTCAATTGTTCCTCTAAAAATTCAAAATGAGTTGAATACCTTGTTTATTGTAAATTAATTTTTAAAAAAATTGAAGTTTTGATCACCTTTTAATCCTATCAGAAATAATCAATCAAACTATGTTTGTTCTTTAAATAAATTCTAAAATTTCAAAATTAATTTTCATGGATGTAAACTTTATTATCATTATTAACAAAATCCGACACGTTACAGTGGTTTACTTAATTTATTTACTGAGATTTACAACAAATGTTAAGCATTTAAAAAATATTATTTACGTATAAATATTGTTTAACATTTATTGTTTAGGTAAAATAAATAATTCCACTGTTAAATACAGTCAATAAAGATTTCAGTTCTCTGTTACTTTGTGGCACAAATTGAAAATAAAACTAAAACATGTAAATGGTGGTGAAATGCTAAAATTGAATTTGTTCGAATAAATTTAAATAATCCTATATTCTAATGGTAGAGTAGAATAAATAAAAATAAAACATTTTACAAGGTAATTACATAATAGTTTATTTTTATATGCCAATACTAAACTTAAGCGAATATTTTCAACTCTAGATTAAATAACTTTATTTTTCTAAACAGTTCTAACTAATTTTAGACCATTGTCAATACATTTGTTAATCTAGTCCTTATTTGAAAATAGAAAGCATAAGTTTATTAAAGGAAGAATAATATTTGAATGTTTAAAAAAAAAATCTGTATGTATATAAAATGTAGCCTGATTAATTATCACACTGAGCAACGTAATGAATAATCAGACAGTAATTTTTGTTTTTGGGTGAAAATAATATCAGTGTCTAGTTAATCATATTTTACCAGAAACAGAGGGAAAAAAATTGAGATAAATTTATTATAGTTTGCTTGCTATAAGAATAACTTTACCTGACATTTCAAAGCGTTAATAAAATCAATTTTTATACAATTATTTATACGTCAAGCTATTAGCTATACAGGTGTATCTTTTGAAATATGTCAATTTTGCATTATAGTATAATGTTGGCTTATCTACATTAGTTTTAAATATCTGCTAAAACGATTTCTCTAGGGCGATTCTAATCTCACTAAATAATCCTGATTTAGTTCTTTCCAAGTTTGAGTGTTTTAGTGTCAGTGCTTGTCATAATATTTAGTGTTAAGTCCTAGTATTCACGGTTCAGTCTTTTGTCAAGTTGGTTATTGCTATGTCCTAGTGTTCAGTGTTATATCATAGTTTTTAGAGTTATGTCGTAGTGTTCAGTGTTATATCATAGTTTTTAGAGTTATGTCCTAGTGTTCAGTGTTATATCATAGTTTTTAGAGTTATGTCCTAGTGTTCAGTGTTATATCATAGTTTTAGAGTTATGTCCTAGTGTTCAGTGTTATATCATAGTTTTTAGAGTTATGTCTAGTGTTCAGTGTTATATCATAGTTTTTAGAGTTATGTCCTAGTGTTCAGTGTGCTTTCCGAGGTTAAATTAAAAATTGGGTTTGGAAAGTTGATGTTAAATACTGAAAAATTGAGAATAAAAATACATTATTTAAGTATCTAGTCAAAGCATTGGGGAAAATACGAAATTTTAGTAACCAATGTTGTCGTTAAAGATCAAATTATTGATTTGAATATTAAAATAATGTATTCTAATTAAATAATCACTTATAATTTAACAAGTTTTTCTGAATACGCATGGACAAATTATTTTTTCAATAAAAAATTATTGAATCTGTACCGATAATAATCCTTTTAACGTTTTACTCGGGGTATGTATATTAGGGCCAATCTGTATAGTAAGGTGACAAACAGTTGATTTTAAAATAAAAATACGCCGATGTTTGATCTGCGAATAGTCTGCTTTTATTTAATAACCTTTAAAAATATAACTAATTTTTGGATAACTAGATTTAGCCTCTTGGAGTTAAAGTTATACAATGGTTTGCTACAAGCATAATTAGTTTTATATAGTCTAATTTAAATTGAAAGGATATTTTAAAAATTACAAAAATTTTGGCCAAAATTGAGACAATAGTCTTATTTTATTAGTGTTATTTCTGTGTATAGCCGAACGGGTAGTAAAATCCTAGCGGTAAAATAAATGTTGTGTTTTATAGTAAGTAAAAATAAAAGTTAAAAGTAAGGTAAAATAAAAGTTTTTTGATAGGTATTGATACTAAACTAAAAATTACAACTGTAGATATTATATCTTAGCGTATAAATACATGAAACAACAGTAGTAGATTTTATAGCTGTCATAATCTTTCCTATGAATATTAAACTGTATTTTGGCAAGTAGCACTTCTGTGCGAGAAAAGTCAATTTCATAATGATTATAGGAGAATCTAAGAGCTTTTACAATAATTTAAACTATGAAACCAACACTAGTATTCAAGTTCATTAGAGTTAAGTAAATTAGATAACCATGACATAACGATTTTCATCATTATGTTAACCGCAATAATTTGCCCCAAATATTTGGACTAGCGCTTATATGGTTTCATTAAATCTTATTGATATTAATTTTAATTGAGAGATTCACTATTTAGGTATTACAAAAAATAATTTTAAATATGGTGAAATAGATTAATAGTTAAGAAAGCTATTGTTTATTTTCAAACCAATTATTGGTCCTCGATAGTTTACTTTATTTCTGAGACACTGTCTTTTATGGATTGTAAATTTATATATATATCCTCCTATTTTGTTTAAAATTCACTGGATATTCTCGGTCCAATTTCGAATCAACTAGCAGCCATATCAATAACTCTCTGTTTGGCTTACTATCTCTCCCTTTCTTTACCATTTTTATCCTTTTTAATAGATATTTTTTTAAATCATGATTTGGGACAAGATTGGTCATACAAAATAGTAAAAAAAAACTCTTAGTTATACCTATGTAAATTCAAACACATATTTTTGTGATATTATTATTATTATTATTAGCACCGCGTCTTACTACCCGTTCGGGTTAAACGCACTTACGCTAATGTGCAATGGTAGGGTGATTGTGAGATGAAATGAAGCACCTACAGTTTAACGTGGAATCCGAACCACGGTGGAGGCCTGGTTTTGTGATATTAATGTATAGAAAAAAAAACCGTTTAAAAATTTTAAATATAATTTTAAATGTAAGAAAATTAAGACCAAATTTTGTCAATTTTTATATTAATCTACACATTATATTAATATAATTAAGATTCTTTCTTTCCTGTTATTAACATTGAGCAGTATCTACCGCGGGCAGAGGGCTAAAATTTTAAAATTAGTAGCCTCTGTGCACAAACATATGCACCTAGAAGCCAGATTAAAAAAAATTGTTATCACATTTTTTTAAATTTATTAAAAACTGGGTTGAAAAAAATAAAATGAATTTATTTCCCCGTCTGTTTGAAACAAATAAAAGCCTTGCCTTGGTACTTGTGCAAGTTACATCATATTCTTTCAGTTTAACTCGCTACCCTAAGTGCAGTATTTTTTTTAAATTCATACTAACAAGGGCATCCAATATTTTAAAAAAGTTTTTAAATCTAATGAAATCCGTCTAGGCTATCTGAATATTTACACTAATAAGGTAGGAATGACACAGTTATAATTGAATTAAATGTACCCGCATTTGCGCGGAAACAGAGAGAGAAACAATTTAGGGATAAAAATACCTTCGGTATATCTGAACGAGATTCGAATAGGTAAATAGGTCTAATTTTTGGTGATGAAATGTTTGTACAACTGCATCAAACTACCCTTGTAAAACTATAGAGAATGTGTAAAACTTTTAAACAAAAAATCAAAATCGGACTAAGATTTAAAGGAAAAAAATGTCCAAACAAGAAAAAAAAAAATTCAGCCGATTTTGACCATATCCAGTCTATACGTGGGTGAACTCAATTTTGAAGATTTTAATTTTACTGTTTTCTGTATCCCAGAACAAATTGACTAAGGACGACTAAAATGTCTAAAAAATTATTATATTCATTTTGATTTAAACTTTAAGAAATTTTACTATATTAGGACATAATTCATGAATGTAGATTTTTTTCCCCCCTGCGGGATGTTATGTTAACCAATAAAATAGTAAAAATAATATATTAAGAAGTATTGAATTTTATAAATATTCAAACAATACTTATAAATATTAAAAGGCCCCATACTCCACACTCATTTACATATTACCTACTCAATTAAGGCTATTAGCGGCAACGAATCAAGCCCTAATGATTTTTAAATTACTACCTAATATTAATAATAATAATAATAATGTCTGTTTATTTATTATATTACATGACGTGAGATCAGAGTGCACCATACTTTACATATGATTAAGTAAAATATCCAAAGTTTGGACTACGATTTGAAGTTTGATTTATTACTAGAACAGAAAAGTCTTGAGATAATTTTGATTTTAAATTATTTACTGTCTTATCTCAAGGTGAGTTTCTTTTAACTACATAAAAATAAAAATAAAAGGTACATTTTCCAAGTAGCAAATAGGCCACCTTTTAAATTTTGCAATCCTAAGAAGAAAAAATATATATATATATATATGCGAATATTATTTTGGATAAATAAAAATGCTAAAGAAATTCTCTAGATCTTCTGAAAGGTCTCTTCTCTTCATCTGCTCTGGACGTGGACGGTGCTACAAGTAAATTGCCTTGGTCGTGCTCCTCCAACATTTTGGTGGTCTCTGTGGGTGAGGTTCTAGGGGATACTCCACCGGTGGTCGGAGTCGGGACACTCGGGGCTGCTGCTTTGTTCCTTGACTTACTCCTCCTCTTCCTCAGAATAAGGCTTCCCATACCAGACCCGGAGACTAACGTCAGGCCATCCGCCGTACCCGACGCTGTCATCGGGCGGTCGTTCGCGTCTCGCGTCGAGCTTGAGCTCAAGGCGAAAGCTGACGAGGAACGCGTCGTCCCTGATTTAGATGTTTTCTGCAGTGAACAATATAAAAACTGGTCCATAACAAATAATTACAAAAGTATGAATATCAAGTTATTTAACAGAAACTTAATTCTATTTTGAGGATTTTTTTCTATTTAACACATACGTCTTACTACCCTTTGGGTTATACTCTTAAATACTAAGTACGATAATGGATTAGTAATTGGGAAAGTCGAATTTTTTAGAGGACGTGAACTAGCATTTGTTTGGAGGGAGAGTGGAAAAACATTTAGGAAAAACTACCCCCCAGTTCACCTGACCGAGATTCGAACCTTGATCTCTCCATCCTTGGCAGGTTAGCTCAACGTGAAACTATCGCGTTAGCCAACTACGCCACTGAGGCGGTTATGAGGAGGTTTGATTAATGAAATCTCACCAACATTAACTTAAAAGAGATATGATGAATCACCTGGTGGAATATAGCACTCAATAAGGCCAGTATTCAAGCACGTGGGCAATTAAGGCTAGGGTGAGCTACAAGGGGGTCTGGAGCCTCTCTTTAACCAGAAATTTAATCACAGATACGTACTTATGTAATATGAAAATGTACTTTTAACCTGAGTCGATTGTAAGGCTGTACCAATGGTATCCGGTGTAAAAATATACGTATTTATACATTTCAAAAAATAACCCTTTGTAATATCGGAAACCATATCAATTCAAACTTTAAATGTTCGCGTTTATTGGCAAACACAGTTTTCACTATGTTTCCTTGTGGCTGTGTGTCAAATTTAATTAAATTGTATTACCATTACATTCTGTTGTTAATTAATAGAAGGATATTGACGATAAAATGAGAAAACATAAAAGTTCTGCATTTAAAATAAGCCCCTAAGGAATCATGTAACGGTATATACGAATAGGTTCAGTTGGACGTACCTGTTGGACCCCCGTAATATCCGTCGCTTCCACCTCCTGAGGAGGAGACTGTGAGGCTGTAGAAGAGGTGGAATTCTGGCCAGGAGGACTCAAACGACTCATTATTTCAGTCAACAGTTCTTCCATCCTCCCCACTTTTTGATTTAACCTCTGCACTTCTAATTTCACATCCACTTTGAAATCCATTATGTTAGCAAGAAGTTCTTTGTACTCTGCAGCAGCTATTCCCGCGGGGACCGGCGTCGGAGGGGGTTGACTGTATAACATTAAACCACAAGAAGATACCTCGTTCAACTTTTGTTCACTTCTCAAAATACCACTATCATAAGAATCTATCTTCCTCAAGTGAGTACCACCAGTTCTACCTGACGCACCCCCACCACCACCACCACCTCCACGATCATCAAGTTCGACGATCTCTTCGATTGTGTCCTGCCTCGTCGTATGAGGCTCCAAAGCGTTCCCACCTGAAGAAGGCATGGAGGTGGTAGTGGTCGTTGTAACTTTCTGCAACTTGGGAAACACTTTGTTTCCCGACCCTGCGCCGTTTACAGGGTTTGGTCCGGACCCCGATGACGACGAATACACTGTTTTGTCTTTCCCGTTAACCCCCGCGTGGTCCCTCGCAGACATCGACCTTGTGATTATCAGCGCACTAGAGCTAGTGTTATTGGTCTCACTACCCGAATCTAAACTACTGCTCCCTAAGATACGTCCCCATTTGCTGGCCCGGATCGTCGTTGGTCGATAACCTTTGGTCGTGACGGCCATGAGGGTCCCCCCTGAACTGCTACCGTCCTCCCTTTCGGCGACGCTCGACAGTTTCGTCGTGGACATGACGCGCACAACGGATTTACCCGCGATGTCCGTCGAGGAGTCTCCCCGCTCGACGTCCAGTATCGCGGGTGGCTGGGGTGGAGTTGCGGACTGCTGCTGTTGTTGTTGTTGCTGCTGCTGTTGCTGCTGTTGATGCTGGGCGCGGTCTCGACGAAACTTTGAGAAAATCTTTCGCACCAGATGGTCTTGGTTCTGATCCAGTTGTGGCTCGTTTTTCCTCCTCTCAGCCAGCTCCTTCTCCCGCCGAACATCCGCCACCTTACGGAATATCAGCTGTGAAAGGAACGTGGAGTAACAAACAGCATGTCATGTAATTTAAAGTTTAAATCCTCTTATCATCGGGAAAGAAAACGTGTTGCTTTGTGAACTGCCGCTATTCAATCTTCGGTATTTGTAACAGTTTTTGAAATATTACGATACATCGTCCGCTTTAATCGAATATGCGAGGTAAATTAAAAAAACAAAACAGATTTACTAATAAATATAAATAACAAATTCTAAGCAGGACTTTAAATATATAAATCAATATCGAAAGAATATATTTTATCCGTTACTTCATAGCGAATTTAATTAAAAATACGTGGTATTAATAATGTTGATAAGAGGTTATTAATTTTATCAAATTATTAACACTGATTTTCAAATAATTTTAATTTTCTTTTTCTAGCCCAAAGTGTTTCATTATTGAAGACACTCATTTGCATGTCCAATACACGCCAAGTTATTAAATATTGATTTTTTTTCTTTATTGGATATGAAAAATAGTACTATTCACAAATAAAAAAACTAATTCACTCGGAATATTCCGTCCTCTCTTATAAATTTGAATTTTGATCGCTCGCTAATGTTAAGTAATTTGAATGAACAAACCATAATCTCGTTAAGATTAAGTAAAATTAAATCCAATAATATTTGGATCTCTCGTTCGTTCAACAAGTTTGTAATCCTAGAAAATGGCTATAAGCGGAATTAATTTAAGTCAAAATAAAATATTAAATTATTTATTTGATTAAACTTTGATTGCATATGTATAACATGTATGTTCAACATACTCATTCGTTGTGATTGTAATAAGAAACAATTTGGCTCAACTGCCCATCACTGAAGACTGGGTTCATTTCCGTGAACCTTACTAATTATCTGTGAGCTCAAGTCGATGTGCTGTATGAAGGTATTAAACAAAGGCTACTAAATTTACAGTCATACAGTCACCCATTTGATTCGCAGCGGTCAACTTATATTGTCGATAAAATTATAATACAGTTATAAAAAATTTAGAAATTCGGAAAGAAGAATATACATTTATAATGCTTGGTAATAAAAAAATGGCGCCAAACCACTATATTAATAAATATTGAAAGGCAGATACAAATGCAAAGACTATAGTGACCTTGTTTTACTTACTCTCTGTTGATGAATAAGAGGCCTTACAATAGCTATAGCTTGTTGTATTGCACTATAGGCATCGTGCAAAGTGCAGACGATATTTTTAATTCGCGACATGAGCGCGCAAGACGGCCACATTTTTAAGTTCTTGCAAGGTTAAATCCTTAAGGCATCATGTTTACCGCGATCAAATACTCGAAAATCATAAAACATAACTCACCATTACTAGTTAACTTCTTGGACAGTCACAGTAGTGTTTTTTTCTTTCAGAATTCATTATAAAAACCTTAACAGACGTGAGGATATTATTAAAATTCTCATATTCAAATTAGTTGCTTTGAAACATTATTTTCTAATAAAATAACTATAATGAGTTTTTTAGTGCAGACATATTTTCACTCTTTGTAAAAGTTTTTTACTAATTGAGATAGATGGGTATAATTGTATGAAATGATCATCATGAACTGAATTTTATTTTGATATAAGATTCATTCCTCTAAAACCAATACTTTTCACAGCTTAATGTGTTTAGTTACGAGCTCTTCACGCGCGTCAGGTTTTCGATAAACTGAAGATTGTCAAAAAGACGGGCCCGTCATTCCGTTACTACACTTATTTTTCTTGATCTACTATTACTAGCTTTACAACAATTATTATTATGTTAAATACTTTAAATCACTTTTAGTTGTGTACTCTATTTATAATATATTCTACCTTTCTTGTAAATTAGTGAATAGATAGATCTTAAATTTATAATAATGTTGTCCACTTTATCATACAATAATTCAACTCGGTCATTAGTATGTCTACCTTCTGTGTTAAGGGTCCCGGATAATGATGGGCACAATCGAGTAAAAATGATCGAGTAACTCGAGTAACTTTACTCGGACCTTGCTATTATTTTATTTTTCTCTTTCTTACCAGCTAAGTGAGAATCGATCTTATTGGCTGATTGTTTGCCATGCTATTTCCATTTAAGAGGCATATTCTCTTAGAGCTTATTTTTCACCAACAGTTTCTGCTGTTTCTCAAAAATGATCCTTTATGGTTTAAATGTTGCACATGCATTTTCAATACAAAATACTCGCAAATAAAGTATACAATCGAAAGGCATGCTAACTAAGCTTATCCCATTTTCGATTATTTAAAAAAAATACTCGATGAAAGTTACTCGATATTTTTTTTTACTCGGCACCTAGGCAGTCTTATTTACACAATCGCATACAACGAAACTAATTATTGTCTTTTTAAATTATTTTATTGATTATAATTTCTCCTTAGTAAAATATGATTATTTATAAATTGAAACTAATTAAAGTAAGTTTAAAAATATAAAAAAAAAACATAAAAAACTTTTTTCACTTTTAAAAAGGTACAATTATTATCAATTCCTTTAACATGAATGTATAAAGAAAAGTTTATTTTATTAAAAAGAGCACAACACATTTTTTTTATTGTGACACTTTTTAAAACGCATACTTTC
Source organism: Timema cristinae (assembly GCA_039000515.1). NCBI lineage: Eukaryota > Metazoa > Arthropoda > Insecta > Phasmatodea > Timematidae > Timema > Timema cristinae. Next base: position 52,259,275 of record JBCFYV010000935.1, on the reverse strand, counting down.
ATATTGACTGCATGCAACGTGAAACCTGACAATAAGGGGGTGAAGGTCAGTGTCAGTGTAGACTGACTACTACAGGAAGGATGACCTGGTGGTCTAGAGGTAAGGTGTCAGACTTCTGTGTTGGGGGTCCGGGGCTCAATCCTCGGTCTCGACACAGATTTATTTGACTACCAAGCCCTTCCTTCACCTCTGACAAGACGTGTATTAATCAAAACTTGTGAATGTGGGGAATTTCAGGCCTACACCGTGGTTCGGATCCCACGTTAAACTGTAGGTCCTTCATTTCATCTCACAATCACCCTACCATTACACATTAGCGTTAGTGCGTATAACCCAACGGGTAGTAAGACGCGGAGCTAATAATAATAATAATAATAATAATAATAATAATAATAATAATAATAATAACAATAATAATATTATACAGGAAGAGATTATTGACATGTTATTAGTTTCGAATTCCATCGCAAGACTCACGAGTAATGTTGTCCAACAGATTGCCACGGGACGATTCGAGTAGATGAGTCGCTAAAAATTACTCGCGTGATTTGACTCGATTATTTAAAAAAAAGAATCGAGTAATCACTCGATTCTTAAAATTACCGATTGTGCCATCAATAGTCCCGGGTTCGATTCCCAACATGTTATATATTAATCTTTGGTGAATTGTCAGCCTAGGAACTGGATGTTGAGAATTTTAAAGTACTGTATTAATTTATTTTATAAAAGTCGTGTGCTGATATCACAAGTGGATTCAGAAAGTGCACATTAAATATCATAAATAAAAAAGAACTACAAAGTTGAAAGGTATGTATTAGGTTATATTATACAAACCAATTCTTATTAATTCCATTGTTAAATCACTATTATAATGTCCAGCCTCCCTTTGAGCAGAATCGTCTATCAGTGACCGAACAGAATGACAGACCGGTCTATTTAACAATCTTCAGTTTATCGAAAACTTGCGCGCGTGAAGAGGTCGTAACAAAACACATAAAATTGTCAAAAGTACTGGTGTTAGAGGAATGAGTCTTATATCAAAATAAAATTGAATTCATGATGATCATTTCGTACAATGATACAACCCATCTATCTCAATTAGGAAAAAACTTGTACATAGAAGGAAAATATGTCTGCACTAAAAACCTCATTTTAGCTCTTTCATTAGAAAACAATTTTTTCAAAGCAAACCAAATTGAGTATGGGAATTTTAATAATATCCTAATATCTTTTAAGGTTTTTATAACACATTCTGAAAAAACTAATGTGATTGTCCAACTAGTTTACGATAAACGATGAGTTATGTTTTGGGGTTTTCGAGTATTTGATCGCGGTGAATATGATAACGCTCCTATTTTCTCTGCAATGACTCACGAAGTCATCACTAGTCGCGCCACCAGTACTGGCGTACGTAGCCTATTGTCTGAGCTACATCAAGCAATCTATGATAAATAAAATATTTTAGGAGATGATAAGTTCTTTAAATGTATTAGCTATGATAATATAAAGGGCTTTCTTGAAAGAATCAGCCTCAGGAAAAAAATACTGTGAAAGCTAAAATCGGGATATTGATTGGTATCTTAACTTTTATATTATTTATATTATTCATCTTTGTGTCAAAGTTTGGCAACTTTTTTTCTTGATAAAAGTGTAAAAGCATAACGTAATCAAACTTGCTTTTGTCAGCAGTTACTACATCAGCAATCACGCGTAAACATAATAATAGTAATGATTATTATTATTGTGTCTACTTTCAAACATACTATTGATAGCTATGCAAAACTCTGTATATTCTAGTTAATAGTCGTCTAAACTTGAATAAGTGACTATTAGTGAACCAAAAAATTATTTATCGCTACTCAACCCAGCCCAATAAGCCATTTCTGACCAATTTGCTACGGGGATGAGGAGAGGCGGTATGGTTATAGGGGGGGGGTCAGTGACATTCGTTTTGTTTTTCATATACTCTATCTGTTTAAAATTAATAATATAATATACTTAAATTTAATACCTTAAATGAACTTTCCATCTCATAAAATATATGTTAGTATTCGTAATTGACTGCTTAAACATCTATGTTTGACACCGAAACAATGCACCTAAACTTGTATTACAACAATGCCTAATAAATACACGAAAATATGTTTTAGACGTTAAAACAATAATTGGTTAAACTTTATTCCGTACTTCATCAATGTACAGAACGCTGTATATCACAGTACCACAATGGGGAAAACTTCATTCCACTCTAAAACAATGCGGAAAACATGTATTTCACACTACAACAATGAGAAATACTCCTTATTCCATACTAAGACAATGATAAAACTCTGTATTTCACACTACCACAATGCGTTAAACGATGTATTCAACATTTTGACAAGGAAAATGTATAGCTAGGCTTAATACTGCCCCCCAACTGACTTGATTTTTTTTCTAAAAAATTATATCAGTGAGGGATGGCCTTCCAACAATAGCATGATTTTTTACCAGGCTCTCTAAGTATTTGCGTATCTCGCAGATGATCTGTTAGCAACACGGAATCAGCCATGGACCGAGGTCATTGTTACAACGTCGAAGCTCACCCTGTGTCTTAGGTTGTACGTGAGGATGAGGTTGCGCGCGAAAGAGTTAGCGAACGCCTGGTAGAAGTCCAAGACCTCTAGCAACTTGTCCCTCTTGATGGTGTGAAGGTCACAGTAGGTGAGAGCACGCACGTTGGCCGCCGACTGACCGATGGCGGTGTCCTTCCAGAAAGAATCTCCAAACACATCGCCTTTACCTGATGAAAACGAACGAGGACCTTCAGACAGAGGATTAGGAGAGATGAACATGCGCATGCGTGGATGTTTGAAAAAAGAAAACAGCAGTATGAATAAAACTATTTCCATTCACGTAGGAATTACTCTCTGAAAGGTCTTTTTTCTACCAATATCCTACTATATAATAGATTTATGGTAGGAAAAAGGCCTTTCAGAAGTCAATTCCTACGTGAACAGACATTAGGTTAATTGACCTAATAATATTGCAATATCGTCTTATTCTAACTCTTGAAGTTAACAGATTGTTTCATTACTTACTTTCCCAATAATTTAGATTACTACTCAGATAAAATGTGTTTGTTGGTAGGCATCACAAATTGCTAAGATAATAATTCATCATAAACTTTACGATCTATCCAACCATTAACTGTTTTGTTAAATCAAAAATCATGAATATAGGAGTAGTAAGTGCAAAAGAAATATATTATTTCGTATTTTAAACAAATACAAATGATCTACATATAATTTAAATTAATTGGGGAATGTATAAATGCTATTATAACAGAGCTATTGATATAAAAAAAAAAGATGGGATGTTTAAAAAAATCCAGGGCAATATATTTGCACAAACATTACAAAAAGTCTTAACTGACACCGGACTTAGATTGATTGGATTGAGATTTTGACACGCAAGATATTTTGCCTCGCTACGATTATTAGAAAGTATTGAAAATCTGTATTGTAAACAATGCAAACCGATGTTCTACTTACAGATCCGTGACTATTCCGGTACCATTCTGTTAGACAGGTACTGACCTAGGATGGCGACCACCTCGTCGTCTTGGATGACCTCAAGTGACCCGGTGACGATGAAGCAGAGACTGTCGATGGACTCCCCGGTGTGGTAGAGAAGATCCCCAGGGGCGCTGTGACTCATGGTGAAGTGCATGGCTAGCGCCCTCAGGCACCCGTCGGATGCCAGACGGAACGCTGGGTGCTCGTTGAACACCTTGCGGTTGAGATGCACGCAGATGTCCGCCTTCATGTCCTTGGGGCAGTAGTTGAGTACCTGGTGTGTTGTGGGGGGAAAGAGAACCACAGTTTCGTGCAGGACATTGTCGAATGGTAAACAAAAACAAACGTGAGATGAACTATTCAAGAATATTGTCTATCGAAAAATGCTGTATGCTAAACAAAAGGTTTTGATCACGCCTAGGACACAGACAAACACACACCAGATCCACAGTCTTCAGGTTAAAATGGCGGCGCTCATGAGAAGATGTTGAGTCTTTCTTTTAGCACGGGGATCGCTACGTGTATTCCCAAGGGACAACATCGCTATCGAGCAGGCATTTTAAAAACCGTTCATGACATCAGCTTTTACAAAGCAAGGTTCAGGTAGTGGCCCCACCCCCTTACCATAAACCAACCCCCCAAAGAGCCTACTAAGACCACAAGTTACAAGGAAAACGTAGAAAACAATTGACCTTTTTTGTTCAATTGAATGTTTTCAACTTGTTTAGTGCTAACCATCTTCAGATACCATCGACTAGTTACTTGTCTGAAAAGGTTTGTTCATTGGAAGGGGGTGAGCAGGTTAGTTGGGGGAGCGGAGGGGAGGGGGGGGGGAGAGAGAGAGAGAGAAGGGCCGGGATTGTTGGTACTCGAGTGTTAGGAACCGCCCTTTTACAATGAATGATTTGAAAGTGAGTTGTTTCACGTGAAAGTGTTGTTATCACTGGGAACTGAGACCAGCATCCCCATAGCCCCAGCATTCCCCCATTGCCCAAAGACTCAACCTTGCCCAAGGACGCAGCGAATCTCCGAGTATCTAGTATATACTTTGTCTGTAGCCTAGGCCAATAGTATGAGGGTGTATTTTTAAGGGTAATTCACAGGAGGAGAAGTTGTTAAAACCAAATATTGGAGTCTCCAATGTAGTTAATGGGGCTGAGTCCCTCTATTCTCCTTCAGAGCCATATACTCTTTCTACTAGACTATCTCCACAGATTACAAATTATTAATCATTTTCCTAATGACAGACAGTATTAATAAGCAAGTTTAATATTATTCTAAGTAAGAGTTTTGATTTACTGAGAACTATATAGAGATAACTTTTTTTTATTGGCTACACTGCTAAAAGTATTAAATTTCTTTGTGATTGAAGTGAACACCTAAATTTAAAATATGTTTGAGTATTAATTATTTATTTTATTAATTGATTATTTTTTACATCCATTACTGTTTACAGAATGTTACCTGGGTAATTTTTTTTTATTCAAATAATATTTTCCACTACCGGCTGGCTAGGCCTGTCGTAATTTCATATGCCTTAAAATTAGGACAGGCACAACATCCAGTCCCCGACCGTTAATTCATCACTGTGAAAGGGTAAACCCACATTTCACCTATGTAAAATTTTCAGCCATGCTGGGAATCAAACCGGTGACCCTTAGCTCAGTAGACAGACACGCTACTGACTGAGTTAAATGTCAAATTATTTATGGCTTGATTGATTGTAAAATAATGTTTTAAACAAAACACACTTTTCATTTTCAGGTGATATCTATCAATAAAACATAAGATTATACACAAAAATTACTCAAGAATTACATTTGCAAATGTAAGGTATCTGAATCTATTTTATATCTACATCTCGATAAGTTATTCATGCTCATTTTTATGTGTTTACTTTATTGCACCAAATCATGCTAAATTCACTTTATACTTTATAGTAGATAAAATAAAAGCCAAACATTAAATTGCATTCCTCTCAGAATTTAAATGGTAGAGCATATTTCCCAAAATTGTTCATGTCAGAAACAAAATGATTGTTTAAAGCGGTTGCTTGTTTTCTTATCATGCTTTATTATGGACACTCATGTATTGAAAGCTTACTGTTATGAAGCCAGACATATCTTTATTCCAAGCAGACAAAAGTTTAATTCTAAAGTTGAGTAACATCAGCTACATTTGACCGATTGTTAATAATATAACACTGTGTAGGTTTATGTTAGAGCGCGTTTAGCTCCATTTATTTTTAAGTGAAACTCTTTCACATAATAATATATTATTATTATTATTAGCACCGCGTCTTACTACTCGTTCGGGTTATACGCACTTGCGCTAATGTGTAATGGTAGGGTGATTGTGAGATGAAATGGAGGACCTACAGTTTTAACGTGGGATCCGAACCACGGTGGAGGCCTGGCATTCCCCACATTCACAAGATGTCTTGTCAGAGGTGAAGGAAGGGTTCGGTAATCAGATAAATCTGTCCCGGTACCTAGGATTGAACACCAGACCCCTGCACAGAAGTCCGACACCTTACCTCTAGACCGCCAGATCACCCATAAGTAATAAATCGCCAAGTTTGTTTTTATTAAATTATAATCAAAACATATTCGTAAAGATTAATTACATATACAGATTGTATTTTAATTGGTGTCGAATATTATATGGAAGTATTCCCATCAACCAAACATTAACAAAAGTACATATTAACATGGATCTAAAAATAGTTTATGAGGTTGGAGGAATTTTATTGTTCCATCAATAGTCATTCCAACCGAAGAAGTAATGCAACTAAACAAGACAAAATTCAAACACAAGACAAAACATTTTGTAACAAAAATGGCTAAACAATTGTGTCCCCTGCTTCAATACATTCTCTGAGCCTGTTTTATATGTTTTGTCGTACTTTGTTGAGTATACCCGAGTTGTTACGTATTAGCTAACACCCATTTACGATATGGTATTGTTAAATCTCAACATCAGATACAGGAGTTACGTAAACGATAGAGTTTAAATTTAATGTTCCCAGAAATAAAAATACATTGGGTTCAAATTTGATGATCGAGCAAGCCATTCAACGGATCCCCCACGGCCAACCAATCTTGAGTAAAACCTTTATTAACCCTAAAACTAAACGTTTATAAGCCCATGTTCATTTGTAATTTTTTTTAGTGTATGGGGATAGGAATACATTCCAAGAATATTTGGCAACAATTAAAATACACCTTGTATAGAAGAGGGTTCAATGTATGTATTAAAATGCTACTAATAGCTCACACAAAAATATATAAATCATCTTTATTTCCCAAGAAAGAGGTCTTTTGAACTATATGAGTGTCCACGTGCTTTAGAAAACAGTATTTACATAAATAGTAGAACTTGCAACTTTTTATTATGGCTATAATAAAGTTCAAACATAAATGTTGAAGCATTTTAATTAAAACACTATTTACATGCAGAGTAAAATTTGTATAATTTAAGGGCTGCGTGTTAAAAATTGCCGTCTAATGTAGATGCTTATCGATTCTATATAATTAAATATTCTTATTAAAATTATGCTTGAAATTTGTTTCTTTTGTAAATATATAAAATTCTACCTAAGTCACTTAAAGTACTCTCCAAACTAAATTTATATTGTAGATAAAATATGGTATTTTTGTTGTTTATGGTATTTAACCTACAGTTTTTAATCTTAACGTAATATGACTTACAAACTAACAAAGTCCACACAAGCAAAATTTAATTAAAACCTAATATCAGTAAGTTTATTCGGTGTGTTAGAAAAACTATCGCATAAATAAATATTAAATAATGGAAGATGGACTCTCAGATATAAACCTGCTTCCCTCCCCCTTCCAATATCTAAAAAAAGACTATCAAGATGGAATTCTATTTATCAAATTTGAACATTTTCTCTTTTAATTAAGTCATGAGCACGCAATGTGACTACATTTCGAATGTATGAAACACAATATTATGCATCCAATTAAATAAATACTAATTTATCGGTGTGTTAAAAAATATTAAGTCAAATTGGGCGCTCGGATAAGGTGTTCAAATAAGAGATTCCTTTTCCCCAATAAAATATATTATTTAATAATATCTGTATATATTTGTTTCAAAGATATTTTTATAAAGTTATGATATAGTATCATTTTCTATAGAATATATTCATCTAAAAATGGTTTTACCTCAGCAGAGCTAAATATGTTTATTTTTTAAATATTAATTCCAGTTTTATAGTCTTACCATTTTTACGTGACCTTGTACAACACAAGCTTGATTATAGCCTCTGATACATAACAATGCGATGTAATACTATCCCAGCTACGGTTTAAAAATACATTTAACGTGTTTGCAATGTAATTTACTGCATTTAACAAATTTAAAATATGATTATTATGGACAGCTTGCTAAGATTTAAAAAAAAATTAATATCGATATCTTAAAATCTAGTCTACAAACTAAAAAAAAAAATCTATTTTATGACAAAGCCATTCTGGTAGAGGTTCTTTGTATCGGAAATATGACGTTACTGTGAAATATTACCATACCTTGCAAATGTGGCCAAGAAAAAGACACTATTGTTTTACAGTGCCAGGACATTTCATAAAAAGGCAAACATGGTTGGAGCGCTTTAAATAATATTTCAGATAAATAGAATGTACTTCCATTGGTACTGTAAATTGTTCGTGATGAATACTAGACTGGAATAATACGAGAAAAAAAACAAATATTTCACAAGAAATACTGTTAAAAAAGAGATAATATAAAAAATACTTTACTATTTAAGTAATTTAAAAAAATAATAATAGTATTTTAAGATGGTTAAAAACATTATGTAGATTTGTGTAACTCAACAGTTGTAAAAATTGAGTCTTATAAAATTTAAAGACTACTAAATAAAATCATATTTTATTTTTATTTTGCTTGATTATTATTGATCAATAAAATCATATTAAAGTTCACGTTATTAAAAAATCGCATCTTAATTTTGTTAAATATGGGGACATAAATACCCACTTATGAAAGTTGTTTTGTCTGCATCTAAAATTTATTGCCAAAATGAATCATTCAAATTATTTTTAATATAGTGCCAATTGGACTACAGAATATTCGATTAAGTATTTATAAAAAAAAATTAAGTTATGATTGGAAGTAAAAATCTAGATGACGATTACATTACCATTTGAAGTCAAAACTAAATTTCTAGAAAGTAAAAACAAGAGATTTTAAAAAATAATGGAAATAGTACGCTTCACAAGAAAAGTTTACAGAGAAAAGGTCCGTGTATAAAAATGGCGTCATCGTTGGTGCGGTATTTGAGTGCAATATATTTAATATAAAGCTTGTTGATGTATAGAAGTTTAAGCTTTGCTAGTTTGGGATAGTAAACATATACTATTGGGTACAGAATTACTTTTGGTATCACGAACTATTTCATTCCTATTATTAATTTAAATATTTACGGTCTTCTGAGAAATATGTGAAAACATTTTAACTTTATAATACTAGAACGAATTCAAACCCTCTTATTAGTACTACAATCAACGTATTCTTGTTGTGTGTAAGCAAAAAATTGCCACGCATACATTCAGCTCTTACGCAATATTTAATTCTACATTGCATTATTTAAAATTATGGTTCAAGCCAAAATAAAGCCTAAGGATTTTAACAAACCTTTTCGCCCTTAACAACTCTTTTTTTTAGTTTAGTTAATATAAAAAGATGGCGTGAAAATTTAACATTTCCAACAACGTTTTAGGAATATTTGATGAGCTATGATACTAGGTTTGATGGAAAAGAGCTTTGGATTCAACCTTCCTCTAACAAATAGTGTATTTCTGATAAGCTTACAAAAGAAAATGTTAATATATTTGAGAACTAGCAGCGAGCTTTCCTCTTTAACTTTAGAGTTGAAGATATACCTTGAATTTTGGTTGGAAGAACAGTAGAGAAAATAATATTTTACTAAATTATTTGTGTTATTTTACAGGTATTGGTGATAGCTATCAAAAGTGACAGCTTGAGATAACATGAGTTGATGTATGAATATATTTAAAAAACTAATTAGCACCACGTCTTACTAACCGTTCGGGTTATACGCTTTTTTACTAATTACGCTAATGGATTAGGAATTGGAAAGGTTGAATAAGAGGAAGTAAACCCACATTTGCGTGGAGGGAGAGTGGAAAACCATTTAGGAAAAAAAAAAAACAGTTCACCCGACCAAGATTCGAAACTCGATTTCCCCGTCCCCAGTAGTCGAGCTCAACACAACTAGCGCGTAGCCAACTACGCCACCAAGGTGGGTTATATTAAAATTATTTTAGTAAATTATTAACCAACTTCTACTGTTCTTCCTACCAAGATCATATTCTCATTTTATTTACCCTCTTTCTTATTGACATGGCAAAGGGTGGTTGTAGATGAAGGGTGACACTAGAGAAGTAGTTTAAGAAAATGACACAGACTATAGTATTTTAAGATGTGTGATCCGACAGCGACATATACCTTCTCTCTGAAGGAAGCGACCGGCGCCTTTATAATGAAATTGTATTTTTATTGGTATCTAATAAAACGTGTCTGTATACGTTCTAAATAAACGTACTATCTCCCATAAAAATAATGTTCCACAAGCGTATAACTATTCGAAACTGTTACATGAAAATAAAAAATAAATAAAGAGGTTGACCTAATGTGTACAAAAACAAAAGAGGCATGAGCGGCTCCGAACCATGGGTTTATTGCTGGTTAATTTTTTTTTGTCAATAAACTTGCCTGACCTGATTTACCTTATCGGTGTCCAGCCCCTTGGTCATCGCCCAAGTGGAGACCACGTAGTCCATGACCCGCTCGGACAGGGCTTTGGGAACCTCGTGAAGTTTCATGAACTCCCGGACGTTGTTCAACATGTCGTGGTACTTGGCGGTCGCTGACGTCATCTGCTGGATAATGGTCGTCACGTGACCAAAGATGGTGGCGTACAGCAGGGCTGAGGACATAGTTTGAGATACCTTACGATTGGACAACAAAGAAACCGTCTTTTTACTATACATCCAGCTGGGATTAGTCATTACCTGTGAGACACACACACACAAATACCGAGTGATGTTTATTTCCTAGCCCATGCTACCTGTGATTAATATTCCCACGCGTTAGTGGCTACATAGAGGCTGAGGCTCACGCTTTGTTAAATCTGAGGTATAGGCGAACCCTTTTTTAAGTTTGAGGTTGAGGCTGGCCCTTTGTTAATATTAAGATTGCGGCTCAGCCTTTGATAATTTTAAGATGAGTCTGATCCTTTGGTAATCTTAAGATGTAGTCTGATCCTTTGATAATTTTAAGATGGAATCTGATCCTTTGTTAAGGTGGAGGTTCTCCCTTTTCATACAACTTAAAATTAAGAATTTACGTTCTCGTTTTCGATGGTAATGTTTTACTAACTGTGGGGTAAGATACTATCAAACTTTTAGGGGTGAGCAGCTGTAAAAAAAATGTATTTGCACAGCTGAGTATAAAATTGTAGGAGGATATTAGTTTACGGCTATGTTGACAAGTTCATGGACGAGCGTATGGTCCCTAACTATCTATTTTAAAATCCTCCCCCTTTAATACAGCACCCGCATCATTATATCTTTCTTCGTGGTAGTGTCATGGAGTAGAGACGTGTACTGTTACCAATGGTAGTAATGGTAGCAATGGTACCAATGGTATGAAAATATACATTTTAAGCATGATTGTCGACTCATTATTATAAATATAAGAGTGGAACTCATAGGTTACAACGTATCCACAAATTCAGTCTGGATACAAGACCTGGTTGAAACTATGGTCCGCGCATGAATTATATATCGCGATGGCCATTGAGACCACGATAAAAAAAACGTAGGTACGTCACCGCTGAATTAGATTTACAAAAAAAAACATCAATACAGGTATTTTTTTTAATGAATACAATGTATGCATGAGTTTAACTACATGGAGGATGGGGAGAGGATTTATAAGGCAGATGTTTAATAACAATAATTTTTAAAACATCACCAATGCCACGTCCCATCTTCCCAGGGATATCAACTAGAGCTTTGATCATTCCTCACCTGCTATGATCATCATGCAGATGGTGAAGATCTTCTCGTTGTCGGTCTCAGCGCGACGTTGCCGAACCCGACACTCGTCATGCACGTCATCGTGAAGTAAAGTGCTGTGACGTACATGGTCTTCCTGGACGGCCCATTGATCAGTTCCGGCGAATTCGAGTCGTTGGACCAGATGTAAGAGTAAGGCGACTGCGTCACGTTAGCTAACTTCCACAGCCAAGAATACTGGACGCCATTGTCGGCGTCAGAGCGTCCTATCGAATACCATATGCACGCGAGCCAGTGGGCGACAAGCATATAGAAGCACAGCAGTAATATCAACATGGCGGCACCGTATTCCAGATAGCGGTCCAGCTTGCGGACTACTCGACCGAGCCGAAGAAGCCGGACCACTTTCAGCGCACTGAACAGGCTCCCAATGCCCTGTAACAAGTAGTTCATGCCACGGCCCCTATCACAACAATGGCGCCACTCCATTCACGGCAAACAGAAGATGCGAGGAGGTTTGCTGATGCACTAGTTAGACAACTTTGATAAACTTTTATCAGAATACTATCGCGCTCATTTAGTATGTTTTTTTTTTACATTTTATTTGAAATTTAATTGATTTATTTTTAAGGTTATTATTAAATTAACTAAATTACTACACGCTAATCTTGAGTTATATTATTTATTTATTAACTAAACCCTATACCAAATTTAGAAGGCTTTAAATATGATCCTCCAAGTTGTAAATATACATAGAAAACTATTGTTCGAACTTAATAAAATAATTACTTCAAAGACCTATTTTAACGGAGTAATATTTGTTTCGTTTTTATGACAGCTCTAATAACGAAACTAAACGCAATTTTCTCAACTGCATCTTCTTGCTGTGTTTTTTTTAGATCAAACATTAGAAACACAGGGTGTTTCCCAAATTATAAAAGCTATGTTTGATATAAATGCATGTACTTAGCTTTGAAAAATAATAACTAACATTCAGTTTATTTAATAACTGTGACTATATTTTATAATTTAGATATAAATTGTGAATATTTACTGATTTTTTAGTTTTTTAGTTTTTTAAGCACGTAATTTTTTTAATACCAAGGAAGAACTAATTAGATTGTTGCGTGGATGAATTTTAGAAGATTAAATTTTCCGTAGACTCATTGTAATAGTTAAACTTATTTATTGAAAAAAATAGAATTCCAATTCAGATATTAAATATTGTAATTTCTAAACATAAAACAATATATAGCTCTTAAATGTTTATTTTAAATAATGAAAGAAAATCTGAGCAATAACAGTTAAAAATGCTACTAAATTTTGTATATCAACCATTTTTCATCTAGCGAAACGGTAATGTATAGTTTAGTCAAACTATCTCTCAAATGAACAGAAGATTTCAAAATAAATTGTATGCAGTAATTTATAATATTTCGAAATATACATTTATTTGTTGTTCACATAATTATCACTGAACGAGTTTGCTAACTAATTGAAAATAATCAAAATATATTTGGCAAATATAAATATATTAAATTGAAGGAATTTACATTTTCTATTTTATTCCACTTGGTAAAGTAAATACTTTAGCACAGTTAGGAAGCATTCTATTATTACCTACGTATTTACACATACTAAAGTATTTTTAAGAAGCACACCAATATATTCGATAACATCCAAACTTGCAACACTGAAGAATAATATCATTCAATAATAGCAAGATGCATAACACCAAGATAACTATTGTACTCAGAAGAAATAAGTAAACAATTTTAAAAATTGAAATATTTTACTTGAAGAGTTCAATACATTATTTAACAGATGGAGTGAATATATTTTGACTAGCGTAAACAGTGTTCTTCTTTTTAAAATATTACGTGAAATAATTATATATTTTTGTTTAAATTGTCTGAATATATCCACATAGCTAAGAATATCATTTGGGAGCGAAGATCTATGTAAACAGCAGAGATTGTGTGTTTCTCACGTGTTTACTTGTTTGTGCATTTTGTGTTTGAATAAAATATAAACTTAACACTAACTTTGGGATGCCAACCTCATTTTTAAAACTGTAAAAAAAAAGTACACACAATTAATACTATGTATTGGTTTGGCAAAAATTAAATATTATGGTTTATAAATTTTAGAATTACTCCAAAGCTAGCATCTATGATATAATGTATTATTTAATTAATTGATTAAAACAATTTATAATTTGTTAAGTTCTTCCTAAGTAAAAGCGATATGTATTTGAAGTTGATAAGTTAGTAAATAAATCACGTTTTACTGTTTCAAATAATTAGATAAAAGTAAAAATATGTTTAAAAAATAAAATTACTTCGATCATAGTAAAAAAAAACTCTGAATATATATTTTTAAATGGTAGGTCTATTATATTTTTTCATACTATATATATTTTAATCATCAAGGAAAAATATAAATAATTGTTTTACAAACTTTTAATGTACCAGACTCGAGCTCAAAAGGCCTAATTTAATTTCAACTGGGAATGCAGTTTTTAGGTAAACTCCTGACCTACTAACCTTCCTTGACTTTCTCCCCCCCCCCCTTTCACATAAACATACACCCTTTTCAACCAAATAAAGTAAATAGCTCTTTTTTTGGCTCTTTGGTAAAAGATTAAACAAAATCTTTTAAATATAACTTACAACTATACAAAGAACGTTTCCCATTAATATTAATAATATCATAAATACCCATTTAAAATGATTGTATAAATATTTTTATAGCACCTTGTCTTATAACCCTTTCGGGTTATACGCTTATGTGCTAATAACACTAATGTATTAAGGATTAAGAAGGTTTAATTTAGAGAAGTGCACCCACATCTGCGAGGGGAGGGAGAGAGGCCACCGAAGTGGGTTTTAAGTGTATCAATTAGTACACCTAGTTTCCCTATACAAATTATTAACATCTTAAACTATGTAATCAAATAAAAGTTGTTTAAAAATATTTATTATGGGAAAGTTTCCCTTTTTATATGCGGGGAATAAACGCTTCTGTTTGTTAAAAAAACAACATTAATACTCCCGATATTGAAATAAAACCCCAAACTTTCCATCAGAACTAAAGTACGCTAACTCATATATTACCTTTAATTATTTTTCCTGAAATTTGATTTTCCCTTTTTACTTTCCTTGAAATTTGTGTTTTATGTGATTTTGTCTTTGCTCAATTATTTTTCCTCTAAATAGAAATTAATAATTATCTTCATAATATAACTAAATTAATACATAAGGCACTATTTTAGTATAATATAAATTTAAGAACATTTTGAATGATTTACAGTTTTTACATATTATCCAAAGAGTGGTCAAAGGTTTAAAATAGTATGTACTATCGTGAAACACTTAATTCTTCACTTTCGCGTTTTTTTTGATCATGTCTTACTACCTGCTCAGTTTACTCGCAAACATTAATTATTACGCTAGTGTAGATTAAATGTTAAAAGAAGTATTTAGGGGAAATATACCGGTTTCTTTGTGGAGATAAAGTGAAAACCGTCAACCTCTGTACATCCGACCAAGATGAGAACCCAGATCTCCTTGTTGCTGGTGATCCAGTTCAGAGATAATTTATATTTGTTTAATACAAACAATGTTGGGAAATAAGACTTTAAGGGTTCATCACCAGTAAATTTGTAAACTTTTAAAAATAACACTTTTGAATTGATAAGGCAAGGCAACGAAAATTTAAATTGTTTCAAAAATTATAAAATTCAAACGTAACTTGAAATTTCCCTGATTTATAATAAATTATAAATGTGTATTGTATTGTATTAAATATTAAGTGATATCTAAGTAAACAATCTAACCTGTGAATAAATGTGTTAGAGTACGTTTGTAAAAGGATTCATATCTTTTCTTCAACCCTATTATCACATGATTATGTATGTTTGTTGATTAAGATTGGTTCTAAATATATGTGTTTTGAAAAGATTTTTGAAGTTATACTTCTTTAGGCGCGTTATGAAAAATGATGAGAGTGAAATTTTAAGATGCGCGCGCATCACTGTAACACAAAAGTAACAGGTTGAAGTTAAACCGCTCATTAAGTCTCGAAAAAAAAAAAGCTACCAACAAAATAGAAATAGAACCTCTGTTAGTCGCCATGTTGGTGCGCTCGTCGCCTCTGATCACTGTTTTCATATATATAATATTTATCCACATGTTTCTAGTTTTCTACATTCACAACACGTGTTTTAGTTTCATACAAGTGCGAATTATATATGTGCTAATAAATAATATTCAGTAGTGATTTACAATTGAATATTTTGATTAATATTATTTACTATTCGTAAATATTAGTGAAAAAATTGTGCTTATAGACTTTTTCAAGTGTTCCAATATAATTGAGGTTAACTATCCGTATGTATTATTTATTGATATAAATTAAAATATTATTTAACATAATTAATACTAAATATTATTAAATTATTTTTTATTTTTTAATGATGCCAAAGAAGTATAACTTCTCACGCGCGTACATAAGTACACACACCCATTTTTTTTATTAGTGTGTACATTTACTAAATATAATAATAATAATAATAATAATAATAATAATAATAATAATAATAAAGAGTATGGCTCTACAACGTAGTTAAAGCTTAATTTTATTTATCATCCCATCTTTCTACCTTTTCAGGTTATACGCATAGATTATAATTACCATAATAGGGTAAGTATGCGGGGGGAAGTATTTTAGAGGTAATTTACCCGAATTCGCATGGAATTCCCATTTAAGAAAAAACACCCTCAATAGACCCGACTGAGATTCGAACCCTAAGCTACCCGTCTTAAGCAGGCCATCTTAACACGAGAGTGGAGACTTAGACGATTCTGTCACTGGAGTGGGTTTAAAGGATTGTTGCACTGCAAAGTTTGGCTTCACATCTAGCAATCAAATTTACTTACAGCAAACAATTATGAATTAATGTAAATATAATTAAATATTTAGTCCGAATGTTAAAAAGAAATGTTTAGTAACTATTTGATGGTGTGTATAATTAAGGAGGAGTTAGATTTTATTTTTCATTATTACCAAAAAATTATGAATTATTATTCAATTAAATACATTTTGATAGTACTCAAATTTTTACTACTTGTTAATTACACACACAATTAATATCAATTAAGTTAAAAATCCCAAACTAGACAAGGCAATCGGCCTTGTGTTGTTATAATATTTAATTTAAATTATATTGATTCAGGTATTAGGATTGGCCATGCACACAGTCATCATTTATCAGTTTGTGAAACATAATAAAAATTCAAATAAACTTTCCTTTTTTACATTTACGTTTATACGTTGGATCATATTGTACAGAAATCAATAGACTGCTTGATACGACATAAACCTATGCTATTCAACATTATATAACCATGTTTTAGAACTATACTCTTTCTTATCAATCAATATTATTTGAGCACAATTCCCTTGAAAAATTATTATATGTGGATAGAGATCTAAATCTCTAACAAACATACATAACTTGTGCTTAAAGGGACAGTATAATCATATATCAACAATTTCCCTTACTAATGTAAAAAAAATACAGTACTATTTTTCTACTTGCATTAAGTAAAGTGACATTTTAAATTTTTTAAAGTATTTAATAGTTATTTAAGAAATTGTTTTTTGTATTCAAGCAAAGCTTTATTTTAAATGCACACATACTAACTACTTTATAAATACATCAAACACGTCTGAGCTGCTAGCTTATTTATTTTATTTTAATGTAATAATGGGACTATTATATCCCCAAAACACACATTATACAAACCTTCAGTCTAGGATATATTTGAAGTCGTGGAGATATTCAAGAATAGCAAAGAGGAAAATAGTGAAATATGAAATAAATATGTCATATGTGTGAGATATGTGCTTGGTTTGGAGTGTAAGTGTGTTTTACTTCCGTATTAAATTGTGCGTATGAATTAAATTCTATTACCTAGGTATGTGTGTGAAATTAAAATATTATATTTAATTTTAAAATAATTTAAGGAATAGAAATATGTTAATTTAGTTATATTTGTATGAATAAAATCAAAATTATGTATTTAAAAATATATTATGTATGTAAGATGAGTTGAGTTTTTATTTTATTAGGTATTCCAGAAATACCACTGTTTATTATTTCGACAACAATAATTTTAAAAATTTAAATAACTTGTATTTAAATGTATTTAATTAAATATTTGCCATTATACTGCAACTTGAGGATAAGAGTGAATATACCTTTATACCCTAATTAGGAGAATGTTGAGAATATACGAAGTGTTTTTAGCACCACGTCTCTTACTACCCGTTAAAATTATACGTTACATGAAGATTTTTGTTGGTTTATTGGTAGCACATGATTTACAGCAGAATCATAAGCCATATTTATAAATGAAAATATATTTGTTTGTTGTTATCAGTCAGTTCAAAACAAAGGTAAAATAGAACTATTCTAATAGGTAGATTAACTTAGAGATAATGCACCCGCATCCACGTCAAGATAGGATGGTAAAACTAAAGTTTTCATCTGTAAAAAAAATCACCACCACAATGATTAGGCCGAGATTCGAACTTCGGATCTCCCCGTCACTAGCAATCGGTTCATTTACGAGCCTCTCGCCTTATACCGTGGGATCGCCCGATTGTGGGTGATTTAATAGTTCATGCAGATACAGTATTATTGGAAAAGTACTTGAAAGAAACTAAAAACACAAATGCACAAGTATATTATATGTTTTTTTAAGGAGTTATGTGAACCACACCGCCTCATGCCATGACCAAACATATCAATTGTTCATTACGCAATGCGAGGCTCGCCATGTTGATATACTGGTATAAAGTGCAGCCACCGTTAGTTTTTCTCTCGTCTTACCACGTATATAAATTTTGAACCATACTTTTTTTTGTTTTGTCTTTATATATAAATATGCATATATTTTTTTTACTGAATCTATTTTCCAGAAAAATAAAAGACTGACCAAATCAGACGTGTTGCTTCCTTCCATGGTTAGAAGAGGTGACCTGTTTACCTGTAGATTTGTCGGTGAGAAAAAAAAATGGGAAGAACAAAAACAAAGTGTGACTTCAAGTTGGATTACTTTTAACTCAGATTTGCAATATTTAAAAAAAAAATTATTTTAATAGTTGTTTTATTATTTCTCTTTTAATGTTGATTTTTTCTAAATATTTATTATATGATGTAAATATGTAAGCTATTCACAGTTATTGTTGCTGTATTTCATTTAATTAATATATATTTTATAGAAAGGACCAATATTTATCAAACTAAAGATTTAGTTTTATATCATTTTCTTCAAACTTACTAATAAATTACACTACAATTATTTTAGAACTCATTATAAAAATGTATATTAATATATTTAATAAGAATACAAAACTTTATATTTATTCTAAGGTATAAAAAAATTATACAATCACTGAATCAAACATATATATTTTTACTTTGCAATAGAGTAAAACTGAACTACGCTAGTAATAAATTTAAAACAATTCCCTAGAGAAATTGGTTCTAAGAAAATGACTTTTAGTCACGATTGTAGCTAAGATTATTAATTTTAGCTAGTTCACAATATCAGGCACAATGCTTTTGAACGGGGTAAGTTTTTTTTTTTCTATACTACATGACAAATTATAAAACTATTTTACCACCAAATGCTTGTGTATTTGAAAATGTTAATACTATTAAAACAAATAAATATTATGCTATATTTCACAGGGAGTGTGTGACATGTATTATATGAATTGTGCAAGGTGACCATGAAATGTATGTCAGTGTAACAAGTTTTGTAAGAATGCACAGAAATGGTTTTAGATATAATATACACATGAAACGTGTACAATAGGTTTGTGCATTGTAGTGAAGAAGGTTATATCAATTGACACATGCACTAACTACAGATCATATAGGAATCTTAAAGTAAAGAAAAATGACAAGAAAAGAATTAAAGAATATAAAATAGATGGATCATTCTCAAAAATATCCAGCAAGTTAAAAACGAGTTATATATAAATGCCCCTTTATGAGTTAGGGCGCATAGCAGAAAGCTAATGTAAGCTATATTTAGCTGACCATGCGATTTAAAATGATTCAGAAAATCCTATTCAAATAATGCTAAGCAGATCAGCATAGTATTCACTATAAATATGATATTAAAATATATGTTCAGTACAACTGGAGTTGTAAATATATTTATTTGATAAAACTTTTATGTTAATTTACACATTTTTGTTTCATTAGATAGTTTTTTTTAAATATGACACTATCTAGAAATAAAATTAAAAATAGTGTTTTATTTATTTCTAATATATAAAGTATGGCTATTCCATTTTAATATAATCATTATGTTATAAATAATTATTGATTAAATTAACGGATTATATGTTTCAAGCATGTTTAATTATTTATTATATTAGTTTTTGTCACTAGTCATCACCCAAAACCTTACAATTTCTTTATAAAATTAATAACTATGTATTAACATATAATTGAGCCTTATTGTATTGTTGGTGATAGGCCTGGGTTTAGATCTAAGACGAATGTACTTAAGTGGTATTTTCCAAATATGATTTTAAATGTGGTTTATCCTCTCCATGCAAAAATTGTTGTGCATTTATTTTTAGCTATAATTCATATCCCTCGTACTGAATGCATTAGTAGAAACGAGCCGTTATATTTTAAGTAAAAAATAAAACTTTAAATATTTTATTAAATGCACACAATCGCAATCACAAGCGCTTTTACACTAGTGATGGTAGTATTTTAAACCTTGACCACTAGGAAGGATAATAATTTGTATTGATTTATAAATACCTATAAATACATAATGAATATTTATAAATAAATATAATTTGATATATAATATATTTTATTATGTATAGTAGACTATACAAATTAACTATTAATTAATGGCAAAGGATTTGTCCAAAATATTAGTAGAATTTTATTAGGCGTAAAAATGGTTTAAATGATCTTTTTATAATTAATAAATATTTTGTATAAATTGTTCAAAACATAGTTTACTGTCATTTTTATCATAAATATTTTTTTAAATGCATTAATTTTATAGCCTTAGATAAACTGAAGTATAGTGTACCCAAAATTGTAATAGTCCCTACTAGATACCAGAGTACGTTAACATTGTTTTGATTAAGTTATTTTTTCTAATTTTCATAGCAAATATTGCATACGTCACTGTGTTCACTTGGTGTCAATGTATAACTTAGTTATAGTCAATAATATAGTCACTTCAATGAAATCGTTAATTGAGTCTTGTTCATAATTTTATTCAATTTTACTTTATAAAAGCAATATTCTATGCATAACAAAAGCATTTACTATACAAAAATTAATAAATAAATTATTTGTAAAAATATAATACTGGTGCAGTGGTTTTAAAATTTCGGGAGCTCAGTGAAAAAAAGTATTTAAAGTCACAAAATCCGCTTAAAAAATATTATCATTTGTCAAATCTCTTTTTGATTTGATACAATTAAAAGGTAAATTAAAATACAGTTTGGAGATTAGTGATTTATTGCATTGAGCTCACGATATGCTTATTAACTTTTAACCACATACTTTTATATCCACATACCATCCACCGACATTCCATCATGCAAATGAAGAGAATAACAGACATATAAATACCAAGACATTCACAAAACTAACCTTAAGAAAACTACTACTAATTATATGCAGGTATATATTTTATGCAAATAGCATAAGCAATTTAATAACACTATTATAATTTCTAATACGCGTGTCATCATGAAATAAGGATAGAGCAACAAGGAGGTATGTCAAGTTCGAAACTCCAGTTCACACCAAACGTAAAATCTAAAAAGGAATATTTCTAATAAATTTTTCTTATGATAAAGGTACTTAATTTAGGGGGAGATATATAATTATATTGTACTCAAATCCAACAACATTGGCCTCACCAGTTTTAGGTTTTAATTTTAACGGATCAATAAGAGAACACCATTTGAGAAAGCGTGAATATAAAAAGTAATGTGTATGAATATAATATTTTAATTTTAGCACATTACAAAATTATTAATAAATGAAAACTGTCACATCAATATTTGTAACTGTTATCAGAATAGGATAAATGGTTTACATATTATTAGTGACAGTGCGATTTTTTTTTAAAAATAGATTTTTTTATTTTGAATCAAAACATAAAATGGTTAATTTGAGATCGACACAGAATTTTGACAATTAAAAAGTGAAAAAAAAAATGGAATTTAATTTAAAAGTCTCTGGTAGATTCTTAACATTCATCAAATATAAATTATAAATCTTTATAGCATTTTACCATAAAAGTCAAAATATACTACCATTATTAATGTGTTTATGATTCTATAGTTTCTATAAAATGCTATTTTTGGCCAAAATGGATAATATATTTAGGTTTCTATTGTTTTATAAACACCTACAAATTACCTTTGTATTGACACAAATCTAAGATTGGTTAATTGATAAAAAATAAATTGCTACAGAAGCGAGGATTTTGAAAAGTCAAAGCTTTCAAGCTCCCTCATATTTAATCTCGGGAGTTTCGAACTTTATTTATTGTAAAACTATTATTTATACATAATTATATTGAGTGACGTTAAGAACTATTGGAATATCAAATTAATAAAATAATGAATTTCAAAATATAAATATATTACTTACTCAAGTAAGTTATAAATTAATGACATTAGCACAGTAAATTACTTTAAGATAAATAAAATGTATGTAGACATTATTTTAGTAAGAGTAACCTAAGATATTATGTTAAGATTATAAAAAAAATCCATCATTTTAAAGCACAGAAAAACAGTTACTTTACATCACTCAGCGTTTATATGAATCTTTCCTAGGTTGTTTGCGTAGAACTCGTAAAATTCTATTTAAAATTGGTTAAATCACATTTAATTTGAAGAAACATTAATAATTCAGGTTTGAAGGGAAGAGAAAAAAACATTTATATATAAATGAAATGTGTTATATCTACCTGCGTGAAACTAGAGTGGTCCTTTACTCAGAAGATTCAATAGGTCTCTGTTACAGCAAACTTGATAGAAAGTTCATGGGGTGCTTAAAAACCAGTACTCGGAGATTTTGTTCGAAGGAGAAACAAAAGTATATGAGATAGCGGTGTATTTAGCAGTGTCTAAGAATCACAAATATTAATTTATCAATTATATACTAGAAAACTGTGTACACTATTTAAATCTAACAATGCGTGTTTAGTATAATTATAGCACGTCATAATCTAAACATTAATTTAAATCTGATAAGCAATCTATTTTAGTTACATGGTATGAGATTTTATTTAAAATATGAAAAAATATTTGTAATATTTACACAACTCTCTATACTATATCCTTATTCGTTAAAATCTAAATATAACAAAATTAAAAATCAAAGGTGTGTTTATTAACTAAGTAAAAAAATACACTTATTAACTTGAGTTCTTTATTAATGTTATGTGTTAATATACGTATGTAGGTGCATGTGTTACACTACCAAGTTTGCTGAAGCAGTGATGAGACTGACTTTTAGTAGTTTTAAAAATTAAAAACACTGATGTCACTTCCTAGTTAAAAACAAATTATATGTATGTGTGCGTATTATAAAAAATTAAAAATATTTTTTAAAACAATTCTGAAAATATCTTTTAGATATCTAAATCTATTGAATATTTTGTGGTACTTTTTTAATTTTTATGTTAAGATAGTTTTAATTTAGAAATTAATATTTAATTAAATAAAAATACGTTTATAAATTTTAAATGATTTGGTAAGTTATAGAACACACATTAGTAAATTAAGAATTTCTTTCACTTGATAATGAACGACAATTTTTATATTAATGGTTACTATATGTAACTTTATGTGTTACTTTATGTACCTGTATGTGTTAACTTTATATACCAACAGCTGATACTAATAAACGTAGCATACAATAAGTAATTTTTTATTTTATTCTCATATCCACATCTTACTACCCATTCGTGTGGCTATATACTAATTACACCAATGGTTTTAGGGATTAGGGAGGCTGTATTTATAGGAAGTGTACCCGAATTCCGTGGAGGGAGTGAGGAAAAACAATTTTGGAATAAACCTCAATGCACCCTACCGAGATTCGAACCTCGATCACCCCGTCGACAGTCTGGTCTTCTGCGAGAGTAGAACGCTAAGCCACTCGGCCACCGACACGAGTAATAATCAGCTATTAATTAGCATGTTCACTGATCATCTATCGGCATTTAACTAGAGTACCAGATTTTAATCGGAATAATAGATTTTTTCATATATTATGCCTCCAAATTAATAAATAATTGAATCTATTCTAAGTTAGAGGATGACATTAGTTCAGCGACATATTCTAATGAATTAATAATTCGATGACTTTTAAAATAAGAGAAATAACGTTTAAAATTATGGTCTTGGTGATCGTATATTCAATGGCCAACAAGTCGATCGTGATCTTCCGGTCGATTGTGGCATAATACGTCATGCCTCCCGCCCGCCAGTATCGTTCGCTCGCCGTGAGAGAGTAAACATTCGTTATCTCTTGTTATTGTCGTTCTTTGAACTGTTTTGTTAATTTTGTAAGATTTCGGGCATATGATTGCTAAAAAAAATACCTATACTTTTTCATCAAGAATGAGAAATATACTACTTTTTTGATATGATTAAATAAAAGTATTGTTACTTGATTTGCGATACTTTCGTGCCGATAAAAGAGAAGGGAAATAAGAAAGAAAAAGTTGCAAGAACTGGTCTATGTTCACAAAACCACATGCTCAATCGAAGGATGCAACCATCGCCTCCTCTAAAGTGTCATAAATTAAAGACACAATATAAACCCTTTTCTCATGGTGATTTTATCAAGGATATTTTCATGGAAACAGCAGAGTATCTATTTGTAAATCAAAAGAATAAGGGTGAAATAAATAAAGACCTCTCAAGTTCTACAATTATTTCTGAATTAAATCGTGAGATGTGTCGAAAATATTAGCTAAAATTTAAATGAAGAACTGCTAAAATATATTGATCAATATGTTTCATATTCCTCGCAGCTCACTGATCAACGAATGTCACTGACACAGTCCAATTATTAAAAAAAAATCATAATGGGTTTCGAAGACTTTTTTGCTAATGAAGAACTGTTGGCAGGATTTCATTGAAAGGAAGAACACGAGGTTAAAAGGATAAACGTAGCTGAGTGACAAGATTAAGCTGCCTTTATTTAAGCTCGTGTCAATACCCAACGACAAGCAGTGACGATGACGGGTAGGTACAACGTATTCGTCATGAACTTTGTGGGCAGAAATATGAAGATTTTCCAGATTTCTTAAGCTATAATTGTATCATTCATCAGAAAGTTTTAGCCAGCAAGAGGCTTGACAGATAATGTATCATGGATATTACTTTTGAAATCGTCAATTCTATTAAAGTTAAGTTTCTACAAAGATGACTTTTGGAAAGTCAAATAACGATAAGAAACCAGATTTGATCTAGCAAATGGATGTCAACCGAAGCATTTTTCTAAACATTACTCTAATTTAATTGACCAAAACACCGAGGATTGTCAGAGATTGGCGTTTTCTGTTTATACACATAACTTTTTTAGACTTGGCTGAAGATATAAAGGTACAAACTTCACATTAATTATTTAATATAAAAATTATGTCATAACTTTAAAATTTGTTTTAAGGTATATGTATGAATATCCAATAATATGCATAGAATATTCCAATTTTATTATTTGCTTCAAACACATACGTAAAATTCACATGTTCTAACTTTTTCAACGATATAGTATGAATGTGAATGAGAAATTTTGGAGAAGAAACTGTAAAGTAGATCGCTAGGAGTTGATAGGGGAAAAGTAGATCTCAGTCCCAATCAAGTTGGCCACTCCTTGCATTTTTAGATGAAAATGTGTGGCCATTTCATATATTTAATCTCTGATTGTCTCTTAAATAAGTCAATATCAACAAAACAACTAAATACAAACAAGATTATAAGACTCACATCTTACTTTTAAATATTTTTTAAACTTTTTTATATTTCAAAGAAAACAGTTTCTAAAGAATAAGTTACATTTCTCTATTAATAACGAGTAGGCATATATAATATTATGATATATTAATTACTTCTTAATAATATTATGTTATACCAATTAAAACTCAAACTTGAACAATTTAATCACATGACAAAATTCCTCGATAAATAAAGGCTCCATTAAATTTATATTTTAATTTAATAAAAGTTTAAAGTAGATGGCTTATTCGTTATTCCATAAGTTATCTGAACATTAGGACACAAAAAATACTGTGTGGTCAGGTTTCTCTATAATTAACGATAAAATATGTTATACATATTTTTATTTGTCAATAATAAAATACAAATAATATTACATAATCTAACCTTAAAGTCAAATTTGAAGGAATTAAGTTTTTTGATAAAAATCGATAAAATTAAACTCTTAACTTGTGTAGTGTAAGTCTGAACTTAATACATTAAAAATGTTGTTAGTAATAATTTTAAACAAAAACTTGGTTAAGAATTTATAAGATTTTATTACAATGCTTGTAAAAAGTAAATCGAAGGAACGTCAATAGTTATGAAAAAACCTATCTAAGGAAATTGTGACTAGTAAAGGTTTATTCAGAAAATAAAGGTCAACATTTTGTTAACTATGAATTAAAATGTTCTTCGTGGGATATATGAACAGATAAATTCAAGGAAAATGTAATTTACCGAAAATAAAAGAAATGATTTTTATCATTGAAATTTAGGAATCAAATAGACAAATCTATTATATTTGTTTTAGTAAGGATTTACTCGCATCTAGATATCATATTCTAAAAATTGAAAAATGAAACCTAGACACGGGTCCTGGGTTCGATTTCCGTGTCTAGGTTTCATTTTTCAATTTTATTAATTGAAATTTAAGTTTAAACAACGCCAATACACATTTTGGATGGGACCCTTCCAATATAAATCATGATTTTGAAGAAATAAAACATAATAGTATATTATCTTCTATCATCAACTATTCTTGGCCATATTTATCAAGTTTTCACTAAATGAAAATTCAATAGGGAGTATTTAAAGGGAATACTGTACAGTTTTGTTTACCTACGATAGAATCATTTCTAAGTAACATGCATATTAAGTTGAGGATATAGGGGAACCAAGAAAAGGCCATTGTTGTTGCAGTTTTTTTATAACAAAACTTTTTTTTGTCAAAATAAATAAAATATTACTTCAGTAAAAACAAACAGTTTAATTTTCTTCGCATGGAAATATAAAGAGTTTTTGAATATCTCTCATGACCATAGCGATTAGATGAGAAACTTTTTAAATGAAGACAAAAGGTTGTCATTAAATTCCAAGACACCCTTGACAGATGTTCAATAAAATATATATGTCACTGTATGAAGAAAATTAATATGTATATTTGTACTGAAGCAAATGTTTGTTTTACTTCGACTTAAAAACAAGTTTTGATATAATATCTACAATAAAACCTACCTGTTTTTTTTTTTTTTGCCTTCTCTACATCCCAAACTTAAGGATGAACTTTTGACCAAGGCACATGACACACACTCTAATACAATTATTTAACCTACTAAGACACTATCAAAAGAAGATAGATTAAAGTGCAAGGCATTAGTCATTGGTTCTTTTATGATTTAAAAATAATGTATGTATAATCACAGCTCTATTTAATTCAGGTTGCCATAGATGGGGAAATAGTGAATGGTCCGTTTTGGGGACATAACGAAATAGCTCCAAGTATTTTTTATGGTTTTTTATTGATCCGAATCTTACTACCCAACCGGGTTATCCGAATATAATTGAAACAATAGGGCAGGAACGAGAAAGGAAGAGTTTAGAAGTAAATTTACTTGCATTTTCATAAAGGGAGAGTGGAAAACCATCTGGAACAAAATACACCCAGTCAGGATTTTAACCCTGACCTTCCGGTCACAGGTAAACACACCGATTAGTCTGTGTTTTTTAACCAACGTGCAAAAATTGAACGACACGTATATGTTATACTTATTATATATGACTTGTAATACTGTTACTTTATTTATTTTTATATCCATGACATTTTAAAATGTGAACAAGAGTGGTGTCAACCTTTTGCGTCATTCATTTCTCCCTTAGTTTTTTTTTAGTAAAGCAATTCTAGTAAAGAATTTCTTTTTATCGTCAGTTAGAAATTCTTTAATAACAATGCATATAATATTATTGCCTTTCAAGTTAAAAGAGTGGCAGCTAAGCTGTATAGTAAACAATAAGATTAGTCTTGGAAAATATAACAGAGTTTCTAAGTTTCTAAACAGATTCAGTTGAATAAGAAAATAATGCATTGAATGAAAAAAAAAACAATATCACAAAAATAAAATAATCAATTTTAAACTTGGGTGCAACTACATTATTTTGTTTCTTATCTCAATATAAAATACTTATAAAATATTAATGCAGCACTTTGCAATATTTCTCTTTGTATGCAAATAACGCTCCTAACTTTTTTTTTTTTTACAAAATGCAATGTGTTTTACGTACGAAAAAAAAGCCAGAGTTATAGAAGAATAGACAAAAGAATGAAATGGCAGTAGAAGTTGTTCTATTTTCATCTAAATAGCGAGTGCATAGATTGTTGATTCTCATTGTCACAACGAATAATTCAGACAGAGAGACAGATAGCTGGTATAAAGTTTTACAGCTTTGAATTAAACACAAGAGGTGTTAAATAATTTTTATTTGATTTATTTACTCAACAAACGTTGTTTTTAAATAAATAAAAATGCCCATTATTTTAGTTGAAACGATATTTTAAAATTTTCTTTAAGATGTATTTGATATTGTTCAAATATATTTACAACTGGATAGAATTACAAATTCTTTTATAATTTCACTTGTAAAAATGTGTTTATATCTATAAGAAATATATTTCCAGCACTTTCCCGAGCAACTTAAAAAAAATTTAAAATAAAAAAACAAATGATTTCATGATTTTTCTTTGTGTGAGTTGCGTATTACTACCCTTTCTTGGTTGTTCATATATTTACACTAATAAGGTAGATATGAGGAAATGCTAATTTGGAGAAAAATGTATTTTCATTTGTGTGGGAGGAGAGTGGAAATCCATTTAGGAATAACCACCCTCAATACACCCAACAGGGACTCAAACCCCACACTTCCTGTCATCGTTAATCCAGAATATTGCGAAATTGATGCCTTAAACATCTCAATTACCGATTAAGGGCCACAAAAAAGTGTGTTTTTTTAATTTATAAAATTCCATATTATTTTGTTAAAATAATGAACGAATGAGGTTGAAATAGTGAACCTTCTTGAAGATAATTGAATTATTTGGGAAATCAAAAATATTTTTCTTGCTCCGATAAAACATTATTCCAGCTCTAAGTACAAAGTAAATTTGAGAAACTAGCTTTCGACTTCAAATATCAAAGAAGGATAAGCCAATTACAGGAAGTGACATCATTATTTCAATGTTTTACCATAGAGTCTTTAGAGTGAAAATAATCAAATTTCAGAACATAAAAGCAAAATATATATAAAATAAAAGACTAACTTAAGGAGAGTCGTTTTACTTACATTCTCGTCGAAGATGTCGTCCTCCACGTCCACCAATTTCCCACAATCAACACCAGAGGCGGTAGTTGATGAGCTACTTACATCTTCATCGTGATCGAACGCGTTGAAGACGTCGTAAGGCAGACACGACAGCAGGTCTATAATGAACCAAGACTTGAGATAGTTCATTCGGATCACTTTAGGGTCGGACACCACCTCCCCTCCAGGTCCGACGAACGTCGTGTGGAAGTTGAGCACGATGTCTATGAAGAAGATCACATCAACGATGGAATCTACCACGAGGAGGGAGACGTCCTCCGACGTCTTGTTCTTGAAGGCGACATTGTAAGGGACCATGATGGCGGTGTAGAACGTGAGACAAGGATGATCCAGTCCCAGATGGCCTTGAAGGCGCAATAGTGGAGCAGGATGTGGGGCGGAGTCTTGGGGGCTTCCTGGCGGTACTGCGGCATCACGTCCGAGTTCAAGCTCATCATCTGGACATTGGAAGAGACGGACACAGTAGGTTTCGTGAATCATTGTGTCTATATTTACAGTCCAATTTTCATAAGCAGTACCTTTTTAAAATAGAAATATATTTACTCGATAACATTTAAATTTATTATTTTATATATTATTTAAAATTGAAAAATGACACTGAGACATGGAACATGAACTAGTGACCTTTGGTTTAATACGCCAATGATCTTATCACTGATTGACCAAGAGTCACCCCATTCCCAGGTACTTTATTCACTCTTATCTTAAGACTAGTCTGTGATAAACGTGCTGAAATCGTCGGCTTCGTATGAGCGATTATAATATGCGCACTCGTACAGTTGCACTATTAGCACCGTAAAGCTCTCCTAAGCTGAATATGGCTGAGTTATCAGATAGATCACGATCTTAATTGATAGCTCAAAGAAGCTCACGGTTTCTGAACGTCCACCATAGACTCTGCCTCGAAATATGAGTGAAGAATGAACGTGGGCCCTCAACGACTCATGGATAGTTCAGCGGTAAACGCATTGACGTACTAAGGCAATGCTCATTGATAATAGCATCACGTACTAAGGCAATGCTCATTGATAATAGCATCACGTACTAAGGCAATGCTCATTGATAATAGCATCGACGTTCTAAAGCAAATGTTCGTTGATTTAGCAATCTACAATTAATAAGAATGAATGTGTTATTGATTAGAGCTATTACGTTCTGGCAATTTCCATTTTATAAATAAGCGATACACTACTAAGCAACGCTCATTCATCACGTTCTAAGGCAATGCTCATTGATAATAGCATCACGTACTAAGGCAATGCTCATTGATAAGAGCATCACGTTCTAAGGCAATGCTCATTGATAATAACATCGACGTTCTAAGACAATGCTCATTGAAAATAACATCGACGTTCTAAGGCAATGCTCATTGATAATAGCATCAACGTACTAAGGCAATGCTCATTGATAAGAGCATCAACGTACTAAGGCAATGCTCATTGATAATAGCATTGACGTTCTAAGGCAATGCTCATTGATAATAGCATCGACGTTCTAAGGTAATGCTCATTGATAAGAGCATCACGTACTAAGGCAATGCTAATTGATAAGAGCATCACGTACTAAGGCAATGCTCATTGATAATAGCATCGACGTACTAAAACAAAGGTTCTGGGTTCGATTTCCATGTTCAAGTGTCATTTTACAATTTAAATAATAGAATATTTAAGTGGTGTTATAATCGTACTTAGTAACTATATTACTCGTATCTGGCAATTTAATCCATTTTTATAAACATTTATTAGGTATCGATACTTACTATCTACAGTAACAGCTGCATATCACGTGGTCTGACGTATGAATACGCGAAAATAGCTATAGTAGCTTTTCAAGCTGTCAGATAAGGCCATTTCCATGAAGATCTGACTGTATAGT
This sequence comes from Timema cristinae, assembly GCA_039000515.1. Lineage (NCBI taxonomy): Eukaryota > Metazoa > Arthropoda > Insecta > Phasmatodea > Timematidae > Timema > Timema cristinae. The sequence goes on along the minus strand of JBCFYV010000935.1, from coordinate 52,228,032 downwards.
TCTATCCAAATACAAAACCGTGGGCGTAAATGGATGGGAAATTAAAACAACAAAAGAGCAGCATTTTTTTTAACGAGAAAGACAAACTAATATTTACCAACATAAGTGCACTCTAGATTGTTTATAGAAGAAAAATATTTAATGATACGGTTAACGTTACTATTGCATGACATAATATTAGCTCAGTCATTTAACGTGTCTGCCTACCGAAATAAGGGTCCCAGAATCAGTTCCTGATATGGCCACTAGAGGGGTGAGCTTAATCCCTGTAATTTGATGACTATAACCGATTGTGTGCGCGCAATGAGTAAAACTCCCCTAACATCACTAAACTAAAACAAGTAAAAAAAAATTGTATGCGCTAAAGGAGTGCATCTACAAGCTTATGTTAAATTGGTGGTGATTAACTAGATCACGGGGTAGTGGCGTTGAGGGTTTTTAAGGCAAGATTGAAGGAGGTCTGTTATTTAATTTTTTAGAAATATGTCTTACTACCCGTTCAAGTTATACGCCTGCCATTGTCTGTGTTGACTCAGCAGTATTTAGGTCTAACTAATATATTATTATTATTATTACATCGCGTCTACTACCCATCGGTTATACGCACTTACGCTATGTGATGAAGGTGATTGTAATGAATGAGGACCTACATTTAACGTGAATCCGACAGTGGAGACCTGCATTCCACATTCACAAGTCCTTTCAAGGTAGAAGGTTTGGTAATCAATAATTTGCGACGGATTGAACCGGGCCCCAGCATAGAAGTCTGCACCTTACCCTAGACCACCAGGTACATTTTCTAATAATAATACACATACAAATCAGATGTAATATGTTGTACGATAACCATATTGACCAGTTACAATGAACACTGTGTTACTGAAGGTACAATCTAACCTTGACAGATTACACATGGCCGTATCTAAGTCATACCATGGTGAACCATGCAAAGGAAGCGTTCTACCTTAAAGGGTACATACAAGGTATATATTATGATTGGACTAATTTACAAAGGGACGGTTGTGTGTGAAGAGGGACCAAATTAAGGCGATTGATCCTTTTCATTTGGCATGGAAATGAAGATCCATGGGAATAAACGGTTATCTTCAATAATTTTATTTTCAGAAACAAATTGTTCAAAAATAGAAGTATGTTGATTAAGTTATACTTTTTATAGACACACCTCCTCTATAATTTTAACAATGATCCAATATCAATAATTTGGACATTTTTTACTAAAAAACTGCCGGTTGCATTACAAAAAATAATAAAATTTAACACCTAATAAACATTGATACATTATCTTAGAAAAGGCGTTGAAAATATGACTATAAAAATTTCACTTGTTTTCGAGAAAACATATTTCCAAACGTATGATTTTTCCACAAGACCTGTCCAGTCCTGTCTACTGCTTCCATGATCTATCTTTTCTTGTTGGCGCGGAAGAATACTTTGGTCGGTTGTGAAGCCATGCCACGCCTTTCCCCCTCCCAACCATCATCCCACAAAATATGTTTTAGACCTGCACTTGACAGGGCCAAGGGCACTTAAATCAGAAGATGGTGCTCGCCACCCTGTTACTCCTGGTAGTTCACGTATTAATACTTCAAGTCTTATGATCTGAATCGGTCACTTTTGGAAAATATTATCAATAGCTATAATATTACACTAATAATATGGTAAAATATTAGCAGTGTTGACTGAAAATATATCAATATTTATTCTATAAATTGTCCTTCAAATTTCCATTCATAATAAAATCAAGCAATAGTTTTTCTACTGCCTAAATATGAGAGATATCAGTCGGAAAAAAACCCAAATATGTGATTTACAGTCCAAAAGTTCGACTAGGCCTTGTGAGAGGACAAACAAGAGCCATATGGACTATGGAGGGTAGTCACGTTGGACTACTTGGTGGTCTCCTTGAGGTTGGGCAGGTGGGAGGATAACTGAGGCACCAGGTGGAGGATACTCACGTGCGCCAGGTTGGACTGCTTGGTGGTCTCCTTGAGGTTGGGCAGGTGGGAGGAGAACTGAGACACCAGGTGGAGGATACTCACGTGCACCAGGTTGGACTACTTGGTGGTCTCCTTGAGGTTGGGCAGGTGGGAGGAGAACTGAGACACCAGGTGGAGGATACTCACGTGCGCCAGGTTGGACTGCTTGGTGGTCTCCTTGAGGTTGGGCAGGTGGGAGGAGAACTGAGACACCAGGTGGAGGATACTCACGTGCACCAGGTTGGACTACTTGGTGGTCTCCTTGAGGTTGGGCAGGTGGGAGGAGAACTGAGACACCAGGTGGAGGATACTCACGTGCGCCAGGTTGGACTGCTTGGTGGTCTCCTTGAGGTTGGGCAGGTGGGAGGAGAACTGAGACACGAGGACGGAGCGGCTGCGAGTCACGGAACGGGCGAGCTTGGCGAACTTGCTGAGGCCTGCAGACAAAGAGGAAGACACGTGAGGTTGGATCACTTGGGGCAGGTGGGAAGGACATGTTCAGTAACTGAGGTCGTTGGTAGCTAGAACTTCCTTCGTCACAGAGGGCTTGCAACAGCTACTCTCAATATTACCTTTGAAGGAAATGCAGGTCTTATAAAGGAAAGCTTTGTATTTGTTCTCTCTCGGTTAACTGTTGTCAAATTGCACAGTTTTTAATCGTTACGACGTGAAGGAGGATGTAGGTACTTATAATACCTCTACTATTAAACAATACTCTATGAAAGTAACAAGTGAATGATGGTAAAATAAGTTATTTCCTACCGACTCTGTGTGCAGCTTATTTTATAAACATTGACTTTTTCCACAATCATGAAATTTCCTTTCAAACTAACCATAGTTGGTTTTGATTCTACATAATTTTGTTTGCCCTTCCAATCCTTGCTTACATTGGGAACAGTACTGTACAGTACAGTACAGTCCTGTCAACCCTTGCAACAATCCACATCCTGTTATATATTGGTAGATATTTTAAAATATCTTTTGTTTTTTTAAAGAAAGATAATATTTTCTGTTATGATAAATGTTATATTAAAGCTCTACTGACTCTTCTTTAGGGAGAACAATTATTAATATAAATGATAAAGTTTGATTTAATAAAGTGAACCTAAGGAAGTGATATATAATAATTTAATAACTGACAAAATATATGTAGATCAATTCTATACATATATTTGGTAAATTAATAAACTACATGTCACTTTTTTAATATATTAATCCCTTTATTTGATAAGTAATATTAAATATTAAGATATTGTATTATTAAGTTCACTGCCTAGTGAGAAACAAGTAGTTTTATATAATAGGCTACTAAATATATATTTACTTTAATGTAATTTGAAATTGAGAAATATTAAGATTTTTTCTAGTCTATAACATCTTTGCAGGAGATTTAACATATTGTAGAGAGTATTATTTGGGGAAAGATAGCAGGGGGGAAATTTTTCAGACCATTGTAGCAACACCGACCAGGTAAAGAAGCCAGAGTCAGCTTTACCTGGGTGTGTCATTAGTTGGGTTTATCCGACTCTCTGCTTTGGCCGGGCATAATATGTTCTGGTCTTCGGTGTTGTATTTACAATCGGTACGGTAGAAACCGGAAATTTAATGAAATAGACATTTCAAATCTATTTTTGAAATGATTGATTTGGGCACATTAATAATATTAACGAGTAGAGTTAGGTTTAAAGGAACAAAATCAACTCTAAATAAATACATTGTGAACTAAAAATTATATTAAATATAATTTTTCTGGTACAAAAAGAGTAGTATCTATACATGATTTTAAAAAATAAGTTATTTTACCAGTTTTAAACTTTTATAAATCAATTTTCTTTAACACATTATAATTGTGTCATTGTGTACACCTCATCTGCATGTTTAATAATCTTAGTCTCAACCCCGTACCTTAATTACTATATCTTAATAATACTAAATCTCAACTCCGTACCTTAATTACTTTACTTTAATTATACTAAATCTCATCCTCGTACCTTAATTACTTTACTTTAACAATTACACGTAAAACGCATCAAATAACAAGTTTGCCCCTTATAGCTCGTGAATTACTGTAATGATTTAAAAACATTGAACCATTTTTATAGCCACACTTGTTAAAATTGATCAATAAAATATGTATTGTAGAATTAACTTATTCTTACGTATAATTTAACAGAGCCCAGATTTTGATTACCAAAGATAAAAAAATTACCTATAAATTGACTCAAAAATTCAAAATATCTACTTCAAAATTTTCAAAAAATGACCTAATCATATGAAACGATTCTCGTAAGAAATGCATAAGACTAAATCAAACACGCACTCTACAAATGTAAAATGCTATCAGAAGCCTTTACCAAATAAGCTCTTGTTGGGCTGAATATAGCATTGATTCACAAATATCTGCTTCAGAAGTAAGAGCTACCCCCTCTTCAACGCAACCCTCACAGCTTAGATGAATTGTTTCACTAGTAATGTTTATTTTACAACCAGAAAAGCGAATAAGACAAAGTTCACAGTCTTCATTATCTTCTCAATCAGGTAATTATGTGTTTAAAAAAATTGGTTTGGTTATTTATGCATTTATAGAATATTGATGTTAATTTAAAATACACTTATCCGACATTAATGCTTAAAAATTATTCTAAAATAGGCAATCAAAGAAAATGTTACTTTAAATTTCAAAATAACAATAAGTGACAAAGAAAATATCTATAAAATATAAATGTTTACAACAAGCGGATCAAGAACAGAGGTCATGTATGGCTACTTTTGAGCATTGTGTGTGACAAAAAAAAAAAAGTGACATCTCATTAAAAACTAGCTCTGCTAATAAATTATCGTGACATGGGCTAGAAGTATGCATGACCTTGGAACTGACCTCCCTTGTTGTCTTCCGACTCTATGGGCTGTTTGAGGGCGGTGATGTCCCTGAAGGTGAGGAGGAAAAGTACCACCAGGTCCCTTTCGTTCTTGATGGGGGCGATCTGTAGAAGGAGCCATAGCGGCGTCTCTGCGAACCACACCAACATGGACCGAATAGGAAACACACTTCATAGAGGAAACTTTACACTCCCCTCTGTTGTTTCCAAGAAGTGTGGAGGTTAATGAAGGGGGCAGGGCTAAAAAAAAAATCTGACAACCCTTATTTTATGATGGAATATGTTAGCGGTGAGTTCTGGTAGCTTACCTCTTGAACTTTTAAGTGGTTTTATACTCAGTAAAGACCTGGGAATAACTAATACTGACGAATATTTTATTTATTTCTTATAGCTAGCTTTCGGTATTGTATAGATGTTTAAATATTAAATACATCCATCTAAATCTATTAGGTTCATCCTGTCTTTGCCCTAACCCCTTAATTTGAGAGATATATTCATGGGTGATTTGTAATGATAAGGTGGAAGTATAGGGGACGTATAAAAATTACAGTGTTTCTGCAGTTTTAATATAGAAACTTTTTTTTTGCCAAAATAAAACGTATATATATTATATCCAGTAGAAACATAAGAGCATACTTTTCTTCATATGGTGATATCAACAGTTGTTGAATATCTGTAATGAGCATAGCTAGCAGCATTCGATGAGATACTTTATCAATGAAGATAAAAAGTTGTCAATAATTCCAGGACATCCTTGACAGAGTGTATAAAGTTAAGCTTTATGTTTGTACTGAATAATTACTTTAATTATTTTGACTAATATCTACCTATAAAAATACTGCCCTTAACTCGTTCCCCTATACGTCCTTCTTAATAGGACACACACATTTTTTTTTGTCTTCAGGATATGGTGCTAGAGGAGACTATAGAGGATAAAGTAGATATATTGGTTTGCTAATATAAAGTGGTGCTGAATGTGTTGTTTAAAAGAACTAGACGTGTAATGGTTTTAAAGACAAATGCGTGGACATGGCATTACACTTTAAATAAGTTGTTATTTAAAAAAAAAAATGTGATGCTGGACAGATTGTGTGACTTACAAACGAGTTCTAAGAAGAGTCAATGAAAAGAAAACCATCCTACCAGAGATTCTATCAAGAAAGGCCAACTGATTGAGTCAAATCATGAGAAGAAATAGCTTATTGAGTGACGTCATAGTAGGAAAATTGGAAGCGAAAAGAGGATGAGGAAGATCACGAATGCAACTGACAGATGACTTAAAAATAAGAGGGAAGATTAAGTTGCAGGATATCAAAAGGTAGCCGTTGAAAGTACATGCTGAAGGTGCAAGACAAAATACACATGGAGAGACAATAAACATAATAATAATAATAATAATAATAATTAATAATAATAATAATAATATTTCTGTGCCTATTGTTATCTATCTTTCAAGTAGGCTAAGCTCATTTAGTGGGAATAGGATTAGATAGAAACAAGGTGTACTGGAGGGGAAAGAGGTGTTCCACATTGAAGTGACACATATTAATTAAAATGAGTCATTAAATTCCAATTAGTATAATGCTGACAATACCTACAATAGGCCAGCATGAAAAAATGCTTAGTAACATTAAAACATATAAGAATAATTACATAATAAAAAATTTATAACTAAACAATAATTTAAATTAATAGATGAACACTAAAATATTGATTGAGGGAAGAGTAGTAATTAAAATCGATAAACACGAACATTATTTGTATGAAACCCAATTACGTATAGTAGCACATGTTTAACTATTTTAAAGTAGAACTTATATACACAATACTTTCGTGAAAAAGGGAGTATTTTTTAAATACCTCTCTGAAGTTTGTTCTTTTTTTTGTTATTAAAATTAAAATTCCGAAAGAGTTTACACTGTGGCTATAACGAGTTTGTAAAAGTTATTGATTGATTATTTTTGGGGGGGAGGGGGTGGAATTCTAAAGGCCTGTAAAAGTAGTTAATTACATTGCTTTAATGGATATTTACAAATTATCATCCACCCTAATTCCTTTCAGAACGTTGAAACGTGTTGTAGACGTTCGGAAACTCTACGTTATTTAATAAATGTTTTGTCATCTTAAAATATGGCTCATACATAAACGGAGGTAATAATTATCTTATTATTATTATTATTATTATTATTAGCCCCGCGTCTTACTACCCGTTCGGGTTATACGCACTTACGCTAATGTGTAATGGTAGGGTGATTGTGAGATGAAATGAAGGACCTACAGTTTAACGTGGAATCCGAACCACGGTGGTGACCTAGCATTCCACACATTCACAAGATGTCTTGTCAGAGGTGTAGGAAGGGTTCGGAAATTAGATAAATCTGTGCCGGGACCGAGGATTGAACCCCGGCCGCCAGCACAGAAGTCTGACACCTTACCCCTAGACCACCAGGTCACCCAATAATTATCTTCAAATCTTTACATTATTAAAAACAATTTTATTTTCAGTTTTATATTAAAAAATAATAATTATGAAACGGTAAAATTAAATTGTTTAACATGAAATCCAAATAAATTTCTAATAACATAGATCCAGCCTTCCTCGAACAAATAAAGAATTCTTTAACAGGATCACAAAGAACTAGCTATAAGAGGATTGAAGAATTTTTAGTAGTTTTGAATGTTCAAAACTGCCATTACCATACAAAGAATACAGTGTAAGGATATGTGCCATCAAGTAAGTGGCACCCATGAGTATGATTGCTCAGATCACTGGCCACTGACGCTAAAGGAACTACTTAAATATATGAGATATTGTCAATCAGATGTTGTACTTAACTTAAATATAGACAAAACCTTTAACAATATTCGGTCTTGGTGTTTATTGGAATTATCAAAAATATATTTTCTGTGACGCTATACATGTATAAACTTGTAAGCAAAGTTTAAAAATTGAAATTTTCTACCCAGAAAAGTCCAAAAATTAATATATTTTGGTTGTTAATTAATACCAAACTGTCCGGCAAATGAAAGGTAACTGGTATTGAAGCGTAGAATGTGTCCATGTAAATCAAATGATGTAACTTCAAAGTGTACTCACAACACAAATTGTATTGTCAATTGTATGTTCCTCCACCCCTCTTTGTTCTCCTATTTCTGGACAGTTTCACCAAGTAATGCTATAAACTCACTTGGTTTATGACGTTTATGAATGTATGCTCGACTGTTATAGTGTCTTAGCTTACTATATAAATGAAAAGGAGAGCTATTCATGTCAAGTAAATGAAAGCTTGTCGGACGCTGTGTTACGCTACTAATTTTATGACGGATACTAAAGGGATAGTTATCAATTCTTATTTATTGTTAATATATTCACGCATGCGAACATTTTTATTCTGAAGATATAGAACATGAAATACAAACTGAAATTTCCCGCTGAAATAGAGAAGATCCCAAATTGAATGTAAGAAACGAAACTTTCTTTCAGTTGAAAAATAATTTATTCTTAGCGGTGAGGCAAAAGTAAGACAAACTTCACAATTTCAATATTTCTATTTAAATTATGAAAGCACAATTTATTTCGGCATGCGTAAGGTTTTGTCCGGGTAACTTCTTACCGTCTCAATATATTTTTTATTCTTTGACATAAGGAAATACTCTTTCCAAAATAACGGAGAACATAAATAAAATAAATTTACCACAAAAGTTATAAATTAGAATAAAACACAATAATTATGAAGTATAAGTCGTACACTCTTGAAATTATTATTTACTCATAGGTAAATACAAATTACAAAATGTCTGGTAGAATCTACTGCAGTTGTTCAGAATTCTGAAATAATAGTTTCAGGCATGTATATGGTTAAATTATTTTAAAGTTTATCTGAAACATATAATTATATTTAATACAAGAAAATAGTCAAAGTTAATCATTTTAAGGTAAAATAAAATTATTACCATTGTCTCAACCCATGGGTAGAACCTAACTTTGGTGGGTAATACAACTCGAATCAAACATAGCGATTCGAATTTTTGTGTGCGTGTATTTTCCTCTATAAAAACAATAACAGTAAAGTAATCTTAATTTTAGGCATGGATATTCAATTACAAAGCCTCCTTGGAGCAACCTTAAGAAAACTCTTAGACACCAGCTCAGTAAAATGGTTCAGGCTCTAGGCCAAGTATCAGACATACAAATTACATAAAGAATACAACTTTTTTCTGTTTAAAGGGGTCATAAAAGTCGATATTTATAAAAATCTCGTGTTCAATTGATTTTTAACGATCACAATACTTCTCTCTCAGAGGGGTTGAGAGAAAGTAGAAATAAAATATAATATAAAATAGCCATTTTGAAATTTTAAATAAACAACTATTTAATTAATACCAAGTTCTCTGTTGTCAAATAAATAATATATAAATAATACTTAGAAACTTTTTTCTGGTTCGAGAGTATAGTCTCTTAACTAATATTTCCCGGTTAATTGACCTTGAGTTGGGTTCTTAAATTAGCTGAAAATATTAATAGTTTTTAATCTTCGCAGTGTAGATCCTCGTATCCTCCTGCAAAGATTGTTTCACATCGTAAAAAAATAAGTTCATTAAGCTCCCGTATAGTTTATATTTCCCAAAGCTGTGGCTGTAATGTGTAGAGCATCAGACACACTTCAAATTAGGTCAATGTTGACGTGGAGATCAAGTTTTGAATCCCGGCTGGGTGCATTGGGATTGCTTCTCAAGAGAGAGTTTCCCCTGTGGGTTTGTAAATTCTCCTTTCGTACTAATGCGGGTGCATTTACTTTAAGCCCCTATTTCCATCGCTCTTCATATAAATATATTTAAATATATTATATACTCGTCACGATGGTTTAATGGTGGCAGGTTTTTTTAACGTTTTAAAAAACAATATTTTTAATGGTTTAGGGTAGAGAAGTGAGTAGCTTAGAAGAAGTGCACCCGCATCTATATAGAGAGAGGAGGGTAAACCACCCCTGATACACCTGCATAAAATTATACATTTAAGGGGTGTAGGTGTCGCGAGAAAGGACCAATGTATTTGCAGTTTTTATAGAAAAACATATTTTTGGTCCAAATAAATAAAATATTGCTCCTGTTGAAACAGAGAGCTTAATTTAATTCACATGTTGATAACAGTTGTTGAATATCTTTCATGAGTATATCGGCGTTTGATGAGAAACTTTTTAAATGAAGACAAAAATTTGGTCATTAAATTCCAGGACACCCTTGACAGGTATTCAAGAACTTTTTGATATCACCTTGTGAAGAAAATTACATTTTATGTATTAACTGAATAATTATTTGATTTGACTAAAAAAAAAAGTTAGACTACAAAAACTATAAAAATAAGCTAATTACCTTTTCTCGCGTCTCTTTCCACCTCACCTTAAGCATACAGATTCAGCAACTCGCTCAGTGACTAGCCTGGCGTCTTGGTTCGTGTTAACCCGCTTGTGTGGGTTGAAAAAAACAAGTAAGAAACTTTAAGGAAACTTTACCAAACCAGACAGAATTGTTATGAACTTCTCCGCCTTAAACAAGTGACAGGGCTGAGGGAGGAGGAGGGAGGTGGCATGGCAAACCAAGTATTGGTATTCCTGTCGGTTTTGCACTTCCCTCTCCTACTCCCCCCTCAAGCCAGGAGATTGGAGGAGAGAGGAAAGGAGAGTAGAGTAGGAGGAGGATAGCGGTGGCTCATTTCCTGTTGCGGCTTATATTAGGAGGAACACCTTGACTTTGTTGAATAGAACACAAACTAAGCTCGCTAGACTCGATGAAACCGGATCAAAGAAATTCCAGAATATAAAAAATGGCGCATGTAATCCCGGAGCTATGGACCTGTAACAAGGGTTCTGAACACTAGACTATAGAGGAGGTCTCAGTAATACAATAGAAGAATATATACATCACTCGTTAATACTATCGACATCCCTGGTTTTGGGGTAAAGTGCTAGTCTCAGGACCCGATGTTCGTGGGTTCAAGACCAGGTGGGGTCGACGGATCTTTCTTGAGCGATAAGATTCCATAACACAAATTCCTTTGGGGGGAAAGGAAATAATTCCATAGGTTCCATGTCGATTGTGGCGTGTAAATGATCGCTGGAGGGTATGTGAAAATACCTTCCCCGGCATGACTTTTTATCACTAGCTCTTAGAATTTCATTGTGGAAGGAAACGATAAACCATCAGCACATGAGAGTTTCTTAGAGAGAGAGAGAGAGTGAAAGGGCTTACCAATTTTGCCCGGAAAGATATTTTCACATACCTTCCAGGGTTATTTTACATGCCCACAATCGTCATGGGACCGACGACTTTACTCCCCTTCCAATTGTTATAACTAAAAAAAGCCGTGGATCCCGGCTGGTTTTGAACCTATAAACATCAGATCCTGAGGCGATCAGTTTTTTCCGAGACCACCGAGGCTGTCTGTAACATAATAAGGAAAAGTAAGGATGGATTATCAATATTGATAATATATCATGCTGCACGTGTACAAATTGGAACCATCTCTTATTAAAAGTGACAGCTACAGATCGCCTATACACGTACGAGAACATATTATTATTATTATTATTAGCACCGCGTCTTACTACCCGTTCGGGTTATACGCACTTACGCTAATGTGTAATGGTAGGGTGATTGTGAGATGAAATGAAGGACCTACAGTTTAACGTGGAATCCGAACCACGGTGGAGGCCTGGCATTCCCCACTTTCACAAGATGTCTTGTCAGAGGTGAAGGAAGGGTTTGGTAATCAGATAAATTTGTGCCCGCACCGAGATTGAACCCCGGACCCCAGCACAGAAGTCTGACACCTTACCCCTAGACCGCTTTAATAGTCTATTATTTGTTATATAAGCTTATTTCCACACTTTTTATGCATTAATTTAGCATCGTTAACATAAAACACATTCTGATGTTAATAAAGGGACGTGAAATGTTGTCATTTCCTTTTTCTTTTTACATCCCTCCTTTCTATGGTATAATTTCTATTAGAAAATAAAAATAATTAATTTTTTTTAAATTTGCCTCACTACTATTTTTCCTAGTAATTTAATCTATCTGTGACCTACTTAGGTGGCCGAACGGACTAAGGTGTTAATCTCACAATAGACCTTACTGCCATTGACTGGGAGATCGGGGCTCGAATTCCGGTCAGGTGTACTGAAGGTTTTTTTTTCATAAAGGTTTTACCCTCTAATCCACGCAAATAAGGGTACACATCCTCGAAATTCAATCTTACTCACCTAAGCACACAAATTAAATCAGTATTTTATGCATATAGTCAGAAAAGATAGTAGGTCTCGCTGCTAAATGAAAATAATAGCTGGGTCAAATTCTTACAGCCTCACACATCGTTAGAAGCGCCAGGCTAGCCTTTTCTGATTTGCCGGTGACGGCGAGGTTGGGTTTTTTGAATCCCAGTTGAACGTACTGAAGGTGATTCATCATCAATTCTTTTTCACCCTGTGTACGTGTCAGTATAATATAACCCTCCATCTGCCTCCATTTTTCCTCCTTTAATCTCTTACATCTTCTTCTTCTTTCCCTTGCGCAACTTCTGTTATCTGCTTCTCATCATCTTGGTTTCACGGTATTTTTCATATATACTTCAGCTCCATCATTTTCTTTGGTATCTTTTCCCTCTCCATCCTCATCACATGCCCATTCATCTCAGTCTTGCTTCCTCTACTATCTCATGTATTCCCTATACTCTTTTCCGGATAACTTTATTTTTTATTAACACTGCTTCTTTCTAAACGTTAGTTATGCACCCATTTATTAATTACACTTATGTGTTAGATTTGAGTATGGTTAAATTTAGAAAAAGTGTGCCCGCATTTTCTAATGGAAAAAGGGGGGGGGGGGGAACCATCCAGGAAATTCCACCCTTAGATATACTCGAATGGGATTGAGCCCCCCACCTCTTGCCGTCATTAGTATCTAGTCTATTGCCAGAGTGACGTCTTAGACAATACGGCCACAGAATCGGGCTGAAACTTAATTCCTAATCCTGTTTCTTCTCGTGACAGCCTAGCATGGTCCTCACAAACGTTATCCCAATGGCCTCCAGCAAAGCGATTATTTTTCATAAATGTCCTCCGATTCTCCCTCCACGCATATGTGAGTACATTTCTTCTACAAATCTAACTTCCTCGTTCTTATTCGCATCAGTTTAAGTATGCGGATATTCCGAAATCCGAGCGAGTAAGACCAAGTGTTTACAAACCGCGTCGATTCGTTTCCCTCGTCTCTTATCTTGCCAACAAAATGGCGTCCCTAGTTTTATCGGGTTGTTGCACAAAGTGGTGCGCGCACGGTATTGAAGAGTTAAAGGAGAGACTCGGTCTCGTGTCTTGAATGACAACAGCCTCGAACCCCGAACCGTATTGATTGCAGTCCGCCGCGCCGCGCTGTTCCCTTGACGGGTAGGAGGATAGAGAAGAGAATAAGAAGAAGAGACAGGTCAGCGGTGGGAAGAGGTGTGAGAGGGATGGAAGAAAATAAATGGTACGGTGCACCACATAGACTTTCTCTTTACTTTAAGTAAAAATAAAAAAACAGTTATTTAAAACTCGTAGGATATATAAAATGAAATAATAATACTAGTAGTTGTATGAAAAATATAACTCCCTTCCTCCATCTTCTTGTCGTTATTACGCCTTCACATATATATTTGTACTTCAAGTTGAAATATCTCCTATAATTTCTACTTAGATTTGAATTTAATATTTTTCCTGGATGATTAAGTCAAACAGAAAACCAAATTAATAATATATTTAATAATACATTAAATTCATAGATAATAACACCTGTTCGCGTGGTTTTAGACGTAAATCTTGCAATATATGTCAATATTTAAAAAAAAAAATCAAATCACTTGAGACTAGCTACTGAACAAAGAAAACAGCTACCATATTTAAATAAATTATCAGATTGAGAAGCTATGTACATACAACGTATGGTATAGTTTCAAATATTATACCTTGGGAAATTTCTTTAAATTGGTTAAAGTATTTGGCAGTTATCGTGGAATAAAGAGACATACATATATTCTTTGAATGGCCGCCATCTTAAAATTGATAACTAGACCTAAAAACATACTTTTTGGACCGGCTATTTTGTTTAATTTAGTTGAAATGTGCTGCCGTTACAAATGGCTTCATGCGATTTTGTGAAGACGGAAAATTATTCACTTTTCGTTTTAACTGAAGTTGTGCAGCGTGTTTTAGAACAAAGTCCATAATAAAAGGAATTTTATTTTATAAAGTACATGTAGGCCTAGAGCTACATCTATCTATCATATTATTATGTTTTTTGTGTGCATGAATATATATATTTATAAGCTCTAGTTTCATATTTCAAGGTCATATTAAACAATATATCCGATAGGTAACTTAATTGAAAGAATCCTTTTATTATATAATTTTAAATTTTTGTTATTTGGTTTTTGTTATGTTTTAATCGATTCTCTTTGTTTATATGTTTACAAAAAGTATGACTAATATTTTGTTACTTGAAAAAGAAAAATATGAAAGTGGTATGGATGATGGGTATCATCTCCTGGCTTTTAAAACAGGGATAACTTTTGAAATTAGCACTAAAGTTTTTTTTATGATAAAATTAAAGGGTTACGCGTGTAACTTTGGATGAAGTAGGCCACAAGGGAACCAAAGGGAGGGGGTAGTAGGTACACCAGGGAAAGTTCTTGGTCCTTGATCTATGACAATATACTTCAGATATTATAGAGTACAGCCACGCGACACGAATACATAGCACGCATACATGATACACGCGTACACACAAACCAGGGCTCTTTGACGTCATTGCTTTGTTGGGGGTTGAGGTGGCGGTGGATAAGGGAGGCAGGGGGAGGTTTGTGTTACAATCTGGTTTGTCAGTCAAAGGAAGAGAGGAAGGGTGGTTGTAGGATGAGGGGGGTTTAAAAAACGGAGGAGGGAGAAACAATGAAAGTATATGAATATAAAGCCCGTATACACGCGGCCAAAATAAGTTGTTTGAATATTGCACCAGGAAAAAAAAAAAAAGAACTACAAGCCATGTTGTAATTGGGTTGGTTATGACTTTGGTGGTTTCCTGAGAACTTATTTATTGGGTTCAGTGTATGACAGACAAGCTTATTACTGTTTTAAATGTGATTTTGTTATTTTAAAATCTACTATAAAATACTAGCTTTGATATATGATGAAAAAACTATATTGAAACTTCTTTTAGTGCATCTGTTCAGTATTTGAACCCAAGTTTAATAGCAAAGGTATCCTAGTTTGATCTGCGCTGTATGTTATACTTTATTTTATCTCACTTTATATTTCAGTGGCTTGGATTGGAGTGTTTATAGGATAAACAGGATTAGTTTTAAATGTACCGTACTTGGGATTGGCTATCAATAGAACATTAATTGGTTTGTTATCAGGTAGAATTAGTTTTATATCAGATATATCAATCATAGCTTATATTCGATTGGTCAGATAAGGATAAATTTGTGTCAGTTTTACTCGCCCTGGATACATTCTACGACACGTCTGACGTCATTGATATGTATAATGTATATACATGACGCATACTTGAGTATTTCATGATATACATTTATATGATATTTAAGAGTGATTACTGTTATTGGTAGTTAATTCACTCTTTTGCATAAAACTACCGTATCCAATATTCAAATATTGGGTGCTATAGTTATTCAACGAGGTTTGGAAATAAAACTAAAGAGTACAGTTTTTCACAGTTTTTAACAATATTTGAGAATGAGTGTGTGTAAAGAAGGGGGGTGTGGTTTGAAAGGGCATCCAAGAGGTCAATGTGTAAGAAGCATCTTACGGTGTTTGGACATGCTGAGAGGATGAGTGTGTATCGAGAGACTAAGCAAATGTATGAAGGTAGAGTGTGTGTGGATCAAAAGTAAGGGGTAGGCCATGTAAGACGTTTAGATGAATGTGTGAAAAAGAGAAACATTGTAAGAGTTTTAAGAATAAAAGTGCATGTATGAACTAAGTGCATGCAGTCTAGGACGTTGGGCTTACAATATATAGTTTATGTCATTTTCATGTTTTTTTTATACGTATACTCTTGCCAAGTTTCAGCCTTCTATCTACTCAGGAAGCAGGAGAATTAGTGATGAAGGAGTGAGAACTTTCTCTTTTATATAGAGAGATTATAGTTTGGAACAATTTTTTTTAACGTTAACAGCTACCTTTTAAAAAATCTCCATAGTAAAATATATTATTTTGTATGTAATAACTAACCCTTTAAGATGTGAATTTCAAGAAAAAATTGTTAAAGACATTAAAAAAAATAAAACTTCAAAAATGATTAATCAGTATTGCCTTAGACAATTTATTTTATAAAAAAAACCTTATCTATACTAATATTATAAAGAGGAAAGATTTGATTTTTTGTTTTTTTGTTTGTGATGGATAAACTCAAAAACTACTGGACCTATTTTAAAAATTCTTTCACCAATATAAAACTACATTATCAGCGAGTAACATAGGCTATATTTTATTTTGAAAATGTATTTATTCCTCATAAAAATGTCGATAGTATATTATATAGTCGTTGGAAAAAAAAATTTGTTGAAGGGAAAGTGGGGTTGGTGAAGGGGGCGGGGTGATAGGGGTGAGGAAAGAGGAATGAGATGAAAATAGGAGGGAGGATAAAAAGAGGAAGGGGGCTATACAGTGATGCGAGGACTGTATTTTTTAAAAAAAATTAGTAAAAAAGTTGTGTTTTTATATTGACGTGATGGATGATTTGAAGCTTTGTTTTACAGGATTCTTTACAATATTCTTTTACGGGGAAGGGGGCTAGTTTATAATAATTTAAAACACTCCCTAGGTATCCATTTATGACAAACTAAAGTTACAGTGTTCTAAAAATGTGTATTATTCATCGGTCATTAATCATTCAATAAATCTTAATATTAGAGCTATAAACAAAATTACGATTTTGACTCGATCTATACCAGATCTAAGATCTAAATAAATATCAGGTTCGGACGAAATACCTCGAACCATTACGTATGTAGCATCAAGTATAGACCAACAGCTAGATTAATTTTAGCGCCACGTCTTACTACACTTTCGGGCTATAAGCATAAGTACTAATCATGCTAATGAGTTAAGTATGAGGAGGGTTGAGTTCAGAGGAAGTATAGCCGCATTTTCTTGGAGGGAGAGTGTTAAACAATTTAGGAAATAACACCCTCAGTACATTCCACCGGGATTCGATTCCCGAATGCCCATCATCGGTATTCCAGTATATTTGCGAGTTTTATGTCTTAGATCGTGTTGCCACCAAAATGGGTTCAGCATTAATAAAAAAAACACTATATTTAAAAAGATATTTTATCGTTATTAACCAACAACAAAAATTTACACATTTAATGCAATCAAACGCAAACAACCCTAACGGGTAGTAAGATGAGGAAGTAGGTGACCTGGTGGTCTAGGGGTAAGGTGTCGGACTTCTGTGCTGGCGGCCGGGGTTCAATCCTCGGTCTCGGCACAAATTTATCTGATTACCAAAACCTTCCTTCACCTCTGACAAGACATCTTGTGAATGTGGGGAATGCCAGGCCTCCACCGTGGTTCGGATTCCACGTTAAACTGTAGGTCCTTCATTTCATACCACAATCACACTACCATTACACATTAGCGTAAGTGCGTATAACCCGAACGGGTAGTAAGACTCGTAGCTAATAATAATAAGATGAGGAACAAACTAAAAGTAGACCATCTAAAAAAAAACATATCTCTAAATAAAAAGTTCTACAGTTGATTAAAAGTTGTCAAAAAGGTTGATGTTATACACACCATCAATGGACTCAAAAGCTTTTAAACCGATGTTGAAAGAATAAAAAAATAAATGTTTGTATAAAAATAGATCTGGTCGGAGAAACTCGGAAATGGGGTGAGCCAGTTAGCTCTCATTACAATGGTTTGAAGAACAAAAGAGAGAAGTCCCCTTCCACCAGAGTATAAAGTCACTAATAGCGCCCGTTAAAGTCCAGTCTACCTTCTGAGTAGGTCCGGAGAAGTATAAACGATGCAGTAACGACCCGTACAAGGTCATTAGCGGGTCCGTAACCGGCAAGCAGAATGTTTTTATTAACTACGTGAGAGACCTGTCGCAGGATGAGTTTATCTAGGTTAAACAATAGAGAAGTGTGTTTATTTAATCCGGCTTGGATTTCACGTGAGCTGTTAGGTAAATTCAGACACCATAGCTCAGTCAGTAGTGTGTCTGTCAACTGAGCTATGGATCCCAGGTTTGATTCCTGGAATTTAAAAAAAATTATCATTGGTAAACTGTAGGTTTAGAGTTTCATAATGATAACTAAACTGCTGGGGCCTGGATGCTGCATATATTATATATTTAAGTTAGTTTATATGTTGTGCGCTGATATAATCAGTTGGCTCAAAAAGTGCACGTTAATATCGCAAATATTTTTTTAGAATGAAAGTTGTAGGTAAAAATATATTGATCATTTCATGAACCTAATATAATCTGATGATTCATTATTAGTTGACGATATCCACACGTCATTCACAAACTAACCGGCCTCGTGGTATAGTAGTTTTAGCTCTGGCTGCTGACCTAAAGGTCTTGAGTTTAATTCTCTATTGGTACCGGGGAGTTTTTCTCTCGGAAAAAGAATAATTCCCATGGTCACCGGGGTTTTGGTTAGGTTAAGATCGTAATTGGCTCCATCCCCTCATACTCACTACCATCACCCTTCATCTCATTCGGGACATGGTGGACCTCCACGAAAATGATTTATTTACTATTAGTTCCTAGGCAACGTTACTTTAGTACTAGCTAATCTTTCCGAAAACTAAGGTACAGATTGAGGTATCCCAGGCACGCAATTATTATTACTATCATAGTCAAAACTATGAGTGATAAATGATCCTGACAAGTCTTAGATAGCTCACTGGATGAATATTGACGCACTAAACTAAATATCCCGGGCTCAATTCCCATGTACACACGTAATTTAAAAAACTTACTAACATGATGCTTGATACGCTTATATCCATTTTATTAACTAAAGGTATTTAACGTTCACTTTTTGAACCGATTGATTCTACCCACACACGAAAATTTCTGGTAGCGAGAGTGTAAGGTCCTACCAATTTTTATGGAAAGGGTATTTTACATCACACAACTTCCTTTTTTTTTTTTTTACATGCCACAATCGACACGAGATTGACAGTTTTACATCCCCTATGAATGAATATGTGCTATGATTTTATCGCTCAAGAAAATTCCGTAGACCCCAGCTGGGTTTGAACACACGAACCTTGAGTACTGAGGTGAGCACTTTACCCCACAGACCACCGAGGTTGACCTTATATCTGTAGATAATGATCATACCAGCTTGTGAGCTTCACAGGCCACGAGCGGTTACTGCAAGTGTTTGCTTAATTCCATTACTATATTAAAAACAAATTGTTAAAATAAATGTAACCTGCTTCGGTGACCACTTGGTCTAACGTGCTACTCTCGCCGTGGATTAGTCTGCCTGAATACGGATACATTGGTGTTCAATCACGATTGGGTGCACTGAGAGGGTTTTTTACTAATTGGTTTTCCACTCTCCTTCTACGCAAATGCGGGAAATTTGGTTTATTTATGAAAATAGCCTGTAGTGATCTTACTGCTAGGATTTAAATTTAAAAAAATCACGTGGAAGCATAATATGTCTACACATATTAGGAATCCAGAAAACGTTTATTTTGAAACAAGGTAATATTGTTTAGGTGCAAATAGTAGATGAGTGTCTTAAATCGTCAGCGGTAGAGCGGTAGTATTATCAGAAAACAAGTAAGAAGCAGAGCAGGGGGACATTTTATTTTCTTCCCTCTCTTTTTATTTAATACATTGGCACTTATGTGCAATAATTCTTAATATGCTAATTTAGGTGAGTCAAATTAACATCTGTCCTGATTCAAAAAATATCTTTGAATACACCAAGAAGTTAATGTCATTAGTAAAAAAGTAGCTCAGTTTTTAGATCATTATTGTTACAAAATAAAACTACGCCAAATTTTTACATTTGTTTTTACTAATATTTGCACGAGAAATTTCATTATTTTTTGGAAAGGTTCCGAACATTAAACTTTAGGTTTTGTATTGAAGTAAAGCTAATCGATAGCAAAGGCATGTTCATGAACAAATATTTAACTATCATTTGTTCCCTTTCGTAAGAGAAAACAACTGTTCAAACAAAAAGGTGTGCTAAATATGGTTTATATTAATGTGATGTGCCAACTAGAGTTTCGAGGAATTGATATTGTGTGAGTAAAAAGTAAAAATTATAATACACCAACCTCATATTCCAGATTTGCCTAAATCATGACCAATTTACAAATGTCATTGTTCCAATTAATGGTGTATTTTTACAACGTTTATAAATATATGAATCCACATTGTATTTTAGTTCATAAAAAATCCCGTGGGCTCAAAGATTCGTGGATCCATCTAAGAGTT
This sequence comes from Timema cristinae, assembly GCA_039000515.1. NCBI lineage: Eukaryota > Metazoa > Arthropoda > Insecta > Phasmatodea > Timematidae > Timema > Timema cristinae. The sequence continues at coordinate 52,207,622 of JBCFYV010000935.1, read as the reverse complement.
TGACATTCCATATATATATTATATATATATATATATATATATATTAACAGGATTAATTTCAATTTTAATTTTTTTGAACTAAAGTTAACTAAAATAAACTAATGTAGGTAAACATATTCAAATTTTGTTTGGTGTGATAGCTTCTTTTTTTAAATGATACGTCATTTAAACTACATTATGTGATTTAAGTCATTAGAATTAATTTATTCTAACAAACAGCTTAATTTATGGTTTCTGTGTTTGGTCTTTAATTAAGCGATATTAACTAATAATATCTTTGATAAGGATAAAAACGCCACCGTTTAGATGTACTCAACGGAGGCCCCCTTCAAAGCCATACTTATGCTGTTCCGTGTTGCAGTACTGTTTAAGATATTGCCTACCACAGCTATCTCACGGCGACGTCATACTTGTAGCATTAGAATAGGTAAGAGCAAAAGTCGCCTTAGTCACAAACTTTCGAATGCTGTCTCTCCTTTTCCGTGTATCGAATTGGTCAATGGCCATTGAAACAAAAATATTTGAAGTAGATGGTTAGGTCACTGGTGGCCAACTAGCACAGTTGGTAGCTCGGCTGACCTGTTAAAATAAGACCGTAGCTGACCTCAGCTATTGTATCTTAAATTATCAACTCGCTAGACATATCGCAACATGAAAGACAGCATTAGTCCCGACTACAACTAACACACCTCTTCTAGACTTAATATACCTATATTACACCTAACACACTGACTACACTCAACATACACCTGGATTAAAATATAACACACCTATATTAAATTAACCCACCTATATTACGCTTAACCCACATAGATTACATTCATCACACCTAGATTATTACACTCAACACACCTAGATTACATTCAACACACCTATATTACACTCAACACACCTAGATTACATTCAACACACCTAGATTACATTCAACACACCTAGATTACATTCACACAACCTATATTACACTCAACACACCTAGATTACATTCAACACACCTAGATTACATCAACACACCTATATTACAATTAACATACTTATATTATAATTAACACACCTAGAGTATCTGAATTACAACTAACATCTCTGGTTTTTAACGCCTGTGACTTAATTATTCTAGTGGAGGACTTTTGGCCTGCATACTTGCGTTCTTCTAGAAATCCCTGGCCCAAGAGTCGAACAGGAACCCTCTCAAAACCTTTGGTAGAGTAAGGTTGAATATTCTCTTAACGTTTCCACTCCACTAACCTCTAAGAAATTATGTTTATTTATAATTTTTATCGCCGTGTCTTAATACCTGTAAAGGTTATACGCATGTATGATAATTACTCTAATGGAATAGGGATGAGGAAGGAAGCATGTTTGTGGAAGGAGAGTGGGAAACCATTAGGGAGAAAAAACACCTTCAGTAGACCAAAAAGGTATTTGAACTCTGATATCTCAGCCCTCAGTAGGCCAATATGAACAAGAGTGACGACTTAGATCATTCGGCCACTGAAGCGGGTCTTATGTTGTTGAGATATTTCCAATCGTATGTTGAGTTTAGGTTTAATATTGACAAAATCTTCAAGAGTATTCGAGTTTGTTGTTTATTAGGATAAATCTACGAATCTGTCACACACAACACACACACACATATATATATATATATATTATATGTAATATATATACTTGTAAACATAGATTAAAAGTTAACATTTTCCACTCTGAAAAGTCCAAAAATCCACATATTTTGGTTCATCACTAAGACCTCAATTCTAGGGAAACGAAAGTTAACTGGCATAGAAGCGCAGAACGATTCTTTGTGAATCGAATGATGTTATTTAATAGCGTGGTCAGAAACACAAACTGTATTGGCCTTTTTAATTTTCTTCCTCTCCTGTTTGTTCTCCTACGTCCTAACAGCTCCACCCAGGGACGATATAAACCCACTCTGTTTCCTGGTGTTTAGGAATTTCTGACTCGACTATACTAGCGCCTTAAGGAAGTGCACCCGCACTTGCGCCGAGAGGGGGTGGTTAACCACAGTTTAACATCCTCCCCCTCTAGTGCATGAGGAGGAGATTACAACCCCAATGGAGAAAGTGACGAGTTAAAACCACTAGACCATTGGCACAGGTATGTACAAAAACTACCCTTAAATTTAGATATGGGTCGAATTCTACAGTTCTCAAATGCGAATCTTAAATTTGGTTTTAAATCTCAAATACAAATTTGAGTCCTTGATTCTTTAAGAAAAAGTACAATTTCAGTTAAAGGTAAAAATTTTAAAATTTAATTTAAAAGTAAAAAGTTGTTTTAAGTTCCGGTGATATTTACAAAATGCCATTTTCTTTGTCATGTTTATTATTTAATAAATAACAAAGAGAATACGTTTTTAGTAAATTAAATATATTATATATTTGTAGTTTTTGTTCAATTTTTCTCCGCAACTACAAAAAAATATATATAATTCCTTTAAATTAAATTGCTACCCACGTCGGTGGTCACATGATCCAACGTGCTATTTTCGAGTTTGACTAGACTGTCTAAGACTGGGAGATTGGGGTTCGATACCAATTGGGTGCACTGAGGGTGTTTTCCCTAAATTGTTTTCCACTCCCCTTCCCCACAAATGCGGGTGCACTTCCTTTCAACTAAACCATTAGTGTAATTAGTACATAGGCGTACAGCCCGAATGGGTTCAAGACGTGGTGCCTGAAAAAAAATTAAATTTCTTTAAACTTAATATATCATCAAGTCAAGGTCTTTCATATTTACTTTAGAGATGCTTTATAATTTGTTGAGATTTTTACGAATATCATAGGATTAGAAGGATTTGAGGAATCTAAGATTTGACCAGCGCATCTCTAATCTTTAATGTACTGTACCCGTGTGGGAATAAAAACAAAGTTTTCAAGTCAGGCTGAATTATGTCAGCGCATACCTAACTCTATCAGTCAGAACTCTCTCTTCGTTATCATAGCAAGCGAACCCCAGTGAAATTTCGCTATAAGTTGCAACCCATTTACAGGAATTTGTTATTCCCACCAAGGGATGGAGAGGGGGGCTAGGAGGTGGTAAATACTGATAAGGGACAGAAGGACAAACAACTCAGTCCTCGCGTGACGTCACGACATACTACCCCACCTCTCTCTCTCACACACACAGTTTCTCATTTTATTGGGGTTTAACCATTTATCATTCCGCCCGCGCAAGAACATGTTACCTCTTCATATCTCTCGCAGTAGTAGATGTTCACTGAGGAGCGTCATGACACCCCCTCAACCTCTTCCCCCCCCCTTCCTCTAACAAACCACCCCTTATGTGTGTGTGGTGTGGACTAGCTCGGGGGTTACACTGTGGTGGAATAATCAACTGTGCTGTCGAGCAACTGGGGCCTTTACCAACGAAATTGAATTGAAATGGGGTGGGGGGGGGGGGGGGGCAGTGAGGATGTCACACCTTGTTCAAAAACTAAGGGGCGTAAACTCTCTTGTAATTTATTCTTTTTATTATTTCTTCTACGCTTTAAAAAAGCATGGGCCTTTTTTCAAAGACTTAATTACCTGCATCGGTTAAGCATGCAGACTTAAATGTCAAGCTCATCTCCTGTCCAATTTTCATAGGAAGGACATTTACATAAGAAAAATAAGTTTGTTTGTTAATATTGATAATATTTTACTATATTATAAGTTTTATTTGATATTTAAAATATCTATCAAGAGATGATAATGCAGACCACATACTTGAATGAATATCTTAAAGTGGAAATGGTAACTTTTCAAGTTGTCTTCTTATGGATAATTGTACTGTAGTTTGGTATTCCGGTAACGGGGTGTACTTAAAAAAAGGCCCTTCACTCAATGGCTTCCCACCCCATACCTCCAAATGAGTTTGGGTATTATTTCCTTTAAATCCTAGATTCTTCATCCCTGACTCATCATCGAAATTTATATGTTTTAGTCTGGACGTTTTGTAAAACCCAGTAGATAAAAAGATTTAATATAATGTGACCTCCTTCGGTGGCCACATGGTTTAAGTCACTAATATTGCAATATAGTAGACTGCTGAAGAGGGGGAGAGCGGGGAACAATCCCAGAAGAGTACATTGAGGGTGGTTTTCACTATATGGTTTTCCATTCTCTCTCCACTCAAATGTGGATACACTTCCTCTAAATCAAACTTTCCCAATCCCTAGGATACTAGCGAAATTAGTACATTGGCGTCCAACCCAACAGTATTAAGAAGCGGTGCTAAAATATATACGTATATTATATATATAAATATATATTAAAAAATTAATATAAAATACAATAGGGTTATATAATATATATGTTTTATATTACTTTCATATATAATTATAACTTTATAATAAATATAATTAATATATTAATATAATCATCCATGTGTATCTGTTTTCCTTCCAGATTTGTTATACTTTCCGGTAATTAAAGGTTGAAATTTGAAATGGAATTTTCCTGAGAATCTAAGAATGATGTAAAAAATCATAAATCTGAAAAATTTGAAAATGTGTCCAATTGTCTACCCCTAAAGTCCACCATACTTACGTTATTGTCCAAAAAATCAAATTTGTCTGTTTGCACTGAAATTAATTTCTGGGGGTTTCTAACACTGTTAAACACAGCCCTGTTGTTTTTCTCAAATTTACGGTCAGCTGAACTTAAATAAATACCAAAATGGAAATAAAACATTCAACAATTGTTATTTCCTGTTTAATTTTAAATACATTTTATATATGTGGTTTCAAGACCAAGTAAACAAGATTCGGTTATTGGCTTTTTGAAATTAGAATCAACTCTCCCTTAATTGGTAGCTAAATGGATGATAGGGGATTCTGGAGGCATGTAATTAGAAAAAAAACAGTTAAAGGTAGTTGTAAAGCTAATTATGCCAGTAATGTAGAGGAAACACTCAAAATAACATTATTAAGGTTAAATATTGTATCTTTATAAGTGGTGGATGGTGACATGAAAGGAGGTTTCAATGACAAAACTAAAATACTTATCAGTTTGATAGAAGAATGAAATTTGTCGGGAATGTGTAAAGACCACCCCAAACAATAATTAAGGTCTGAACATTCTTAAATTTTAAAGTGAAGTACCCTCAAATCCAGTCAAAACTTTCAAAACTATTTTTTTTCTCTAAATTATCCGTCGTAAGCATGCTAGCATTTGATGAGAAACTATTTAAATGAATATTATTTATTTTTATCAAATTCTAGGACGCTTTTGACAGATATTCAAGAATTATTGTTGATCACGTGGATGGTTTTTTCAAGAAACTTTTTACGATACAGATCTGGAACTAAATAAAATTAGCATACGACCACTGGAAACGCGTTGGAAGATATATAATGTAGGTGCATTCAGAATCAATATTAACTATATTTACACTTCTAGTTAAACGTGTGAATTAAAGTGCGATACTAGTTATAGGTGGTGTGAGTTTAGCTTTCCTTACTCCAAACCTGTGTCCCAAAGATGTCTTAGGAGTCAAGTCTCCTAAAGCCAAGAGTGTCATGAAACTATGCAAAACCCCTTGAGGATTGATCTGTAAGCAGAGATAAATGGCTAAGAGCCTTATATTTTGCTCGTATTCCAGGAGTTTGGTCAGAAACCATTTTGACGCTTGAATGAATTAATCTTATAAATAACGTGGGGTTGACCAACAGTCTTGGTCAGACCGTAGAGGACGAGCTAAGTTTCTTGATTATTTTTTAGAATAATAAGTATTGTTCAAAATAAATATAACTAGAAGTTCTGTGAACAGTAGACTTCTTTCCCTCCATTAAAAAATATTATAAGTTCTTTCCAATAGTTTTCTCTATATTATAAATAAACAACACTCCCTTCGTGACGCTAAATACAAATAATAAGTTGCCAAAATCCCGGACAAAATTAAAGAAAAATATATCTTATTTTATCATCATGTCTTATTATCCATTTGGTTTATACGCTTATGTACTATTTACGCTAATGGGTTTAGGATTAGTGAAGTTATATTTGTGGGAGATGTACCCGAAATTGTGTGGAAAACTATTTTGGACCCATCTCTCCCCCCCCCCCCCTTACACCTGACTGAGTTCGAACTTCAATCTCACCGTCATCAGCAGTCTAGTCTACTGCGAGAATAGTGCGTTAAGCCATGCGGTTACAGGAATAGGTTGATGGATAAATCCAAAATTAGTGATGACCCTCATTCCTCTTAATATGGTCAAATCCTTCTTTCTTTCTTTCCTCTTAATACTTTCGAAGCTTTTAATTTAATATCAAGATGATTCACGACAAAGCGATGCCATAAAACCATAGAGTGAGAGCATATTATTATTATTATTTTATTATTATTAGCACCGCGTCTTACTACCCATTCGGTTACGCACTTACCTAATGTGTAATGGTAGGGTGATTGTGAGATGAAATGGAGGACTACAGTTGAACGTGGATCCGAACCACGGTGGAGGCCTGGCATTCCCCACATTCACAAGATGTGATTAATACACGTCTAGTCAGAGGTGAAGGAAGGGTTTGGTAATCAGATAAATCTGTGCGGACTGAGGATTGAACCCGGCCGCAGCATAGAATCCGACACCTTACCCCTAGACAACAGGTCACCCTAGAGCATATTGTTGATAAATTTAATATATATATATACATATTATGTATATAAATTGGATAAAATATTTAGATACTAGCTATTTATTTATTTATTTAGAAATAATTATTATCTTATTTAATTCGAATACTTTATTTTTTAACACTAGAAAAATTATATTTGGTTGGAATGCATTCCTAGGACCGTTGAAACCACCTAGGTTAACCTAATAGTTAATCAACGCTGGATACTATCTAAATATCAGTTGCATAACACATGACTTGACGTATGAATACGTTAAAAGAAATAATCACTTTTTCTCTGTCAAATAAGGCCCTTTAATGAAAACTGGGATGTAGGCTTACATATTTTATTAGCAGAGGTTATACCATATAATATTTACTCATAAATTAACATTATTTTGACCTGTTTCAGTGGCCGCATGGTTTGAGGCGTCATTATTGCAATATACTAGACTACTGATGACAGTAAGATCAAGGTTCGAGTTCCGGTTGGGTGTACTGAGGGTGGTTCTTCTTAAATAGTTTTCCACTCTCCCTCCACGAAAATGTGGGTACACTTCCTCTACAGTCAACTTTCCTCAGCCCTATTGCATTAGCGTTATTAGTACTTATACGAATGACCCGTACAGGTAGTAAGACACTTTTATAAAAAGAGAAAATGAAAAAATTATTTTGAATCTAGGCTAATTTCCAACCAGGTTGGTTCGTAAGTCCTGCAACATTAATGAGTTGACTTTTAAGTTCCGAGTTTAATTATTTCACTATAAATTATTTTAAAAGTTGGTTCACTGAATTCGATTTTTTTTTTTCTGCCTGTTTTAATGCTTGGTTTAAAATCAAACCACCATATTTCCTGTATGGTAAGTAAGATTTGGTTACACAATGGTTTGACTGTACAAATGCAAGAAAGAAAGAAAGAGAGCAGTGGCGGCTCGTGTATAGGCACTGCGGAACTGCAGCACCCCCTATTTCCACTTGATATTATCGATAACATTTAATATAATGACTCATTTTTATTTAATTCTTTATTTATTTTTGTAGTACAATTTATATTCCTTAAGCTTAATGTCAGTACTTCAGTAGTAATCCCCAGTTTATGGAAAAGATACAAAAATCTTTGTATGGAACTGTGCGCTTCACAGTTCCACGACGTGGTGTTTGACTGTTGTGCGCATGCGCACATAAGAGGAGATGGGGAGGAAGGTGGGACTGCCAGGTAGAGAGAGTACTGTTGCTCTCGCAGTGCCGGCTCTGGCGTGATGGTGGAAGGAAGTTTTTTTATACTCAGCGTGTGTTGTGCTTAAAAACCGTGTACCATATTCTTGAATGTGATAAACTGTATAAGAGTTTAGAATTAGATTATTATTCTTCTTCCAGCCATTCTATTCTATTTGATTTTTTTTTTTTGTTCCTTTATTCAACAGAAAACTTTAACCATGGCCTTGCATACCCAATAAATAATTTCTGTGACTGTAAGTGAACTTCAACAGCTTAAGTTTTCACAGCTATCCCTCCATGAGAAAATTACAGTTAAGAAAAGAGGTCGTTCAACACCTGATATTCTAATATCTCAGCCAGGTAAAAGCAACAACCAGAAATATATTCGTAGCTTTAATTCTGAATGTTACCAACAGAAAAGTTGGAATTGTGGTTGTGAAGTAAAAAAATGCACTGTTTTGCCTCCTGTGTTTGCTGTTTGGAGGTGATGTACCGTGGACAAAAGATGGTTTTAGAAATATAAACAAAATGAAAGAAAAAACTTAAAAGCATGAGAAGTCAGAGAAACACTTTGATAATGTTGTTTCACTGTCACTTTTAGGAACCGTAAGTATTAAGGAGAAACTTAGTGAGTCATACAGACTTTCAATCAATGAGCATAATATAAAAGTTAAAAAGAACGTGAAATTTTGTCCAAAATAATAGAATGCATTTACTTTTGTGGAAACTTTGAAACTCCCTTACGTGGACACGATGAAAAAAACGATTCAGTAAATCCAGGGGTATTTAGAGGATTAGTAAATTTTGCATCTAAATTAGATTCAGATTTGATGAATCACTTAGAAACCAGTGCAGTCTTCAAAGGTGTTTCTAAGGCTATTCAGAATGAGATACTTGACTGCCTGCTACAAATATACCATGAGGAGATAAGGAGAGAAATTAGAAAAGCTTCCTTTGAAGCTGTCATAGCTGATGACACAACAGATGATTCGGAACACACTCAAATGGTCCTTGTTCTACGGTACGTATTGAATGGAGAAATATCTGAGCGTTTTTGGGGATTCTTTATTCCAGAAAATCAAACTGCAAATGGCATATCAAAACGCATTTTAGAACAATTTGACATAATCCTTAAAGGAAATGGACAAAAACTGATAGCCCATACATTTTATGGTGCAAATATCATTAAAGGCAAAAAAGGAGGAGTTAAGAAAAAATAAAAGCAGTTTATAGTAATGCACATTCCATTCACTGTTATGCACATCAACTTAATTTAATAATGAGAAAGCAGCAAGTATTACACGAAACGCAAGAATTTTTTTTTCTATAACATTCTGGCTATTCCAAAATTCTTCTTAAGATCACCACAACGTGTGTCCATTCTCAAGAAACATATGGACGTCAGCATTCCATGTCCATCCTTTACAAGGAGGAATCTAAACATACGAACCATAAACAAAGTTCATGAAAATTTGCAACCTTTATAAAACGGCCGTACTGAAATTCAGTCAACATAAAATGCAGATCAAACCATTGCAAAAGCAACAAGAATTTTAAAATACCTGAATGATAATAATTTCAAGTTTTGGTTAGAGCTTTTTCATCAGTTTATGTCTCATGTTGAAATAATTTACAACCAAATGCAGTCTCGAGAAATTAGTGTGTTTAAATTTAATGAATATATAACAAATTTCAAAACTTCTATTTTAGAATTGAGAAACTCAAAGTACTGTGAGAATCCTTCAAAGACACTCATGGCAGAAGCTAAAGAAGTGTGTGACTATATATGTGTTTATATAATAGACGAATATTCTTCCACTAAACACTTAGTAACTGCTAAATTGTTCAACAAGAATTGCTTCACTAGATTTAAGAATGAACATCTCACAAAAGAGATAGTACTGACCACTGAAGCTTATCCAATGATTGAAAAAGAAAAGCTTGAAAATGAACTAAAACTATTCTTTGTAGGACTGATATTCATGAATATTGACAATTCCCATGACTACATCAGAGGCAGAGCGCTGCTTTTCAACATTTAAAAGAATAAACACTTTTTAAGAAGCACTATGAATTCGGAAAGACTAAATGTGCTTGAGTACTTTCAATGGAGAAAAATTTCCTCAATTTTCACCCAGAGATCAAGGAGAAAGTTATTGAACTTTTTGCGAAAATTAAAACAAGAAGAATGATTTCATTTTTAAATGAATAGATCAAGCTTTAACTGTAACAATTTAAGTTAAAGTAAGTAAAAAAAGTCTTTTTTTTTGTTAAGTATTTATCAAGTTACTGAATAAATTTTATTTTTATACATGTTTTTCTACTTTTACACAATTTTCTGGAGCAGTGCCCCCACTAATTTTAGCTACGAGCCACCACTGAAAGAGAGTAATATTTAATGAGCGCACTAAAACAAAAACAAAAAATTACAAAATCTCCATCATATAATAATCTCTATATAAATTGCTGCAGTAACAGAGGCAGCCTTTTTTTTTACGAAGTCAGACCTTATCTATATAGCCTCTAAATGTCCCAAATGGAGCTGGCCTAGTTTTTTTCGTCCACTACGCGAGTTTCAACTATTTCAATAATAAACTAAACTGCTGCTAACAAATGGAACGTTTATTATGTGTTAGTATACTCGTGACTCATGAGTAAATAAACATGTACGTATGATCTTTTGTAATTTTGATATTGCTCTATTTAAACACATTTAATGATGTAATATCATTCGTATAATGTGTATATTTTATAGTTTCTGGTGCTGTAAAGCCAACATGATTATTTAATATTTGTATTTATAAAAAATAAATAAAAATATGGCACTCATTATGTAAAATGTATACATTTAAATAATATTTATTTCATTAATGATTATATTTACAACCGGCTAGGTTCTTAATGGGGGGTTACTAAGACATCACTATCGTGATAGACTGGACCTATTATTATGGGGAGATCCGGGTTCAAATACCAGTTGGGTGTAATAAGGATGATTTTCTTCCATTTTTTTCCCCAATATTTCTCCAAGCAAATGCAGCTACCCTTCCTTTAAATCAAACCATCATCATCCCTATAATATTAACGTAGTTAGAATATTTGCACACACAGCCCGAATTTGGGCAGTAAAGCCGGGTGACGAAATTTAATTTTAACACTTATCCAATAGAAGTGTGTAGAATATAAGCCAAATTACTTATCGTTAAGCCAGTTTAGCACGACTTTCGGAGGTTTAAATTCGTTAAAGTGTCATCTACCGTCAGCTATTGTCCCAAGAGGACACTAACTGGAATATGGAATGTTTCCAGGAAGTGGGCGACATTTTTGGCAGGTAAAGAGGTCTTGTCGGATCGCTTCAAGGTAAAACATACAGCTGTATTATTAGTTTGGCTCAGGATTAGACTCCTCCATGTTATAGAGGAGGGGGGGGGGCAGAAGAAGGGGGATCAGGTCATAAAGAGGCTGATAATTAACAATGCCTTCCCAGCATTGTGCCCTAGACAGTTGGAGGGAATATATAGTAAAAGAGAAATTATAGGGTTTTAAGTGGTCTATACTATACTCCATGGCTCTCATTTTTCATTTCATTATATATATATTTTTTAAAATTTTTACTTAAAAATCTACTCAACAACGCTACCTAGTCGGTAAATTCGAAGCTATTTTGCAAAGCGAGTTGCATCTTAACTTTATACACTAAGCAGTACACACTTACGACGCCAATGTATAAAATATAAAGACCATTAGATCATCATACGAGATCTCTTGTTTTACCTTCTGACGACACTTACCCTCTTCCGTTGATAAGTATAAACACTTACTCTACTATTTGCACCTGAACTGAAATGGACTTGCATTTCAAAACAAAACTTTTCCTTGTTTACACTTCTATCTAGACATAATTATGCTTCTACGATACATTTTAAACTACATATCGGCAGGAAGCTATCCTACTGGACATTTTCGTGAATAAACCCAATTTCCTGACCTATAGACGATTAAAAACATTGCTTACACAAAATTGATTTCGAGGTTAAACGTTTTTTTTTGTGTCAGTATAATATTATTCTTAGAATAAATTAAGAATTAATTTGTGATTTTTGTTTCAATGTTTTATCTTAAAAACTTGCCAAATAAAAGGTAAATATGGGAAACAAACTTTCCTCAAAATAAGATGTTACCGTGGCCATTGAAACACCTCGATAAAAAAAAGTAGTTAATTATGATCTCTATATTCAAATCAAGGAGAAGGTATCTAAAAATGTGTCTAAACTTACTTCAGTCATTTATTTTCAATTTCCTTGGATTTAATATTGATATTTTACTTGGTTATTAAGTTATACAGAGATTCGGTGGCTACACGGTCTATGGCGTCACTCTTGCTATAGAATAGATTGCCAATGACAGGAAATCAGGGTTTTAATCCTGGTCGGGTGTACCTAGATTGGTTTCCCTAAATGGTTTCCCCCTCTCCTTCCACACTGATGTGGGTAAACCTAACCTTCCTCCTCCTTAAATCACTAGATTAACTAGTATATATACGTATAAGCATAGCATTTAATAAGATGTGTTAGAAAACAGATAGGACAGAGTACGATCAATGCCTTGAATGGGTTTTAGATCCTTCCATTCTCGTTGCATGTCCTGCCAACCGTAAGTACAGAGTATGTAACTCATCATTATGTGACCTTTCCCAATCCCAAATATTTTCATCCCTGTTTGGACCAAATTTCTTCTTAAACATTTTATTTTCAAACAACCTAAATTAATTTTCGGCATGTAATTTAAGAGACTACGCCACACAGCCATAGAAGACTTAAAGTTTAAATACATTAAATCTAATCTAAATTTTTTCATTATTTCCTTGAATATAATAGTTAAAAACTAAATAACTTAGTATTTTTAATTAAAATAGTATTAGTATAAAATACCTTACCTTACAAATTCTCCTTGATAGGTTGTGATGTTTTTATGTGACTTTCAAAATTTTTACCTGTTTAGTGAAGCAGTTGAGACTAGTTCTCGTTAGAGCGATTAGACCAGTGCCTAGATCTTCCACCTACCTCTGGGAGTGCCTGTTGGTCAAGAAACAAAACACAAACCACTGCCTACAATCCACTCTTTAGCTGACGTAAGAAAATGTTAGGGTTTATCATTTCTTTGTTTGTTTTGATGGAGTCTTTCAATACATTCACAAACACATTTAATATTATATTATTTTAGGTTGAATGTTTAAAATTTGGCTTTAGAGAGACTTCTTTAAGCCGGTTTGGAAACCATTAAGCTGGTACTTAAGCTATTTCATTTTTTTTTTAGCCATTTAACCAGACTATTATATCAAGACTTACAAAATAACTTTAATCTATAAAAATTTTTAGAAAACATTCTAAAATACTCTTTCGTAAGGAGTGTAAGATATAATATATATAGAATCTATAAGAGACACAACAACTTGCTCTAGACCATAAATTTATGCCGGTAATCGAAACCGGCAAACTTATCTCAGTAGTCAGACATTCTATCGACTGAACTGAGCTGTATTATGTTACTCTAGTTAACAGATTTATTAGAAAGTCTTTCTCTACCGTATTATTCATTGATAAAAACTGTTACTAATATAAATACTCTAAAAAATGGGTCGAATATTTAAAAATGAACAATTTTAGTCCAAGTGAAAAACTTTAAAATTGAGTAAGAAAAAAGTATTTTAAGGCCACTAACAAATACTATTTTGTTTATGTTAAGTAAAGTAATTAAATTCATATAATTTTGTCCTTCTTGTGATTTGTTATTCTCTCAACTACATAATTCCTTTTACCAATTTCTTCAAATATTAGTAACTGTTTTTTTTAGATTTTTTTTTAGAATTTCATGAATGTATGACCTTCAGAATACCGTAAAATTCTATGGATTTGAGGAATTGATTATTTTAGCGTTACATCACTGATAGTTAGAAATAAACTTGAATATTTCAGATAATGTACCTTTGTTTATATTTTTGGGTTGATATGTCTATATAATCTGCTCTAAGCTTTCTCCAACTTGAACATAAAATTTATAACAATTTAATTAGTTTATAGTCCGAATATTCAAAGCATACAACCAATACTTTTTAATTATATTTGTTATTAAAGTCTGATATTGGTTTTTTGAACAATTCAAGGTTTTATTTTTAATTTTAATTCACTTTAAAATAATAGTTTTTTTAATTTAGTGATGGCAAACATGCATGTGGCTCTAGTTAAGGAGAGAAATTGCATTACCATTTCATATAAGTTTTAGAAAAATAAAATCTGGATACCGGTGTGTGAATTTAGCTAAGGACTTTCAGTTTAACTAATAAAGGCACTAATGGAAATTATTCATGATTATTCTTTACCTAGAGTCATGTCCAAGGCAGAGGTGACTTTGTGAAACTTTTTGTTGTTTTTGAAATATAACATAAAAAACTACACATTCTAATAAAAAAACAAATAATTATATTGCTACCTTACAACCCTATAAAAATATACATTTATATGATTTTTTAATCTGAATAAAACTAAGTTATATTTAATTGTTTGTGAGTTGGTTGATAAATAGTTAATTAACTTTATATTGATTATAGGAGCTGTTGTTTTATAAAATTACCAAACTTAATATAAATTTCTATGAGATGAGATAAGAGAACAAGTTTATGTAAACTTTAATTCAAGGTTTTGCGGATATTTATGGAAAAAATATAGATAACCTCTTCAGGGATTATCTCAATATTTTAATTTATATTGAGAGTGGACAGACCAGAAGTTTTAATGACCCATTTGTTTTTATCTCAAGTATGTTTTAATTATATTTAGCGAACTAAAAGATCTCTCTGCTGTTGATGTAGTAACTGGTATCAATAACACAAAGAATTTTCAATAAGCAGCCAATGTTTGGATACACAGACACAAATCTGTAAGCTCCCATCAGCGTATCGACTTTTCCTAATTTTTGTATCAATAATTTCCTCCATACTTCATTTCTATATAAAATACCTCTATTTTAGATGTAATAAAAAGACTAATGTATTTTTGCCGTATCGAGTATTTCTTCATCTGTTAACAATGATTTAATTTTATTTAGCTAGAGGGAATTTAAAGTATCGTGGCGTATTTCCAGAAAATTGACAGGGAATCATATTCCCTTACCCTGAATCCGTCAATGTCCCTAACAGATACACCCTAGTTTGAAAGCCCATGTTTCCTCTATCTAATAATTTTAAGCCAAATCAATAATTATTTTCATAATTAAGTGAAAAATAAAATTGTAAGTTGTCAGAAAGTCACCTCTAAATGTGGGGTAACTTAGGGATAGTAAGTTTTACCGTATGAATAACACAGTAAAATAAAGACGAACAAAGTAACACCACAAACATGAACAAAAACTTTTTGAATTAATATGTTGAAAACAAATTTAATTTGGTGGGGAAATCACCTTGTTTCTCAAGGTGTTTCTTAACCCTCTGCTCAAACTTACACCGCATCATTTACAAACAGGAATAAAACAACAGAAAATCCTTATAAAAAGGTTTGGAAAATACATCTTATAATACTAAATTTAAGTTCAAGTTAGACGCAACAGTTTCCGTCGGTTGCATTTGACGTGGGCTTACCCTTTGTCAGCGTTACTCGTGGCTGGACACTTGTGTCCGCCTTATTATATGCAACTTGCTGTGCACGCACGTACTTACAGCCTTGTGATCCCGGCGTTGTTGCCTCTAACTTCAACTTTTAAACTTATAGTGCAAGATTACTTTTCCGTACCTTTGTTTAGTGAGATTTTCTGTTTATTTTCCCCACATATGCTGTTGTTTATGTTTGGGTAGCGAGTTTAGAAACACACTGTGTATATAGGTCGGCACAGACGAAAGTTTCCAAAACAGAACAAAGTGAGGCCACACAGTAAACAATATAAGCATTGAAGGTAAAAACGGGTGAATCCCCGGTAGTTCTGAAGTTCACCCCAAGATGTTATCACAGATTGGACATGAGGTACGAAGTTTTTATTTCATAAAGTCATCTTTCTTGGGCTTATGTTTATTAAAAAGAAATTGAAGGACTTTGTGATAGATTTATACTAGTGACTAAGATTTGTTTGTGTTTTGGATTTAAACTTGAGCTATTGATTACTTTTATATATTTTTTTTAATTTCTCAATGAATGGTAATTATCTTAATCTATTATTTTATTTTTTTCACTACACAAAATTATTTCATTTTAGCTTAAATTTAGATTATAGCTTGTAAATTATTGATGCTTATTATTTATCTAGTCTGTCTGCAATTTAAATGAAACAAACATTAAAAATCTACCTTAATTTGTAACTTTTAAGAGGGTTTTTTATATTTTTATTATAATGTCAATTTTGTTTTCAAATATTTTATTCTTAATTAAAATTACACTGATAGGACAAATGATTTGCATAAAACCTGAAATGTATTATATTTACCAATAATGACAAATTTACACATTGTTTAGTTTTAGATTAAAATTTTTTTTTGGGGAAAAATTTCCTTATCAGTTACTTCATATTTTACTCTAAAAATATATTTATATCATTCCAAGGAAAATATACAAAATAAAGTTTATTTAAAAATAAACGTTTAATTCTTAATTTTATGTGCACTTTACTTAGCAAAATTGAAATTCTTGGTAGCATGATCAAACTGACAAGTTTAAAATCAAATAAACACACACCATGGATCTTACAATGATCCATTTTGGATTTCTCAAGTCCATTTAAATATAAAATTAACACTTATTTAACATCGCATTTATTTAACAAAATATCTATACTTAAGTCACACTAGTTTTCTTTTTAAGACACTAGCTACGTTATAAGTTAATAATAATTTAAATACGGAAGATTCCATCAAAACACTTTTTAAAAAGGACTGTAACTGTAACTTTAACTTAATACTTTCTTGTTTGTTGTGAAAACTATTTTTATTGTATTTAGCTATAAATAATTGTGATCAAACTATTAGAGAATAAATATAAATAAAAGAAAGGAATTAGTCTAAGAAAGATAATTTTTTAGAAATAATTAATTTAGGGACACAACTAAATATATTGTTTACATGCCAAAGAATCTAAAGTACTTAAGGAATGTACCAAAAGTGGATGGAAGGCTATGCATGCTTCAAAAATGTCTAATTTGCTAACTAATTCTACAAGTGAATCTATAAGTAAGTTTACATACCAGTTAAGGGTTGTGTGAAAAGAAGATCAGTAGCATAGAACTCATGCTAAGAAATGGAATCGAAACTTACAAGTATGCATCTAAAATTATGAAGAGAACAAATAAAATTAACCAACATTCGATTGGCTTAGTCAGTCATAGAACTCCTAAAAATAAATATATTGTTGAGAATAACAGCAATCTAGTAAAATGACGGGGTTTTACATATTTATCTTAATTGTAGAAATAATTATTAAAAACAATACATGTTCGAATATATTCCATATTATTATTATTAACACCACGTCTTACTACCCGTTCGGGTTATTTTAAATCTAACTAGTATAAGTTCATAATATAATGTCAGATAATCAATTTAAAATAATTTATGGAAAAAAAACATACAAAAAGTTTTAAAACCCATAGAAATGTGTTTTTGTTAAAAAAAATTATGCATATATATTTTTTATATTAGATGTATGTTTCGAAATACACTTTACGCACTAATAAAAATATATTAAAAATACTTCAAATCCAATTAAAAATAAATGTGCTCTTCCACCTATTAGTATATTCAGTTCAAATAACTTAATTATTTATGTAAAAGATACCAATAAAAAATTGAAATAATCCCGCATGAAAAGAGGTTTAAAATTGATAATAGTTTGTTTTATATGACATCATAAGAACAGAATAATTTAAAGGGGAGTTTAAACAATTAGTTTCTATATTTCTATTTTTATTAGGGGTTCTAAGAACATTCATGGAAATAAATATCTCATACCCAAGCAAATCAATTTCTAGAATTGATTTTTCAGCTATTAAATAAGTTTTCTAAATGTGCTATTCAATGTTAAAAATAATATCATGGCCTTAGATTTGTAATATTATATACACTTGTTACAAATTAATTACTATTATTAACCAATGTACTAGCGAAAGGTTATTAAATACAAAATACATGCTGTGATTCACTGTTTCAAATATATATTGATTTGCAATCATTCAGTTTTACAATAAAAATTATAATTAATCATTATTTTTTTCTGATGCAAGAATCACTCACTCTACAAAATCCATTAGTCGAACGAAAAAAAAAAAGCCATATCTATTGCCGTGCCACAAGCTTTTCGTCACTTTTGTTTATTTTTTATTTTTGTATTTGTGTAACTATACAATGGTTGTGTATGTATGTATACATTTTAAACGTCATTATAAAAAAAATGTCAATCAATATTGTGGAGTTTTGGGGAATGATATTAATTATAATACAGATTATACTTGTATCAAAATATATTGGCCGTTGATATTTAATATAATTTTAATATATTCATACGTTTAATGTTTATGTCATTAAGGTGGTAGATATTTTTGATGTTTCTATAAAAAAAAAAATTTGAGGTCAAAATAAATTATATAACTTCAGTGGATAAATTACGCTTAGTTTAATTTTCTACATATGGTAATCAAACAAGTTCTTTAATATCTGTCATGAGCAAAGTGGTTTTTGAACAGACGGACTTCTGTGCTGGCGGCCGGGGTTCAATCCTCGGTCCCGGCACAGATTTATCTGATTACCAAACCTTCCTTCACCTCTGACAAGACATCTTGTGAATGTGGGAATGCCAGGCCTCCACCGTGGTTCGGATTCCACGTTAAACTGTAGGTCCTTCATTTCATCTCACAATCACCCTACCATTACACATTAGCGTAAGTGCGTATAACCTGAACGGGCAGTAAGACGCGGTGCTAATAATAATAATAATAATAATTTTGAACAGAAATTTTTTAATGAAGATAACACTTTCTTGGTCAAATTCTACGGTGACCATGCATGACCTATATGTATTTAAGAATGGTTGATATAACTATGTATAGTAAAATTTCACTGAACTTTTTTTTTACATTCATTGCTGTTTCCATCCTGTAGACTGGTCAGTTTTTTATTCAATCCATATATTTTCCACTGCCGGCTTGCTATGCCTGTTGTAGCTTCATATGCCTTATAATAAACTCGAGACTAGGATAGACACAACATCCAGTCCCTGTCCGTGAATTTATCAATGTGAAAGGGTAAACCCATATTTCACCAATTATCCATTTTACCATGCCGGGAATTGAACCTGGGACACTTAGCCTAGTAATAAATACGCGCTACCGACCTAGCTAAGGTGTTGGATTAGGTTAAAATATAAAATTAATATTATATTTATTTTTTTCCCACCCAAACTACTAAAATTATATCGCGCTTCATTCCTCATCACTTTAACGAAGCACATTTCTTACAATATAATAATTTACCGCTTAATATATAAAAAATGTTAACACCAAAGTCATGTTACAAGTTGTACTGAAATATTTGTTTACGTAATTATATTGTAAACAAACTGTAGATTGAACGAGTGTGTGTTTACATATGAATAATACAGGTTAAAAAAAGGGAAGCAAGTCACTTTACATACATTTTTTGGGAAGAATTTTATATTCCAA
Source organism: Timema cristinae (assembly GCA_039000515.1). Lineage (NCBI taxonomy): Eukaryota > Metazoa > Arthropoda > Insecta > Phasmatodea > Timematidae > Timema > Timema cristinae. Next base: position 52,188,102 of record JBCFYV010000935.1, on the reverse strand, counting down.
ATCCCCCATAAAAACCCCAGAGAATATTTTTAATTAATTTGATTATGACAAAGACCTCTTTTAACCATAATCTCAAATGTATTATAAAGGTATCATGATTGTCCAGCAGATCGCAGCACCAGCTCAATAAGAGTTAAAATTGTAACTTCCCCTCTTTTCCCCTGTATCCTACATATATTTCGACCCCTAACCGTATTAGTATATTTCAAAAGATCTATTGGACGATACCGATTGTGTAATAGACGTTTTACATGGCTGGCAGCTTTGAGAAGTTACTAGTCAGGTCCTAGCTCAAACCTTGGTTGAGGCATATTATAGTGTTCCTGTAGAAAGAAATAATTCAAGGTCAGAACGATTAGCACCATGGATCCAGTCACTAACAGTGGACCCACGGTGGTCCAAGGTTCAATCTCCGTATCTTACTTTAATACAGTTCATATGGAGGTTGGGGTTTGAATCCTTACTGATGAATCCATGGTAGTGTTCACAGAAATCCATGAACTAATCACAAGTCTATTGTTTACACACTACTGTTTATCTATCAACTCGCCATAAGTATATTGCTTATATACAATTGTTTATCTAGTATCTCACCACCAGTCTATTGTTTACATCCTATTTTTATCAACTCGGACACATGTATATTGTTTACATATCATTGTTTATCTATTAACACGCCATCGGTCTATTGTTTACATCCTTCTGTTTATCAACTCGCCAGTCAAATACGTATCGACTCTCTCGCGTGAATCCCGTATCCTATGATCATGGCATTCAAGCACGTCACGTTGTGTCATCGTAAACATTTACTGCGATTATTTCGGAACGAACTAACCTAAACTAGCATCCAAAACGGACCTGTTAGAGTTTTAAGATTATTGCTTCGATAATTATGTTGATGATTATGGGAATTCTCCACATAAAATAGGGTCCAGTAACGTTAAAAATAAAGACCCTGTACGAGGTGTTAAGAGAAATGTATACTTATTAATAAATATTATCATTTGTATTACTAAATACCACTATTTTACTGTATAAAAAATGAAGTGTGGCAAGTTGATGGGAGTTATAATATGGCTGAATGAGGTTTCCACTGTTCACGAATATTATTTTACCAGGTCTTATCTTCCCGATACGTGTACATATTGTTTACAATGCTTTCCTTTTTCAAAGTTCTTAGCTTAAGTCATAAATATTATTATGTAAAACGTAATACAAATATTACTAAATAAATAAAAGGTATGACAAATTTACGTAATTTCTCATGATGTATGGTCTATTGAAATTAGGACATTTTTTTCAAAAATCGGTGATGAGTAAATTACTGTTAAATAAATGTTCTTAGTTAAAAAAACATTCTATTTGATCATTTTGATTCTTTTGATATAAATTTATAATAAAATTGGTAAAGTCGTTTTCAAAAGCGTAAAAAATTCTCCAAAGTCATTTATTAGTAAAAAAAATTATAATAAAACGAAAATATAATTTTTATTTATCATATAAAACGCTACCCATATAACCATTTTAAAAAAAAATTACAAAAGTAATTTTCGAAATACTTGAAATTTTCAAATATCAATCATTAGTAAGCTAATCATAAATACATTTTTTTATGAAAACTCGATGACCTAGTCTTGTTTATCGTGTATAACACTACCCAGATATAGATTTTTAATCAAATTGTTAAAAGAGTTTTCGAAAAAATATTGATTTAAAAAAATAGTTCATCAATAAGTTATCCTCAAGTTAGGTAGGTCCTGAATCAAAATTATAATTTGGCCGCAAGGTATGGTCATATAACATCTAAATGTAAAGTTTGATCCGTCGAACCATTTATGCTGTAGCCCCAGGAAGAGGAAGACAGACAGACATGGAGACAAGACAGGATTGAAAGAGACATATTTTTTAGTTTGGGGGCACATAAAACGTCAAAATACATCATTATCTCGATTACAATACATTCTCTAGATTAGACTCAAAGCGTCAGTATAGTATTTTGACTATAAAAATCATCACCGTCGAACACAGTATAATTTATTTATTTTACAACTACGTTTTACTTGTTCAGGTTATACTCATATGTACCAGCTTCGCTAATGTTCTATGTATGAGAAAGGTTGAATTTAAATAAAGTGTACACACATTTGTGGGGATAGAGATAGAGTGGAAAACCATTAGGAAAAAACCACCCTCAATACACCCAACCGAGATTTGAACTCTTAACTTTCAGTCATTGGCAGTCTATTCTATTGCAAGAGTAACGGCTTAGACCATTCGTCCACCGAAGTGTGTGACACATTATATCAATTTCACAGTGATTACTAAACGGCCGGAGGTCTGGGTGTTGTGTCTGCTCTAAATTTAAGCTAGTTTATAAGTCGGGTGCTAGCGTAATCAGTTCGTTCAGAAAATGTACGCTAAAATTCTAAAATTAAATTAAAATTAAAAACAAATGTTGGATAATATTCTTCGAAATTTTCCCTACGGCGAACATACTCTATGAACAGGAGTCGTACGTGACTATTACCCGCATCGTTGGTCGAATGCTTGTTCACGTCACTGTATTTCTGGTGACGCGGTTATCATAGGTTCGAACCCCTGGTGAGTGTACTGAGGTTACTTTTTCCTAAACTATCTCTCCCTCTAACTCAAGTTAATTCCTTCTTAACGTTTACATTTCTTATTTATAGTTAACTTAAGCAATTATTATTATTATTATTATTATTATTAGCACCGCGTCTTACTACCCGTTCGTGCTATACGCACTTACGCTAATGTGTAATGGTAGAGTGATTGTGAGATGAAATGAAGGACCTACAGTTTAACGTGGAATCCGAACCATGGTGGAGGCCTGGCATTCCTCACATTCACAAGTTGTGATTAATACACGTCTTGTCAGAGGTGAAGGAAGGGTTTGGTAATCAGATAAATCTGTGCCGGGACCGAGGATTGAACCCCGGCCGCCAGCATAGAAGTTCAACACCTTACCCCTAGACCACCAGGTCACCCTTTAAGTAATTAAGGTGGAGACATAACTGACGCAATGAAAGATAATTATGTTTGCAGTTTGTATAATAAAACATATTTTAGGCTAAAATTAATAAAAAAATATTGCTTCAGTAGAAATATATAATTTGATTGTCATCACATGGTAATATCATCAGTTGTTGAATATCTGTCAAGGGAGTTCTGAAATTTAGTGGCAACTTTTTCTCATTTAAAATGTTTCTAATCTAATGTTATGTTCATTACAGATATTCAACAACTGTTAATATCACAATATGAATAAAATTAAACTCTCATGTTTCTATTGGAGAAATATTTTATATATGTTGGCCAAACAAAATAATTGTTTTGTTATAAAAACTACAAAAACACTGCCCTTAACTAACGTTCCTTAATTCATGCTCATAATCCAAACAGGTACTAAATTGTTGCAGGGGAAAATGTTACTACTCGAACAATTATATTCCTACCCCCTACATTGTACAGTCCGACAACTTTTATCCCATTAACTACGCACGATCCCAATAAATTAGTAAAACGGCGATTAAGACAAACCTAAGTCTTTATCCCCCCACTCCTCTACTCCAACCATCTAGAACTTCATCCAGGACTATGAAATAGTAATTAACTAACCACCTAAATCTTCATACGAAATTAAAAAGCTATATACATGAACAATAGACCTCTCGAATTTCCTTTTCCATCTTGCGTTTGTATCCGGTGGTTTGGGAGGAGAAGGGAAAGGGATCCGTTATAAATGATACAATTGGTCGTTACTAGGGAGGCCATACATCTGTGGAGCAGATTGTGAGAGGCCACGTCCTGCGGCGGGCAGCGGTAATCCGGTGTATTATCCGTGATGCCCTCTACCGGTGGGCTTAGTCCAATTACTCGCTTTGTTTTTAGACTACTCGTGCAACGCGTTCGGGATTCTTAACAAACAGCGGTCGCTTCAATGTTTTTGTTTATTAGAAGGAAAAAAAAAAGTTTGAATTAAAAATGCTTAGAAAGAGGAAATCATTTTTCTTTGTTTTTTTTAGAAAATGCAATGGGTGCGTGGGGTGAGGGTGCAGATTTTGGCTATGTGTTGTTTATTCTTATATTACCTTTTTACTTTCTCTCGACCCCTTGAATAATAATACTAATAATTAGCACCAAGTCTTACTACCCATTCGTATTATACGTTTAAGTGATAATTACACTAATGAGCTAGGAAATGGGAAGGTTGAATATAGAGGAAGTGAACCCGCATTTGCGTGGAGGAAGGGTGGACAACTATCTAAGAAAAAACACCCCAGTTCACCAGAGTGAGATTATAACCTCTATCTCCCCGTTATCGGAAGTATCTCAACACGAAACTAGCGCGTTAGATAACTACGCCACCTAGGTGGGTACGACCCCTTGAAGAGATAAGTTATTGATGTTTTGATAAATGTCAACTTTTCATGACACCCTTAATCCGAAAAAAAATGTTTTGGGCTGCTGTCTCTCTGTCTGTCTGTCTGTCTGTATCTCCGACTAGAGCTGAAACTATTTTAACGATTGGGCTAAGACTTGATATCTGAGGTTTTCATTTAGTCCTCCCGATTTATTTTTGAAACTAAATATCTAACCCTAAAGCTAAGGGTAGTTAAACTGAAGGCCAAAAAGAGAAAAAATTGATCTATTCAAAATTCGATTTAACGATGTTTTTTTAAAGTATTATATCTAAGCATTGTTTAACGCTACAAACAAAATGGCTGTTCTCGTTTTCCCAAAAAAATGACATTAAAGGCATATTAAATAAGCAAAAATTTCAAAATTTAATCAAATATCCGCAACTGTTTGTGATACGAAACAAATTATCATTATTAAGTTATATTACTGTTTAAATTAATTGTATTTTAATTTGGAATATATTTTTATGGAATACTTAGAAACGAAGTCGATTGTTATGCTCTTTGGTGGACAGAGATGCTGAGCTTTTCTTATTATTTCTGTAACAATATATATTATTACATGTATTATCTTTGTTAGAGCGTTTATACAAGCGTGTATATTATTTCGTTTCACAATTTGTTTTATATATATATATTTTAAGATTAAAACAATAGAAAGTATTTGCGGTGCATCGTACAATTTATATATTTTTAAATTTCACTTTAAAATCAGGATTAATACTAGAAAATCAATTTAGTGGAAGTTTACCAGCATCAGCGTGATAATATAACGGGAAAGCCCCATTGATGAAACACAAGAGTGGAAACAAGCCCTAGTTAAACCGGACGCGTTTCAGGTTTGACGCCTCAGATTAACTATTAATGCGATATTTTATAACCACTTCAATACACGTGTTTATTTATCTCTGTTTTCTCTAGGCATAATTTTCACCTGCTTACAAATATGATCACCTAGATTCTAGAGAATCAATAACTTTAATATTGTTCTAGGAAAATAATAATACTAGGTAAACGAAACTCTTTTAGTACGATAAGAAAACTGTACCAATGGCCATGGTAGCTAAGTAGTTAAATTCACAATTCACAAAGTTTTTGTTGAGGGGGATTCCCTAGCTTGATTCCTTACCGGGTGTAAAAGGGGGCTGGTTATGCGAAACGTGATTTATTGCTGTTGTTTTCCTTCTACAAGCTAATGTAAGTGCATTTCCAATAAACCACAACCTTAAGGGCTGCTCAACAGAATAAACAGTTAATGCCTTTGTGTTAAAGTACCAACATTAAAATGTGAGAATAGGACATTGAAATGCTCCGTTTGTAGCGAAAGAGATTTTTTTACGATTAATTATGTAGGAATTTATTTAACGGTAACACATAAAGGCATTCTATTTGATTAAAACTTAGAACCGTAACTAAATTGGAACTAGCTATACATCCGATTATAATTAATGATTCAAGATTCATATTATATGTCCTGCTTCTTCTACTGATTAATTTTAAATATTTATTGTTCTAATTTTTCACTGTTTGTTATTAAACATCTGAGCTATACACATTTTAATAACTCTTACATGGTAAAGACGAGGGTAAGACGAGTGAGAGAATATTTAGAGGAAATATACCAGAATTTGCGTGAAAAGAGTGGTGAGACATTTAGGAAATAACATCCTCATATACAAACGCCCGGGTTTCTGGCACTGACCTCAACGCCCCCTGAAAACCTAATCATACGAGCTGGATGCCCTAAATTACGTGCCCAACAACTATATTAAATTATTTACCAAAAAAACTATGATATCTTTGCTATAAGCGAAGAATATAATAAATGATCTTGAACCAAACCTCCCTGTTGGGGGAATTAAATTATTTGTGATTACACGGAAATATATAGGTTTGCTGTCACAAAAATAATTTATTATCTGAGCTAAGCAAAGGTCTTGTTTTATCTAGGCCGTTTGGCATTCCCTCTTTCTGTCTGTCTGTCCCGCTATTGCTGCTAAATGCGTGACAATGATAAAAAAATTTGTGAAGGACATTTTTTGAACCAAGGCTGAACTACGAAATAATATATGTATGTTTTTAATTTTGACGTATACTACGATACTGACGTCTTAAAAACCATTGAATGACAGTAAGGCTGGGCACACATACAAAAAAAAAAGCACAGCAAAATGAAGAAAATAATTTTTTATTTATTATACCTCAAAAACATTAATTCAATGTATACAAATGGGACTGTCAAAATCATAAGCGCTTTAAAGAAAATGTGTTGGCACCATTCAAAAGCAGAATCACCTAAAAGAAAAAACAAAGCGCAAGTAGTCATGCCTGAAATCGAAACACGGCGTACACGGTACAAGGGAAAACCTTTCTGTCTGCGCATGCGTTAACCATCTCAACAATCTCTGTCACAGTGCGTGCATGACACAGAATTGCAATAGATTATCATGGAGATAGACACTGATAAGTTGATCGTGGAAGTGCAAGTTAGAAGCCCTCTATATGATTACAGCGAAAGAGCATCGTAACACAGATGTATTGGACACGCTTTGACAGGAATTTAAATGGGTGTATCCCAAAAACTTCTCTCAGGATGTTGTTCAGAATCTAACAACCACTGCCACATAACCTCAAAAACGTCCCCCAAATTATACAGCTACTGGAACACTGCAGTCTCCATTACCTCCAATGCTTTGTTTTGCTGTGCACCCAGCCGTATCATATATGTCTATAATGTACTATTGAATATAGTATTAACTTATTTATCTCCATCTAAGGCACCAAGAGAAAATATCAACCCCAAATCAAAGGATAAATTTATAATAATCATTTCAACCTTAAATCCAAAGAGAAATCTTATTAAATAACGGCAATAACATGAAGGGAGTGAGGTTTTAATTTTCATATTAATACTACTTTACTATTGAATATATCAAGGCAAAAATAAAACCCCATTGACAAACCAAAACGTGTTTTTCGATTGAATAAGCCGATACAGAAATGACAGCAACAGGATCGTCACTCAGAATGGGAATGTAATCAAACACTTGCCGCTGTAGTTACATTAATAATTGACCAATCATAATAATTGTATTAACACACAATACTATCCCTACCTTCTCTTATGGCATGAAATTGCTCTTATGGCATGAAATTGCTAGATTAAGTATCAATATCACAAATATCAAAACTATCACCTTCTCTAGTTTCGCGGTTGTTCATGGTTCGAGAGTATTTCGATGGGCTCCATTAGTATATTGCCTTGACAACTGACACCCTTCCGACAACTGATATAGGACAACTTAGGTAAGGACATCGCATAACAAAGAGCTTTATCTGATAGCTCGCGCTCTTTTTTTTTTTTTTTTTAGCATTGCGTCTTACTACCCGGTCAGGTTATACGCTTATGTTGTTACGATAACTGTTTTATTTAATAGGAAGGTCATTTATAGGAAATGTATCAGCATTTATGTTGATGGAGAGTGGAAAACCATTGTAGAAAACCAACCTCAGTACACCCGACCAAGATTCGAACTTAAATCTCCCGTCATCGGCAGTCTAGTCGACTGCAATAATAGCACATTAGATAAACAGCACATTATACCGTGTGGCCACCGAAGTGGGTGTGATCTTAATTGATCCCTCATATGTAACCGTCAATTTCCGCAAGTCCATAACAGACTCTGCCTTAAAATCCAAGAGAAGAATGACCCTAGGTACGAGATGACTCCTGGATACCTCAGTGGTAAGAGTATTGGCTTACTAAACCAAAGATCCCGGGTTCACTTCCAGTACCTAGTGTCATTTTTAACTTAAATAGAGTATGATATTTAAATGTTATATTTGTTAGAGAATTACTCTTAAATAAAAAAAACCATTGTTCATGTGGCTTAAGAAATCAATCTCTATATAAATGTAAAAAAAAAGTCATTTGGACTAAGTTCAAAGAATATCCCTGCCATATTTGATTAAAATTATGAGTCCATAAATTTGGCAATAATCATGGAACAAAAAAGACAGGCGAAATTCCAAATGGTTTTGTGTTTACATTTTTTTACGTGATTTTATAAACTAAATACAACTCCGTATTTACATTGAAAGATTTTTTTTAATGTCCGAATTTTTACTTTGAACATTTACCTAAGTATTCATTAACTAGACAAAATAATTTGTAGTTAAAGTAAAATTACATGATTTATTTACCTTTTAGGTTATTTCCTTTTAAGTCTTGATAAATATAAACATTATATTGTAATTAATAAACAGTTATGATTATGTGCCTTTAACAAATATAATTAAAACACACATTAAAAATGAAACATGGAAGTGGGAGTCAAACCTGGAACTTTTAAATAAGCAAGCCAATACTCTACCACTGAACTAAAAAAGCTAATCCGGGTACCACTGTCACGGACTACTGGACTACTTATTTATTGGATCTGGATAGCTCAATCAGTGGAATGTCATGCCAAAGATCTTAGGTAATGTTTTCATGTCTTATTTACATAAGTTTTAATTATATATTAAAATTGCATTGGCTGACAAACTAGCCTTACCAATCGAATGGCCACCATCTGTTGTCGAAGAGAGTGCAAACTTATGCAGCTGTAAGGTGTCATCTGGTCAGCACAACCCTATAGTCGTTAATATCAGTTTTATAGACCGAAGCTGCTAATTTATCATTAAGGTAACTCCATATTTATCCTAATGGAGCTGAATTTGACCCCGTTCCAAACTTACTGCTTCACAGAAAATCTGGTAGCTCCGGCGATGGAGCCCAGGACCTCTGGATCTGTAGCCAGGGATTCTAACTGCTAGAGAACATAAGTGGTCTGTTATAATGAAGACTACCGAAAATACTTAGGACAATAAATTACGTTTGAAGGAGACTATGGTATTTAAGTTTATAATCAATCAAGTTGTTTTAATCCCCGCCCATTACTACCTATTCAGGTTATACGCAGTTATTAAAATTATTATTATAATAGGGTAGGAATGAGGGAGGAAGCATTTTAATTTGATCTACCCGCGTGGAAGGAGAGTGGGAAACCATTTTGGCAAAACCACCCTTGGTAGACCCAGCCGAGATTCGAACCCCAATCTTCCCGTCATCAGAAGGCCAGTCTAACACGAGAGTGACATCTTAGACCCTTACTTTATCCTCATTGTATGATAGGCATACTACCCCCTCGACTCACGTTTGTATTACTTGTCCCGGTCTAGTCCCGGGAATTGAAAGTATCGGTGGCTTGAGGTAGAGGGGGTCTAGTTCCCACGAGAGTAAATACATACCGTCAAATTAGAGGTGCGTCGTGACGTCACGTCAAAGTAGTTAACATTCACACTCCAACATCAAGAGAGATATATATTCAGAATGACTAGGACACAGATACAAAATATTCAGAGCCGTGATGTGACGTCCTTGTTCGAATGTTGGGTTTGGACATTAGATTTGACGTGAAGGCAAGAAATACCCGTCGTGTGATGTGTTTTGAGCCAATAATCCGTATCTAAGGTTTCATTAAAAAACAAACAATAATAATACAGTAGGATCTGGCTAATTCGACATGGGTTAGTTTAAACAATTTGATAGTTCATATCCACTATGATTACCCATGAAATTCCTTTTTAAATCTATGATAAAACATATCTTTCAACTCGAATTTTAAAAGGAAATTGTTGGATAATTTGATGCCTATATACATTTGTAGGTAATTTTTAAGATAGTACTAATTTAAAACCTAACGCAGCAGAAGGGAGCATGAGTAATTTTATAGTTTTTATAGCATTACATTTTTTTGGCCAAAATAAATCAAATATTTCTCCAGTAGCAATATATAGATTAGTTTTTTGCACATTCTAATATCAACAGATCTTGAATATCTGTCAAGAATGTCCTGGAATTTTGTCAAAACATTTTCTCTTTATTTAAAAAGTTTTGACAAAATTCCAAGACACCCCTGACAGATATTCAAGATCTGTCAATATTAGCATATGCATAAAACTAAACTCTATGTTGTTACTGGAGAAATATTTGATTTATTTTGGCCAAAAAATTTCAATTCTATAAAAACTGTAAAAACACTCGTGCCCCTTTCTGCCGCATCTTAATGATCTGTATTAAACTACTCCATAGGCCAAGGACTGTCAAATAATGTTTTATAGAATAGAGGACGTGTTGGATCTACTTTCAAACGCTTCTGTGTGACAATTTAATCAAGTGACGCCCAGAGTTTTACGTGTCCTCAATGATTTTAATTCCGCGATTTTTGTTTGTTAATTTTTTTAGCTTTTCATATTTGTTTGATTTTTTTGTGTGTATATATTGTGTATGTGTGTTTTATATTGCAGGTATAATATGTGTATGGTTATATGTAGTATATTTTAAGTTTATTCATGTATTGTGTAACAGCTCCGTGAATACAAAAATGGTAGGTTCAAATTTTGAATATTTAAAAAAATGTTCATATATCATCTGAGCTTCGAATGAGAAAAAAATATACTGTAATTCGTATTAATGATTTATCCCACCTTTGTTGTATAGTGGTAAAATATCCTAATTACCGATCCAAAGGTCCCGGGTTTGATCCCCAGAGCTTCCAAAATTTATCTGTGAAACAAAGGGCCTGGAACAGGTTCAAACTCAGTCTCGTGAGGACAAATGAGGAGCTACTTGAATAAATAGATAGCAGCTACGGTCTAGAAAACTGAGATTAACAGCCTGGGGGCTCTTAGTGTTGAAAACATGACACCCTCTATCCGCAAATGTTGGCACTATCATCGATAATGGCGGTGGCCGCTTGGTCGGTATAGCTCACCTGTGGGTTCACGCCATGGAGAGTAATAGGGGGAAAATATATAAACACATATTCAATCATTTACAAAAAATCCCTGGAATAAAAATTAAAAAAAACCGTTGATTTCCCTAACCAGTTTTCCCATCCGATAGTTACAATTATAATAAAGCAACGTATTTAACAAAAAATATTAGTTGTACATTATTATTATTATTAGCACCACGTCTTACTACCCGTTCGGGTTATACGCACTTACGCTAATGTGTAATGGTAGGGTGATTGTGAGATGAAATGGAGGACCTTCAGTTTAACGTGGGATCCGAACCACGGTGGAGGCCTGGCATTCCACACATTCACAAGTTGTGATTAATACACGTCTTGTCAGAGGTGAAGGAAGGGTTTGGCAATCAGATAAATCTGTGCCGGGACCGAGGATTGAACCCCGGACCCCCAGCACAGAATTACAACACCTTACCCCTAGACCGCCAGGTCACCCTACCTTTTTAGCTATAAACGTATTGATGCACTATTAATTTTAAGAGCTGTTTCAGTGCAAATTATGAACCATTTAACTAAAATTGTTATTTTAAATAAAGTTAGGAAAATTGAGTACACAGAAGTGATTAAAATATTGATGGATGTAAGTCAAATGTATTTAAGAAGAAAAGACAAAACTCCAATTTGAAAAAAAAAAAAAAAAAAAATTGGAGACTCAAATTTTCCAATTAAATTATTGATTTATCACTAATGTTTTTTAAACCAGCACTGTGCATTTTCATATGATATAATAGAGAGTATAATTTCATATGAAGTTTGTCTAAAACTTTTTATTTATACTTCACCCCGTTTGGGTTATACACATTACACATATCAACTGATTATTTTAATGTGATAAGAATTAGGAACGTAGAGTTTAGAGGAAGTGTATCTGCAATTGCATAAAGAGGGATAGTGGAAAACCATTTAAGGGAGAAAAAAAACTTTAGTACACCCAACCTTGATTCAAACCACGATCGGCAGTATTATCTATTGCGAGATTGACACCTTAAATCATGTGACCACCAAAGTGGGTAGCTAATTTTTAATCATATTAAATGTAAAAAAAAAAAAATTGCTTTCTTACTGAAACGTGTCCCTGAAGACAAGAGATTGTAAGAGGCTTGGAGGTTATTTTATATATTTAATTATATTAAGGACTGGGACTTTAAATAAGGGCTGAAACAACCAAACGTTGGAGTCGTTCCGTCCATGGTAGAGGGGAGAGGGGGAGAGGAAGGGGGCCACCAAAGCACTTTTTCAGACGTCACACCCCACCGGGTGGAAAGTGGTCACAGAACCTCTCTCATTGTTATGAAAATGGTCGACCGGAGATATGGTTCGAGAGGGAATAGATGGGAAATGGGCGGGTGTAGGGGGTGAATTTACCGCAATGGTCTGGATGTGTTTTTGGAGCGAATTGGGAACCATTTAAATACATTAGCTAATATTACCCCCATGTGCGTGTTCGTAAAAAAAAAAAAAAAAGAGTTACCAAACCACAGGAACCACGAACACAAAAACCTTTTGAGGAAATATAAACATATCTCTCTCAAGCACTTACGATGTAACTACACGATGAGGTTTTGTATGATTATAATATTATCTCTATACATGTGATATAGTCCGAGTGTTTATTGAATGTCCCATTTATATATCGTAATAGCCTGCTTTGGTGACCCATGGCTTAAAGCAGGTGTAATCAACCCACAGCCCACCAGCTCATAAAATATATAAAATAATCTCAAGAGAAAAGACATGACAAATACAGCTATATATTTTACATAATCAAATAATAAAATAACTAAATATATATTTAAGTTATTTTATAAGGGATTTTTTGTTTTACATGAATATTACCTACGTTTATACACAAATGTGCATTTATCTGGAAAATGAAAGCCTAGAAGACAAGACAAATCGTGCTATCTCCTGATACAAACAATCGAAGAATAAAATAAAGGTGACCTGGTGGTCTAGGGGTAAGGTGTCAGACTTAAGTGCTGGCGGCCGGGTTCAAACCTCGGTCCCGGCACAGATTTATCTGATTACCAAACCCTTCCTTCACCTCTGACAAGACATCTTGTGAATGTGGGGAATGCCAGGCCTCCACCGTGGTTCGGATTCCACGTTAAACTGTAGGTCCTTCATTTCATCTCACAATCACCTTACCATTACACATTAGCGTAAGTGCGTATAACCCGAACGGGTAGTAAGACGCGGTGCTAATAATAATAATAATAATAATAATAATAATAATAATAATAATAATAATAATAAAATAAAATCACTAAGAATATACGTCACAAGAAATACAAAACGTCACCTGCCGGAGAGAGGACTAAACCCTTGTGCGAGTGTAAGTGAATAGGAATATTTTAAAGTGTGTTCAATCCTAATACAGTTGGTGAGTATTGGAGCCCACCCAACAATAGACAGAAACGTTGAACCTTGGACATAAAAAGGTTGAATACCCCTGGTTTAAAACGTTACTCTTGCAACTGACTGCACTAACGATGACGGGAAATTTGGGTTTAAATCCCGTTCAGCTGAGTTGAGGGTGGATTTTTTACTAAATTTTTCACCACTCTTTTTCTCAACGTAAATGAGAGATCACTTCCTTCAAATTAAGACCTACCTCATCCCTAACTACCTTAAATGTGTGTAACCCGAATGAGTATTAGGTAAATAAAAGGGTAAAAAATGGGATTTAATAAATTATCAATTATTGTTTTATGCTCCTGTATGAAAATTTTAGTTTTAAAGATGTTAAAAAGTTGAATCTATAGCCCAATTTAGATTGTTGAGGTCATTTTGACACTTAATAAAGTTATTATTATTATTTATTATTATTAGCACCGCGTCTTACTACCCGTTCGGGTTATACGCACTTACTCTAATGTGTAATGGTAGGGTGATTGTGAGATGAAATGAAGGACCTACAGTTTAACATGGAATCCGAACCACGGTGAAGGCCTGGCATTTTTTCACATTCACAAGTTGTGATTAATACACGACTTGTCAGAGGTGAAGGAAGGGTTTCGCAATCAGATAAATCTGTACCAGGACCAAGGATTGAACCCTAGACCACTAGCACAGAAGTCCAACACCTTACCCCTATACAGCCAGGTAACTCTTAATAAAGTTACTAGAACATTATTGTAATCACATACATCAAGCCAGGTGGTCTGATACTATCACTAGTGATATACATTATTATTACCTATAAAATAAAACCAATAGTATTGAAATAATATCACAGTTAACTAAACTCCTAATCTAATAGAACAATGCTTTCCAAGCCTTTTAGAGTTGCGAATCAATTTTTGGAACCAATTTCGTGTCAAACTTTAGGGGGCATGAGAGAGAAAAATGGGTGAGGTATAAGTATCTTTTAACTATTTTTTAAAAATATGTCTTTATTATTAATCTATTATTGAATTGAATTTTTAGTTTTTCACCTTCCAAAAATCTTGTGAACCACCAAATAACTTTCAACCCGCCAGTGGGTCGCAGCTCTCTGTTTGAGAACCCATTGTTCTAGATCAAATTAGAAAGCTATAATCATGTCTAAGAAAGGTATTTTTGGTTAAAGATTGGAGAAAAAATAATGGAACTCACTTCGGTGGCCGCATGGTCTGACGTGCTACTCTCGCAGTAGACTAGACTGCCGAGGACGGGGAGATTGAAGTCGAGTCTCGGTCGGGGTGTACCCAGGGGTGGTTTTTGAGAAAATAGTTTTATACTCTCCATCCACAAAAATACGGGGTACACTACCTATGGATATAACCTTCTCATCCCTAACCCACTAGCGTAACTTGTACACAAACGTATAACCCGAATGGGTAGTAAGACACGGTGCTAAAAAAAAGTAGTGGTAAGGTTAATGCCAGTTTACAGTCTGGTGGCTTGGCTGTTTCTGGCACCATTTGACCACAATTCAAGCTGCAGACATTACTAATTCGTGAAGCTCTGTGTCTTTATGTCGTATCACTAAAACATAAGGGGGGTGAATTAAGTTCCAAAGTACAGTCAAATATTATTTGCTCGCAAAGATTTTGTAATGCCCTTAATATTAAGTTCACGTAACTTTAACCTTCTATCCTCATCTCTTGGTCACGTTGTCCAAGACGCCAGGCTCACAATAGACTGTATTATGAGTAATGGAAAGTTGGGGCTTGAATATAAATATACATATATATATATATATAAATAAATATATATGATATATAAATATATATATAGATATATAAATATATAAATAAATATATATAGATATATAAATATATAAATAAATATATAGATATATAAATATATAAATTATAAATAATATATATAGATATATAAATATATAAATAAATATATATAGATATATAAATAAATATATAAATAAATAGATAGATATATAAATATATAATAAATAGATAGATATATAAATAAATATATAAATATTTATATATATGAATATATATATTTGATAATATAATTAGTCAGTTCAGAAATATATATACATACCATGCACTTTCTGAACTGACTGATTATATTATCAAATGAGAATTTCTATCAGCGAAAGCGAGAAGGCCTACCAATTTTACAGGGAAAGATATTTTACCATAATTTCCAGGACTCATTTTCATGCCATAATCGACATGAGACCGACGGATTTACTCCATATCCGTAAGAAGTTGAGCTATGGATTTTTTTTTTATCGCTTATGAAAAATCCGTCGACCCTATATGGTTTTGAACCCATGATCATCAGTACCCGAGGAGAGCACTTTATTCTAAACTATCAAGGTCGACATGAATATTATAGTACTTAATTTGAGACACACGGCGTTTATAGTTTCCGTTATGGTATTCTTATCAAGAGTAAACCTGTTTCATTTAAAACATTGAACTATTAACATTTTTACCCCCTCCGAACATTTAAATGAATAAAAGTCCCAATTCAAATTTTACAACTCTATACTTAATCCATTTCTATATTTGTGTTGGACATAAAGCCAACATTTACGATGCGTCGTCCTGTTTTTACGACGAACGCTCCTTAGACGCACCTGTGATTATATATCAAGGATGTGAATGTGTGTGTGTGTGATTTTAAAGTGCACTTTGTAGGTAAGGTCCTTGCTTCAAAACCTTATGCTGTGATCGTGGACATGTAATTATGCATCACAGTTGTGTGATAATGAACGTACACATTTTAAATTATAAACAAAACAACCCGCCTCGGTGGCGTGGTTGGCTAACGCGCTAGTCGTGTTGAGGTCGACTGCTGAGGACGGGGTGCTCGAGGTTCGAATCTTGGTCGGGTGAACTGGGGGTGTTTTATCACCCGACCGAAATTTGAACCTCGATCTCCCCGTCCTCGGCAGTCGAGCTCAATACAACTAGCGCGTTAGCTAACTACGCCACCGAGGCGGGTCTATTGCTTTAATAATACGTTTAGCTTTGTACATATAATAATATCGTTAATCCATGAATATTTGTAATGAGCATCGCGGAACACGAACAGAAAATATAATTCAGAAAGTAATATTCCATGAGGTCCATAACACATTTTAAAGAGCTGTTAATATTACTATATGTCAAAAGTTAAACTAAACGTATATACTGAAGCAATATTTAATTTAATTTTGCACGAAAATGTGTCAAAAAAAAACCTGTAAAAATGTGAACCTTACCTCACATTAATTTCCATCCCACCTTAAAGGTCGAGTAAATACAAATGCGGTAATTAACATTAAAACCAATTAATATACCTGAAGCTAGTAAAAATAATACTTTTTTTGTTAATATAAGACATTTGAAAGGACATTGCTGCGTAAGTGAGAAAAAGAACCAATTAAAAGACAATAAAATTAGGAGGCAAATTATTAAAGAGAAAATTCAAACCGCTTCTTCTATGTTGCATTTCCCTTGACTTAACCCGCCCTTCATCCTCCCGTCTAACGACACGTGACAAGATCATGAAGTTTCTAGAGAACATAGCGAATATTGGTGCAGTTCCTTTGACTTCACCTTTCTCTGTATGTTTGATGATATAAGTGTTTTATAGCAAGTACAGGGATTAGAGATACATGATAATAACAATACACATTTTTATAGGATTATAATATAATGCTAACCCATTGTTTTGTACAGCATGTTATAAATACATATAATTTTTTCAGAGATTTTTTTCATAATAATCTGATTGCGTAGTTAGGATTCAATTAATTAAGGCCAAATTGCTTAGTTGATGTAAAGCGTAGGTTGGTCAGGAGGAATATAAGAGCAAGGTGAATGCGGTTAGAGTGAAATATCTAAGAAATGTATGTGGGAAAACTATGGGTAGAGTCAGTAATGGATGGGTGCTGAAGGAGTGTGGTGTGAAAGAGAATCCAATAGGAAATAACGATAGAGGTGTTTTACGTTGGTTTGGGAATGTTGAGAGAAGAGGGTGGATTGAGTGACGAAGCAAATATATGTAGGTAGAGTGTGTGAATATAAAGGAAGGGGTGGGCTATGTAAGACGTAGACTAAATGTTGCAGACGAATTTGTGAAAAAGAGAAACACTAAATGTTTTAAGAATAAATTATCATGTATTACACGGTGTATTGATGTATGCAAGGATAGGTAAGTGTGGAGAAAGTTAGTGAGTATGAGTTAAGTACGGATAAGTTGTTTTTGAGCTATATGCACAGTTTCTTGCCGACCCCGCAAGGTAGATCCGTGATTAGGTATGTATAAGTATGATTTTAGTAGGAAGAACAGTAGAAGTTAGTTACTAAAGTTACTAAAACAATTTTAAAAGAGTCATACATCAGGTCATGTGATCTGCTTGTATTTCTTTTGATAGATATCAAAGCTACAATAGTAAAATGTTATCAATATTGGTCTCAAAGAGATATGTTTGAGTTTACTCTATGTTCTTCTAACCAACAACAGGGTATATGTATGAATACATATGTATTAATTAAGAAAAAGATTGAAGTCCCAAATTATGAAATCACTTTATATTAGTAACTAAATACTATTTAATTTATTCCTTTTTATTCTAAATGTCTACACGATATTTAGTTTTGTGTGCCCGAGTATTCATTTTCTGTGTATAAAGTCATATTTAAAGCACCCTAGAGATTACCTCGTTCTACATTAGCAGGCTTTGCGTGTGTTAAACAAGCTTCTAAGACGCGTGAATTGACCTACTACGCGCTAATCACGTCTTTATTTAATAACTATTTCTTGTTAAAGCACTAATTAGAAAAAAAATCTAAGAGCTTCTAATAAAGACAAAAGAAAATTTGCTGAAGAAATTTTTCTGATTTCAAAAGTGAAATATTCTTTAAAATTAAGTATAAATTCTTTCTTTAAAAACAACAATTATTAACAGATCCTATTTTAAAAGATACACATAATAATTCAGTAAAAAGTAACATTATTTTATTCTGTCTCTGCTGTTAAAAAATATCTCTTCACTTGAGTTAATCAATGTCCTATTTATTAATTTATAATCCAATAGGTAGATTTTTTTGACATTTTACTAACGCATGATATAATTATTAGGTGGAACTTGATATTAAGAATATTAAAGTAAAATTCTTATTTTTGGTACTTTTTTTTAACGTTTCAGCATTTTTCATTTTGTTTTTATTTAAAGATAGCTGTATTTCATACAAATTCACATTCTAATAAATCTACTCTATAGTAAAAACTATCTAGTTCAATTTCATATAATTATATTTACATAACATTAAGATTAATTAGTTACACTTTGTTAGGGTATGAGACAAATGCAAGTAAGTACAAAATACAATAAATTAATTAAATATAATATAAAATTGGCGACAGTAGAAGGTGCTGAGACATAATAAACAATCTGGTTTTATTGAGTATGGCAGATAAAATGTTTGAACAGGAATAGAAGCATCGCACTTTAACTTTTAAATAAACAAAATGCAATATATAGATGAGTATTAGATTGTTCTTTGACAAAGAAAAATATCTATGTTTTAATCCAAAGAATTAAGTTTTTTGGCTAATTAAGGTTTGTAGGCCAACTTTGAAATTTGTTACCAAACATATTACTACTAAACATAGCTAACATTTAAAAAAATAGTACATATTTAACACTTACTTTACACAAATTAAAAAACAAAGATAATGCATACTATAAATTAAAGCTAGATGTAACTTCCTTAAACTTATTTTTTTTACATTTTATGTTGGAAATTAGTTGAATACATTACAGCCTAGTAAAACTATAACTTTAAATTAACTCTTTAAAGTTATATATGAATGATTTCACTTAAGTTGCGTGAAAAGTCTTTAGACTGTTAAAAATCTACCCAAAATTGTCACTTATTTTAGTCTTAAGCAAACCAAAGTCTTAAATATATATTCGAAATACATTATATTTTGTATTAGTTTCGAGAATAACCCAATATATTTTATATTAAAAAATCACAATATTTTATAACTAACACTTTGATAAAAAAAATACGATCAGTTCAGTTTGATAGAGAGATAATTAATCTTATTAAATTATTGAAATTTGGAATTTACATAAGTAATGTTCACCTTTTGGTAGTAAACGTCATATTACATTTTGACACAAAACAATAAAAAAAAATCTAAATTTTATTTTTAAATTGCAACAATGATTAAAATATATATATATTTTTAACTCAAAAAATATATTTAAAACAAATATATTTTGATAGTTAGAAGCTATTTTCCTGCAATAGCCAGAGAATTGCTTCAAAAAAGAAAAAAAAAGTATGAACAATTTCTATAACCCTTTAATTTTTTTTAGAATTTAAATTATGTTTAACTCAAAAATATATACTTTTTTAAGGAAACTGATAGTAAAAATATATTAAAATAGTCTAAAAGTAATATATTTAAAGCATGTATGTACATAGCTCGCTAAAATATTGTTTCTCATCTGTCAAAGAACAAACCAATAAGGGTGGATGGGGAGGGGGAGTAGGGGAACACAAATGAATGTCCCAATCCATAGCGATAGAAAGAGGTGCATGGTAGAAGAGTAAACGATGATGTAAACATTGGAGTAGAACAGAAAAAAAAAGAGAGAGAGAGAAATTCTGTCCTGTGATTAGCCTACTCACTGTTCTTCTTGTAGAGGAGAATCTCGAACTGATCAGGTATCTGATTCTCTAGGCACTCGTCGATACGAGCTATCGTTTCTTTATCAGTCAGTTCGCCGTACATGAAGGTACAACGGCAGGATTTCTGCATGACCTGTAACAGGAGAACAGAACAGAAAGTGGACTAAAGCTTCAATCACACGTTCGCAGAAAATAGAGAGCAGAATCTGATTGCGTAGTGCAGCATTTCAACACGTTGTATGTTGACCCATGATGCATTGCAAAGCTAACTTAAAGCAGCGGGCTATCAACATACTTTATTTACTAATGGATAAACATATATTTTAGATAATTTTCCCGAGGGATGTTTTCAAATTAAAATGCTGTGTCGTGACACAATCCAATACATCGATAAATTATTATTTAGCACCGCGTGTTACTACCCTTCGGATTATACGCTTAAGTACTAATTACACTAATGGATTAGGAATTGGGAAGGTGGAATTTAGAGGAAGTGAACCCGCATTTTCTTGGAAGGAGAGTGGAAAATAATTTAGGAAAAACCGCCCCAAGTTCATCCGACCGAGATTCTAACCTCGATCTCCCCGTCCTCGGAAGTCAAGCTGAACACGACTGGTGCGTTAGCCAACTACGCCACCGAGGTGGGTTATATTGATGCACACGCTTTACATTAACGGGTTATTTAACATCTCCTCACAACGGCCAACGAAGCTGTCTGCTTTCTTCTGGCTGTAAAGCGCATGCGTTGTTAAATGCGCATACCCGCTGATTTGAGATGGTTGAGTTTTGAGATTTGATTGGCTCTCCCGTGCCGAACGTCTCGGGCGAAGCGGACGATGTAGAGATTAGTTGAACTTTAGGCGGGAAAACTCGCGCCGATGAGTGTGGGAAATCTTGTGGTTGGCTTAGAGCTCGTCACGTGTCCCCGTTTCTGTTCTGCGCTTGTTTTTCGGCGAGCGTGTGAATCCAATCCACAGTAAGCCTTTTAGATGATTTATTCACTATCATGTATCGAGTAACAACACTTTACTCCCCGAATTATGGCTTTAGAATTATATTGAAATACGTCGAAGCTATTCGTCAAATGGTGGTTGCTTAGGGCAGCATTCTAATTAGCAGAAAGGGAATTACAGCAACGAATAATCAATTTTAAAACACTAGCTTTTTTTTTCTATTATTAAATAATGTTAACTTTCATTTTGCGAAACCTTTTCAATAAATAGTTTTCCTTAATTTATATTTCAATTAGATTACTAAGTAAACATACATCATGAGTAGTTTAAATTTTTTAATATATAAAGTGAATATTATAATAATTTATGAAAAATTATATATATTATTATTTATTTTACCATTTATTCATGTGCCTGATAATCTTAAATGTAATATTTCCTAATTTTAATATGTTTTTTAATTACAAAGGCTCTTATATGTGTTTTGACTGTCATTCTTTATGATATGAATAATTAATTAATGTATTTCTTATATATATATATATATATATATATTATATATATATATATATATATATATATAATATATATATATATATATATATATATATATTTAAAAACTTATTTAACGTTAATACAATTCTATTTGATAACTTTTATAATTTTATATTCTTCATAGTGCATTGCTTGATTCACAAATTAATATCTTTCTTTAATAAACTTTAATATTTGTTCCAAAAAATTACTATATCTTTATTTGCTGCTGGATTTAAGGTTTTAGTGTGTGTGTGTTTGTTTAGCTGGTAAAAGAACCTATTTATCAAGACAGCTTAGAGCTATAGTAAGATTTTGGTACAAAGGACCTTTTAGCACCGCATCTTACTACCCTTTCGGGTTTTACGTCTTGTGTACTAACAACACTAATGTTTTAGGGATGTGGAAGGTTGAATTTAGATTAAGGGTACCCACCATAGAGTGGAGGGAATGTGTAAAATCATTTAGGAAAAAACATTCTCAATACAACCGACCGGGATCAAACCCGATCTCCTCATCTCGGTAGTCTAGTATATTGCGAGAGTAGCGTGGCTCAGACCATACGAACCACCAAAGTGGATCCTAATGCGCTTTAGATTATGGTTAAGAGAGGTAATATTTAAATTAATTAAAAAAAAGAGGATTTTCTGGGTTCCTTAGGGGTTAAATATATTAAAGTTGTCCTTGAAAAGGATTTTAGTGTGAATTTCCCCCTATTTCCCCGGTACCCTTCAATTTGTCTCGTTTATATTAACAAACTTTGAACTAGATTTGACAGCGTTTAACTGGCTACATTTATTACTGTTCTGTCTCTAATAGGCCTACAGTAAATAGGAGTTATTTAACATCCAAGAATATAATATAATATATTTGTACTCAATGTACTAAAAATTAAAAGATACTTGCGAGATTTATGTAAATTCAAAATTCCAAGAAAGCTGTAACAGAATGTATTTTTATTTTTAATAATCCAACACCGATTAAAATTTTATCTATAAAATAAAGTTGTGATAAGGCGTTAAAAAAAACACTGTCGTGAGGTAAAAACTTCCATTTGTAATTCACGCACGTCCCCCCTTCCCCTTTTTTTGTATGTCCCACAGTCTCATTAGTCACTTCACCCCAAAGCTATTAGTGCCTGAAACCTCGACATTACAGAGGATTCCACACCACCCGTTTACTGCCTACTAATTAGTCTTCCACTAGATGTTCCATTCTGGGGAACGAACACCAACCCCCTGGGGGCTCATAATAGCTGAGAACACTAGCACTTACCGACTAGTAATCATATCACTTCCAATTGCACTTAACAGATAAATATATCTATATACAAGTACTTCAGACTAAAGATAAACTTGATAAACTGTGGCCCATTATTTATCTATTTTTTTTAGCACCGTGTCTTACTACTTTGGGTTATACGCTATTGTACTAGTTACGCTAATGGTTTTGGGATTAGAAAGGTTATTTTTAGAGGAAACGTACCCGCATTTTCGTGGAGAAGAGTGAAAACAATTTGGGGGAAAAAATCACCCTTAGTACATCCGACCGAGTTTCTAATTTTGATCTCCCAGTCATCGTCAGTCTTGTCTACCACAAATTAACGCTTTAGACCATGCGTCCACCGAAGCGGCGTAAATTATATTTCTATTATTCGAAATACCTGACCATGCTATACCTATTTAATTGCACATGAATTGGAGGTAGAATATAAAGAATATATATACGAATTTGTGTGGAGGGAAAGTGGGAAACTGTTGAGGACAACTTACCTAGAGTACACCCAGCCGGGATTTGAACCCTAGTCAACGACAAATCAGACAAGGTGATATTGACAGTTTAGGATGACACTCGCTAAAAAAAAATTCAAAGGAAACTAGTTCAGGATTGATTATTTCCTATTAGGAGACTCGTAAACATTCAGCTACCCGGAAGGAGAATGTAAAAACACATTTTGTTGAAGGAGAAGTTTGAACATCCACAGTTTAACTAGTTGGGGATAGAACTCCGGTCTCTCTGACCAGAGTCCAACATGTTATAGCACGCCTGACTAAATTTAGAAATACAACATTTAGAAATTAGAACATCTAACACTATGGATATTTAAGAATAAAGATAATTGCAGGGATAGAAGAGTGTGCCAGCATTTGCCTGAATACGAAGGGAACACACAGGAAACCATATTAGGAAATTAGCCTTAACCCTCCCCCCTCCACCCTCCTTTCCACCCGTGGCTAAATTCAAGCCAAGACTTCAAATCCAATACGAGCCTAAGTTTGGTGATTTGGAGGAAAGCTTCTTAAAATAAAAAAAACTAATTAGC
Organism: Timema cristinae; assembly: GCA_039000515.1. Taxonomy (NCBI): domain Eukaryota; kingdom Metazoa; phylum Arthropoda; class Insecta; order Phasmatodea; family Timematidae; genus Timema; species Timema cristinae. The sequence continues at coordinate 52,163,901 of JBCFYV010000935.1, read as the reverse complement.
ATAGAAAGAAGACGGAAATAAAATCGAAATAAAAAAAAACCATCTTGCAAATGCACCCGGTTGATATTTGTTATCCGTTCCTCAACCTTGACGTTAGTGGGGCAACAAGACTGATTTCTTATATCGTGTGTCCATCTGTGTGGGCCATAAACAACATTAATAGTCATTAATAGTTGCTCATAGGTCATAACATTGGTGAGCTAAGTGTCCTTCTCACCACAAGGATAACTCCTCACTTAGGTAGTTAACTCAAACCAAACGTCACAATGTGGTGCTGTTTTATGTATATTTATACTTACTATTAAAAAATATCGGACTTGCAAAATATTTATTTTAAAACGGATAAACTACTAAACTGATTCCAATTTAGATGTAAAATAAAGGAAGTATAGAACTATAATTGAATATGTTATTTCTGGTTGGAGGTTATCCATAAACCCCATAGCGCTATTGGGGAGGGGGTCGATGGAGGTTAATTTATAATGTTTACATGGTTTTACAGGAGGGGAACGTTGGTACATCACAGCGTTACGTAACACAGATATTATACTTGAAATTTAATGTTGAGAAAATAATATTATTATTTATGTTTTCACCGTCTGTAAACAGGCTACATTTTGGTTGCACTTTGGGAAAAATAGCTACGTGTGTTTGTGCTCACTTTATAATCAAACATTTTTTATGCTATTTATTTACGAAAACGTTAAATTTCTGTTTCATCCCCCCCCCCGCCCACTCCGGCAGAATAGTGATATCAGGTCATTGAATAAACTAAGCTAGCCTAACCTATTCTAACTTAACCTTACCTTACGTAACCTAACCTAACCTTAGCTAACCTAGCCTAACATACCAACATTTCTTCATACTAGTAGCTATGAAACGGGATCGATCAAAAAATAAACGTCTTAAACGTCCTCTTAATGACTTCTTGTTGCTAGTATCAAGGCTTTGACTCGCCGATGGGCCCAAGCACTTTCTCTTTATTTTAGGCGGGTGCAAACGACTCGGATTTTTTAAAAGGCACTACCAACACGCCAACAGTAAACATTCTTATGGATAACATCTGATTCTGAGTAGTGTTAAATTTGAATCCCTCGTTTAGTGTCACAATAGCTTCCCTATGAAATAACGACATTCACTCTTAATGTGAAAAGCTACGTAACACGGGTTGGAGTGGGGGAGGGGTCAGGGTAAATGTCCACTTGGTGTTACATGGTGGTCGGTGAGGGGGCGGGGGGGGGGGGGGTGAGTTATAGAAACAACTATAAGAAAATGTTTAACGTCGTTTATGGATGACATCTTGAACCGCAAGCTTGTATCTATTCTACTGATTAATTAACTGTACGTGGTATTGACTCTAAAAATTTAACGTCAGATCGATTGATTTCGAAATTATATAAAACTAGTAAGCTTATTGAAATCGACAGCAAACAAAATTGGCAGAAATTTTAGGGTTTACTCATTTTAAAATAGATACTTTACAATTGTATTGTGTCGTTTTAATTTTCGTAAAACGGTTCGACTTGTTCCAATCTCATCTATACTTATAAAATAACATGTCCTGACTGACTGACTGACTGACTGACTGACTGACTGACTGACTGATTCATCATCGCCGAGCGCAAACTATCAAGGCTACAAGCATGAAATTCGGACTGTATATTCATTTTGTTATGTAGGCACCCACTAAGAAAGGATTTTAGAAAATTCCACCCCAAAGGGGTCAAAATAGGGGATAATAATTTTTATGATAATATGTATGAAAGTCCGTCATTTTGAAAGTTACATAAACAAAATTTTGTATTTCGGTTATTGACGTAAAACAAATAAATACGTGTTTCAGGAATTTTGGAAATTTTTATTTAATAAGGGATGAAAAAGGGGATGAATGTTTGTATCGGACTTGCATTATTTTTGATCTGAGGTCAAGTTATGGTCATCAACGTAACGTAATATTTTTAATTAATCTGTAAATACATATGTATATTTTCGTATTTGTATATAATCAACTTCCACGCGAGCAAAGCCGCGGGCAACAGCTATCTAGTGTAATTATAAAGTACAATACGTCTGGTCTGAGCTGTATAATTAAGTTAGGGGTTATATGGAGGGTGAAACGGGATTTAGGGTTGTTCAAAAGAGCTTTGTACTGTGTGTAACGTATATTTATTTGTAAGAGAAGGAGGGGAAAATCTGTACTCCTTTTATGAACCCAATTTTGGTTTTACTATAAAAAATCTTTTCTTTCACTAAAATTCTCATTTCTTTAAAAAAACTCATATTTACTGAAGATCTAGTAATTTATAAGTAAAACCTTAAAATCTTCAATAAACATATTATTATTAGTCTTATGGCAATTAAAATATTAGAAAAAGCCTCCAAAAATGTTTATTTTGAAGGAAAAAAAAGTGCTAATCTAAGTTAGTATAAACATATTTTGAAATTATGTTGAAGACTTTCACGGTTTGTGTTTGAATTGAATTTAATATTTTGGGGCTTGAGACACGTTTAAGGACTAATAACCTCTGATGTTTCGGCTGTATCTACAACAGCCATCTTCTTGGACTGCCACGTTGAGGGAAATATACCCTTCAACGTTTCGGATATAGTTTAACATCCTTAATTTGGGATTAAACTGAACGTGGCTCTCAAGTCCAAAAACATTAATTTCAATAGTAGGTCTGTATATGGTTTTCTAAAAAAAAAGGAGCTCAACACTTTCTTAAACACCCTCGATCTGACAATATCATTTTTTAATTCTAAATCAGATGCTTACCATACGCCCTCTGGGCTAATTGGTGGGGTAGTAGGCTGTAGGACTTACCTCGGCGCGGTTATAACCAGAGATCTTGCAGAAGGATTCGTTGCAGTAGACGATGGGGAAGTCGACAATCTGGGCGTTAGCCAATAAAAAACTGCTGTCCGCTGTAACAGTAAAGCAAAAGAATATCGTCAAAGAAAGAGAGGAAATGCAAATTAATTGTTGACTAATAATGATCAAATATTTTTCTGTTGTTTAGAGTGTTTTGGTTTTTTAATCCCTCATTAACTTACTTTATGACATTAGGAACTCAAAAGTTAATTGCCGCACTTACAAAAGTTTGCCACCTATCTCTATCTAGAGATAGTTCTATCCAGTTCACCACATTACACACTACCTCTTTCAGGTTCATTCTAATGTTATCCTCACATCTGCTTCTAGGAAGAATGAGGAAGGTGATTTTTAAGTAGCCTGCATCCGCTAGAGGGAGGAAGAACCCTCGTCGGTGGTAGAATGATATCAGGCAGGAGTTGGCGACAGGTCGATACCGCGGGAATTTCCAGTCGATCGCGTTTGAAAAAATCACCACCATTAAAAGTCAATATTAGAGTTTTCAAAGCTTGATAGCCTATCATGTGCTTTCAAATAATATTTGAGTATAATAAAACTAGCCTTGCTCAGTAAGATCGTAAGAAAATTAAATAGTTTAATATGAACATTATTATTATTATTATTATTATTATTATTATATTATTATTAGCACCACGTCTTACTGCCCATCAAGCTATACGCACAATATGAAACTAAACCCCCTCAATGTCCGAATGGTCTAAGGAGTCAATATCGTATTAAAATGGTCTGCTGAAAACGTGGAGATAGGGGTTCAAATCCATGTCTAGTCTACTGAAGGTGCTTTTCCCAAAATGGTTTCTCATTCTACTCCCACGAAAATGCAGATAGATTACCTCTAATATACTTCCTTCCCCATCTCTACCTCAATTTTTTCATAGAAAGGCGGGAAAAAAGGTGTTTGAGGAAGGTTAAAAATATAAGACGAATAGACAAAAGTAGAATTAAAAAACTATGGGTGATCTCAAGAACTTTGATAAATTTATGAGTTGATCGACGCCCTAAAAGATTACCACCCTCTGGTTTGAAGAATCGCTCTTGCAATAGACTGGACCGCGGATGATAGATGGGGAGATCGGGGTTCACATCATGGCTCGGGTGTATTAAGAATGGTTTTAACTAAATAGTTTTACATTCTCTATCCCCACTCAAACCTCCTTCAATTCAAACTTCCTCATCCTAAACACGCAAGCGCAATTAGTATGTATGCGTATAGCCTAAATGGGTAGTAATACACGATGATAAAAATCGAGAAACACACTTCAATAATTCCGAATAGTATTCAAACGGAGTATCTACCTAGTAAGGGCGGGCTACATCAATCGAAAACTTTTCTATCCCGAGTTAAATCAGATGGTAACACTGTTTTATTACAGGTCTTGTTACACATTTGTGTTGAATGCATTTATATTAATTACGCTAATGGGGTAAGGATGAGTAAGCTACGATTTAGAATAAACGTATAGGGTTTGTAAGGTAGTAGATTTGGCTAGTGATGGATAGAAAACAGTAGAATGGTTCTATTCTCCGAACCGTATTATTTGAAAGTACATGTTTGAGCTATTGTTACTTTTGGCAGTCAAAAACTTCACATAATTTTTTATTTTTTATTTTGACCATTTTTATAATTAAGAATAAAATAGCCAAAATTATTATTTATTCTTTTAGTGAGGATTACTCCATATAGATATCATATTCTGAAAAATTGCAAAATGACACCTGGACACGGGAATCAAACCCGGGACTTTAGACTTAGTACGCCAATGCTCTAACCACTGATCCCTCTAGATATCATATCAATTCTTGTGTCCAGGTGTGATTTTTCAACTTTGAGAATATGATATCTAGAGGGAGTAATCCTCACTAAAAGCATAAATAATATATTTGGCTATTTGATTCTTAAATATGCGATCCCTTACAATTATAATAATTGTACAAATGGCAGCATTGAACCAACTATCGAGTTGAAGGTGGCTGCGTTATCTGATTGCTTATGATCTTAATAAAATCACACGTTTGTAGCCGACGATTTCTGCACGTCCATCATAGACTCTACCTTAAAATATGAGTGAAGAATGACCCTGGACGATTCTTGGATAGCTCAGTGGTTAGAGCATTGGCGTATTAAGCCAAAGGTTCCGGGTTTGATTCCCATGTCCAAGTGTCATTTGTAAATTTTGTATTATTTAAAATTACGAACTTATTAAAATAGCCGTTTTATGTTGTTTTTTGTGGAAGCAGCGTCTGTGGTTCACTTAAAAATTATTTACAAACGAGGGCTTGCAAAGGGATATTCTCTTTTAAAAAACTAGAGAATGTAAACCAGCCAAAACAAGGGTGGCTTATGACGTCATACAAACCGTTTTCGATTTGCAAAATATAAACGTTTTATTTTGAAATTAATATATTGTATGGCTCATTCTTCAAGATATAAAAAAAATTAAATCAATGTATCATGGTAGCCAACTATATCAAGATACAGGTGTGAATATAGTAATGGAGTCTTTGGAGAGCCACTGCAGAGGAATGTGTTTAAGCCTTGAAGACGTTTTCTGTTGGTACTGGTGATCTGGTCTTTGGAGAGCCACTGCAGAGGAATGTGTTTAAGCCTTGAAGACATATTCGGTTGGTACTGATGATCTGGTCCTTTGGAGAGCCACTGCAGAGGAATGTGTTTAAACCTTGAAGACGTGACTGAATATCTCGTTTGGTTCACTATTGATATTTTAATCCAAAGTTCCTAGCTTCTAGTCTTTATTTGGTTAAACAATTTCTTTTAAATAAATCATATAAATGAGTTGTATATTAATCGTAAACCACAAAAAAAGTATCATTCAAATTTTTCCGTTTACGAATTTAATTTGGTTTAATATTAAAGCATGATATTGCTAATCCGAACCTGCGATAGTCTAGAAGACGAGGTAATCAAAACCACTTCTAGCTTTGTCTCTTCCAACCTCACTCAAGGTCACAGAGGTGTTTTTTTTTATCTTGATCGTTCCAAGACAACTTGCTGTTGATGTTTCATCTTGAATTAAATGCGGAATCGTATCAAACAAAGAAAGCATAAGTCGTTAAGGTAGGAGTGTAGGTAAAGCATCTCTTTAAGGTAGGAATGTAGGTAATATAGCTCGTTAAGGTAGGAGTGTATGTAACACAGCTCGTTAAGGTAGGAGTGTAGGGAACACAGCTCGTTAAGGTAGAAGTGTAGGTAACACAGCTCGTTAAGGTAGGAGTGTAGGTTACACAGCTTGTTAAGGTAAGAGTGTAGGTTACACAGCTAGTTAAGGTAGGAGTGTAGGTAAAGCATCTCGTTAAGGTAGGAATGTAGGTAATATAGCTCGTTAAGTTAGGAGAGTAGGTAGCCTAGCTCGTTAAGGTAGGAGTGTAGGTAACATAGCTCGTTAAGGTAGGAGTGTAGGTAACACAGTTAGTTAAGGGCATTGTGTTTGCAGCTTTTGTAGCGAAACTTTTTTTGGCGTAGATAAATAAAATATTTCTCCAGTAGAAACTTAGATTTTAATTTTATTCATATGATAATATAAACAGTTGTTGAATATATGTGATGATAGCGGCATTAGATGATAAACTTTTTGAATTAAGAGCAAAAGTGGTCGTTAAATTTCAGGTAACCTTGCAGGTATTCAACGACTGTTGATATCACAATGTGAAGAAAATTAAACTCTATATTTCTGTGTCTGTACTGAAGAAATATTTGGTTTATTTTAACAAAAAAAAAAATTCTTATAAGGGTTGCGAAATTATTTACCTTAGCTCATGTTCTTTACACGACACCCATAAGATTAAAACAGCAATGTGTGATTTTAGACAGACTTGAGAAAGGTGATATAAAGAAAAATACCGTTAAAATACGGGAGTGTGTTTCAAAGCCAAATTAACAAGACATAAGAATCAATTTACGTATAGTCATATAAATAACCAATTATAGGAAACCAGTAAAATCTTGCGAAACTTTAGCACATTCCCCTCCCCCTAAAAAAAAGATTTAGTTTTTTGTTGGTTGTTGAAATTAAATACTAAGAGAAGTGTATACACAAAATAGCAAAGAGAGTTTATTTTCGGTAATTGATACAAAAATAATGTTAGATTTTTTTAACTTACGTTTTTAACAAACAATGTGTTTTAACGTTAACTGTCAAAAGTAGGTAAAAAAAAAGTTCTATCCACTGATACCTTATTTATCTCTGTAGGTTTTGTATTAGTTTAGAAAAAAGGGATGTTGACAACAGAAATAATAATTGCATAGGATAGTTGTTTATTTTTATCACCCCTTCATAATCTGCCCAATTTGATCATCTGAACGTACTTTGGACAATTTCAGTTTTGTATTAGCAAGCTATACTGTATGATGAAACTTTGACTTTCAAATAAATATAAGCATTTATCATGAGAATTTTATAAAATATCATTATAAATCACTTTACGAAAAATAAAAAATAAACTCTAATACCCTAGGAATCAGTATAAGATAATGTTTTATTCAAAAAAAATTTGTTTGTCCCAACCGGTTACTAAAAATACTTTCCATATCTATAATCGAGAGCGTCTGTAAGATAAAAAAAAAACTGAAAGTAGAATCCTCTTCTAAGCCCATGTTACGATGGCGACGGTAGCGGGGGGTGGGGGTGGGGGGGGGGGAGTAATATTTCACCTTGACTGATGAGCTTATCGCAGCAGAACTACCTCTTTTCTTTGTTAAGATAAAACACATCATGTCTTTGAACTGAGCATGCATTAATATACATTTACATACATTTTGTTATGTTTTACACTTGAATAAACACTAGTTTCCTCTTCGTTAATATATCTCTAATAGATCTTGAGGAGAGTATGCTATAATATTCTCATCCCTTATCCTCCATCCCTTAGATCATACCTGTGTTTTTTTTAATGTGAGGTGTTTATCATTATTTAAACTCTTTCTCTACGTCGAGACCAAATTCTCATGAGGGATGTCTTGCGCATATAGAAAAGGGTGAGCGCCGGTTGATGGATCATTTCCTATGTGGCAGCTGCGCTGTCATGATCTATAGATCGAGAAAGTAAAATATTAACAAAGAGAACAGTCCCGGGTTTATAAAAAATAAAAGGTAACGTATGAGATACTTTTTTTTGATTACGTTCTCTTTTTAACGCCACCTCGAGAGTGCCAAAGGAGGCAAACAATAATATTGTTGTTATTATTATTAGCACCGCGTCTTACTACCCGTTCGGGTTATACGCACTTACGCTAATGTGTAATGGTAGGGTGATTGTGAGATGAAATGGAGGACCTACAGTTTAATGTGGAATCAGAACCACGGTGGAGGCCTGGCATTCCCCACACTCACAGGTTGTAATTAATACACTTCTTGTCAGAGGTGTGTAAAACAAATACAGGGCGCAATACCAATCCTTTCAACCCCTTACTAACCTTATATTCAACCCCTTCCTACACTTTAGATTATATGTTGAAGTAGCTCATGGTTGAGATAAAAAAAAGATTGAGGTGAATAGATATAGCTACATATATATATATAGGAGACACATTAAACCCGCAATACATTACCCTCATCAGGATACACAAGGACATATTGCCAAGTTCCATGTAGTCTGGTTTGCCAAATATAGGAAGGTTGGAGTTTAAATCCCTGCTAGCTGCACTAAAGGAGGAAACTACTGCACTTTCTGAACTTTCCTAGTGCATATGCTTTTTCCCAGTTGGTGCGGGCAGCCCTAAGCAATTAAAGGGTTTAGTGCGTTTCCAGCTCCATATGATTGGTAAGCACATAAGGACCAACAGTCAGGTTGAAAAATCATTATTATTATTATACTATAGATATTTCAGTAGTAGCTCAGTCTAAGGGATCAAGCCAGTGATGGCAAGGCCATGGTTCGAATCTCAACCAAATGCACCGTGAGGTGATTTCTATATTTATTATTTCATCACTGCGGAATCGCGTTAAGATGGTAGATTTATAAGAGATAAAAAACGTGATTGTGGTTATCATGAAAAAACTACACTCGCTTTAATTTGAAAGGAAGCAGTCTTTCACTAATATATTGTACAAAGGCTCTATCTTATTATAAGCTACAATATAGATGATACGTGGAAGATAAGCTTTCTACTTTTCATGATAAACGAGGTGTACAATAGTAGGCCTACATTATTATGTTTGTTTCTATCGTTATTAATATGTCAAATGTGACTTCAGATCACAAGTTTGTACTTGTAAATCATAAAGGTATCCGTGATTTTTTTTTAACTGTAAGATATTTACCGACCCACTTAAGTGGTGTGCGTGGTATAAGGAGTTCGAATCCCGGTTGAGTGTGTTGAGGAAGGTTTTTCATAAAAAAAGGTCTCTCCTTTCCCTCTACGAAAATCCAGGTAAACTTCCTCTAAATTTATCCTTCCTTGTCCTTAACACATTAACGTAGTTAAAATATATATATATATATATATATATGACTAGCCAAAAAGGCTAGCGAGGCGAGATGACAAAAAAAAATGTTATTGTGCATCGCACAGACTTTCTATCTCTTTATTTTAACATTAAACATTTACTAAAAACTTCTCGGTCGGGTGAACTGTTTTTTTTTTTCCTAAATGGTTTTCCACTCTCTATCCACGCAAATGCGGGTTCACTTCCTCTAATTCAACCTTCCCAATTCCTAACCCATTAGCGTAATTAGTACTTAAAGCGTATAACCCGAACGGGTAGTAAGACGCGGTGCTAAATAATAATAATAATAATAATAACAATACTAAAAACTAGTAATATTTGTTACAAAAACACTCCAACAAAGATAATATGACCTACATGTAATATTATACGCTGTTACAGAAACATAGAGAAAAGAGGAGAATCCCTGCCCAACAAAGAGCATAACAAACAATTTCATTTCTAAATACTAATATATATTATATGGTTGTTTATAGCTCAGAAATAATTGTATTTGTAAATATATATTCCAGACTAAAATACTTTATTTTTAACAGTACTGCAACTTTACAATGATAAGTTATTTCGTATCTCGAACAATTACGGAGATATAATGAAAATTGTAAACTACTGCTTATATAAAGTAGGCTACCCTAAAACTCATTTTAATAGAAAAATAAAAATTAACAATTCTTTTTGTAATGTTTAACAGTGTCTGGATGAATAAAAATTAATCCAAATCATTAGAGAAGATTCTGAGAAAGTTGACATTTCTCTTTTTTCCTTTAAATAGACTACCCTTAATTTTAGGGTAGGACAACTAATTCTAAAAATTCCTTGTAGCGACCTTATGATAACTCGAGATACCATGTTTTATCCTGAGTGGTAGAATAGTTTTGACTCTAGTGCCGTAACAGACAAATAGACAAACTGACATTAAGCAAAATCTAGAGCTCGATTTTTTTTATATAATAACAGTACTTCTCTCTTCGAGAGGTCGAGAATATGTACAAATATATCTACTCTCCTACAATTTTTCCAGTATAGTATTCAAGAGCTATGTATTTAATTTTTTTAATGTCTTCAAAATTATGATTAAAGACTTGAATCAAAACCGAATAACCTCAGTATAGTAAATAAAATATGTACGAATCACGATATTTATTAGGTCTCGTAATTAATATTTCCGTTACAAAAAGTAGTGTAAAGATACCTTTCAGTTTAAGTACCACTACAATTCAGCCCCTTGTTGAGTATATTGTGAATATACAGGGAATTTATATTCAGCCGTTGAACACTTAGAAAACACGTTGACTCAGATACATTCAAAACAATCAAAAAGTGACATCTACGAATATTATTTAAAATTAATTCACTTATTTATTTTAAAATCCGACACATATAACATATATTGGCTCAACATCTCTCCTAAAAACACACCTGTTTTTCTTCCCTAGAACAATGTAAAACTCATATTTTTTATTTTATTTTATGACGTCTGACACTTTTTTCTCTCCTCTCATAGGACACGTCCTTCTAGTATAAATATCTGACGTCACACACACACACACAAATATTTTTTTAAACGTCGTAAGGGAAACATTTGTTCTAGTTCTCAGGGTTGATGGTTCGAAGTTTATGTCACCCACCCCCCCGCCCCCTCCCAACCTCCCTCATACTACCGTTCTTTCCTGAAATGTTTTTCTGCAACAGTTGTACAGACGTGATATTGTTGTTTACCCAGACTTGCTTGGTTTTAGTAGCATTTTGTGTTGGAGGAAACGTATCTTCCAGCTACAATAGTTACTTAAACTACTAGGATCTATTAATATGTCAAGTCACGTGATCTGTAACTGTCATTCTTTTGATAGATAGTAGATACTACTATAAAGTCACACGGCTGACTGACTCACTGACATTTATTATTATTATTTTTATTATTATTATCGCCGAGTCTTACTACCCGTTCGGATTATACGCACTTACGCTAATATGTAATGAATGGTAGGGTGATTGCGAGATGAAATGGAGGACCTAGAGCTTAACTTGTGATCCGAACCACGGTGAAGGCCTGGCATTCCCCACATTCACAAGTTGTGATTAATACACGTCTTGTCGGAGTTGAAGGAAGGGTTTGGCAATCAGATAAATCTGAGCCGGGACCGAAAATTGGAGAACTGACCAGCATGTTATGAAATATTGTAATATATTATATGTGTATATATATTTCATGTCATTATATATTTTTAAAATGTTTACTATATAACTAAACTAATAAAAATTATAATACTAAAGTATAACATCCTCAACTACACTGGTTAATTTCAAGTCCACAATATATTATATAAACTATAGTTATAACTTTATGAATAAAAGCTAAGCTAGTTATAAATTAATAGACAAATAGCAATAAAAATAATATATTTTATAGTAAAAATATTTATATTTAGTTCGCTGTATTAAATTATATCTTAAAAAAAATAACTTAAACATCGAATGATTTTTCAGCTCTAATAATAAGCAATTAAAAATAATAATTTCCCACTATCATAAAATGTTAACCTCATCTTCAATCGGGATAGTTAAGTTTCTTACTGATATAATAAATGGCAAATAATTAAATATACTTACTGTGGGTGTATATGTGTGTATAGTATGGATAAAATCCGTATTGATGTTTACATGGTGTAACATGTCACTATCATGGCCTCCTTATGACGCGGAGATCAACGTTCGAATCCCAGTCGGGTGTACTGAGAGTGTATTTTTTTAAATGGTTTCTCATTTCTGTTCCATGCAAATGAGGATACACAACCCACTAAAATACTTTTTCTCATACCTATTCCAGTTGCGTAATGAATGCATATGTATAGCCTGAATGGTTACAAAGACGTGGTGAATAAAGAAAGTATGAATAAAATAAATTTATTGTGAGCAATAATAAAAAATAACCAACCTCCGTGACGTAGTTGGCTAAAACACTAATTTTTTGTTGAGCTAAACTGCCGAGGACGGGGAGATTGAGGTTCGAATCTTGGTTGTGTGAACTGAGGTAGTTTTTACTAAATGATTTTCCATCCTCCCTCCACGCAAATGCCAATTCACTTCCTATAAATTAAACCTTCCCAATTCCCAATCCATTAGCGTAATTAGTACTTAAGCGTATAAACCGAACGGATAGTAAGACGCGGTGCTTAAAATAATAATAATATAATAATTAAGTCTCATCATTTTACCGGGGATTAATTAATTATTAATGTGACATGTGTTGCTAAAATATTACTCTGACGATTTATTATATACGCATAATAAATAGTTATAGGTGTTTGTTTCCTACGCAAATAATATTTTAACTTACTATAAAAAAAGTTTAGATTTTAAGTTATGTTAAGGTTGTAATAGAAATACAAATTTTCATGAATTAAACTAGAAGAAATCTTACTATATTTTACTTGTCTAGAAATAATAGTACTTGTCTAAATTACCTCAAAAATAACTTCTTTATAGAATTAAGGAGCATATGTTTAAAGTTCAAACATGTGGGACCTGGGATAAAATTAAAAGATTATTTAAAAAAAAGTTATTTTCTAACGTAGAAATGTGTTGCCTCCAAAGAGTTTATTAGTTTGAATAACAATTGAATAATTACATTTCCTGAGATTTATGTAATTCTAAGAATTTTATGAAAGTTATTTCACACGGGTTTCTAAACTTGGCTCAATCTGTCTGAAACCAGTGACCTTGAAATGGGATGCGAGCCTACTTATTTTACTAGTTACAGTGATATCTAAAATAAACACATTTCCTACAGAGCAAATATGGGAATCAAACAGATAAGAACAGATATAATGCTGTCGTTTGTGTAGATAAAATAAAGGAAGTAACTTATTTCCTGATTAGTCACATCTTTAGGATTGATAAGTTTAAATACTTTGTTAGTCTTTTGTGAATTTCTATAACGGATACTTCAGTATTTATGGCATAAAGCCACAAGCACGGATTCATATTACATTGTTAAAATTAAGTATAATTGTTGTGTGTCTTTCAGCCTAAATAACTTTTGTTGGCAATATTTGAGACATAATTAATTCTCGATCGACTTTTGAAAGTAGAAATATTAAATATGTCAATAACTGTTTCAAACCATTTTAATTTTTGGGATACAAAATTTAAGTCTAAATTTTAATTGTTCTCTAAACATTGTATTTATGTGTCAAATATTAGTTGAAAATCCAAAATAACCACCATAGTAGATCATGCCTTATTTCTATATATCATAAATTTATACAGTAATATCTAGTTTAAGTATTTGTTTGCCAATCAATAACTTTTTTAACTTTGTTATTTATTTGTCAGAAATATACAATTATCTATGAATCTTTATTTCACAGTTCTAAAATTGAAGAAGTATGAGATTTTTCAAAATTAATGTAATTGCTTGATAAATAATATACCGAGTATTGAGGCTCTGTTTTAGATCGAGCATTTGATTTTGGTATTTAATCTATTCTTTTTTCTGTTTGTCTGTTTGGACCTTTGATATGTGATAGCTGTTAAATGCGTGGATCAACTTTAACAAAATTTAGCAATAATATTTTTAAGTCTAAGTCAAACAATGTACATGCACTCGGTTTATTCAAATATATAGTAGTCTTACCTTGACGGATTACACTATGACCTTACTTTAAAAGCTACCTCGTAGGGGAATAATATAGGGTAAGTTTGCGGCCTTACAGAGTAGACGAAGGGTACATAGTTTTTAGATCTGGTTAGACGTTTCAAGATGGCGTCCACTAAAATCTTTGCCTTTTTGTTCCAATATAACTACCAAATGCATAGACCATCTTAACTAAATTTGGCATGGACATTCTTTAAACACAGGCCAAGCAGAGTATTATAAGGTTTTTCTCTTTGGTTATCTGTTTCAATATGGCGTCTCCTAATAAAAAAATATCTATTTATTAGGTGATAGTTGCCAAATGTGTTGGTAAATTTGAACTAAGTTTGGCCTGGATATACTTTACTTCAAAGCCGAACGACTTTATAGGTTTTATCAATCTGGTTATTTGTTTAAATATGATCTCTCAAATGTGTTTCGTTCAACAACTCATCTCAAGTGGTTTGAACTTAACATTTTAAGCATTCGATTGAAGTACTTATTGTGTATTATTTTTAATGTTCACATATACTTCAATACTGACATCTTAAACCACGTAAACAACGGTTATTCTCAATTAATTTAATGTACTATTGAAAATAATATTAATTCGTTTTTTTTGTCTTACTTGATCAGCAAGGTAAAAAAAATCAACATCAAATGCAAAGAGAAATTAGAGGAAATATTTAAACTTGAAATCCAAAGAGAAATCTTAATATGGCAATAACGCTAAGCACATGACATAATAATAACACGATGCACTTAGAATATTTAGATTTGAAGCAATGAGTTATATTGTTCATTAAACTACTAGTTTTATCACGGCCATTTAAATTTCAAATATTTAATGATAAAAAAAATAACTCCAATAAAATTTGTAAAGTCATTAAATAAGGTAATTTGGAAAACCTATGCTCCAAAGCGTATAATAAATCTCCAATCTTAATGTTTAATTTAATATATATTTTTGAATGTGTTTCTATTTATCAGAACTGATGCAATGAAACCGTATTTGCAAGGCATCTTCGCCACAATGCTGATTTGTCTGACGTCCCTTATTGTACATGGGGAATCAAGAGAAATACCTCAAGAGAAGGATTGTGAATTGATTCAAGACGACGGAAGTAATAGTTCTTCTCAAATCAGTATAAATGGCACCAATAGTGATCGCAGGAAGCTGTGTTTCAAGATTGGGGGTCTGCAGGTATATTATTATTATTATTATTAGCACCACGTATTACTACCCGTTCGGGTTATACGCACTTACGCTAATGTGTAATGGTAGGGTGATTGTGAGGTTAAGGGGAGAACCTACAGTTTAACGTAATATCCGAACCACAGTGGAGGCCTGGTATTCCACACATTCACAAGTTGTGATTAATACACGTCTTGTCAGAGGTTAAGGAAGGGTTTGGTAATCAGATAAATCTGTGCTGGGACCGAGGATTGAACTCCGGACCCCCAGCATAGAAGTCCGACACCTTACCCCTAGACCATCAGGTCACCCTGCAGGTATATTGTTTTATTAGTTTTCCCAGATTATTTTTTCTCATATCATAAATAATGAACGCTCCAAGTTCATTAAGTGCAATTAATATATGCTTCCAAATTTGAGTCAATGTTTTATGTTGAAGACTTAATTGTAAACTTAATTTTCAAATAAACCATTTATTTATAGGTATAAGAAACACTTTGTGGTTTGAATACTGTCAAAATGTTTAAAATAAAATCAACTTTCCTTAGAATAGGTCTTTATTTTTTCGAATAATATAATAGTGTGTTGTATTTTAGAATACCTGTAGGTGTAAACCTATTTTATTTTCATGGTCCAGATTGCTTAGTAAATATATTATATATATATATATATATATATATACATTATATAGGTTTTTTTATTTTGCATTGAATTAGCATTTTTCTTATATTAATTTAAAATTTAGTGATTTTTGGCCAAATTTGGTGTATTCCTATAATTAATTATGTTATTATTGCTATATATATATATATATATGTATATATATATTATATAGCAATAATTATGTTATTATTGCTATATATATATATATATATATGTATATATATATATATGTATAGCAATAATAACATAATTAATTATAGGAATACACCAAATTTGGCCAAAAATCACTAAATTTTAAATTAATATAAGAAAAATGCTAATTCAATGCAAAATAAAAAAACCTATATAATGTTATAAATTATATGTCTTTTAAACGTGAAAAGAGTTTATAGCTAGCGTTGAAAGAGTCCTGTGCTGCCATAGCTAAATAAAATATTAATGAAAACATATATTGTAATTGTAACACTCTCAACATAGTATTACATATATTCTTTCTCCACAAACGTAGTATGCAGTGTAAATGATACTTTTACACATGAAGCCAGGATAATAAAATATGTCAGTAGCCTAAGATGTTCAATGAATATCTTAACACGCTTTCATCCGCTTCGTTAATCGGAGGATCATAGACACTCTACCAATGATGGGAGGGTTGGGGTTAGAATTCTAGTCGGATGTACTGAGAATTTTCTACTCTCTACCAAGTAAATATGACTACACTTCCTCTAAATTCCATCTTGTTAATTCCTAATTACTATATATGTGTACAACCCGAACGTGGTGCTTAAAAAAAAAGTGCATCCAGTCAGCATAATACTTACTCTGTCTGTAGATGAAGAGATGAGTTTGTAATACCCGTCTTAACGACACAGTCATATATGCAAACTTGGTCGTCAGAACATCAAGCAAAGTTATTTATACGAGAGATCCAAAGTCGCCCATGTTTTCGATCAAGTCACTACTAGATTGTAGACGCTTTGTATGGTCAACCTCATATACAGGATGTCAAATATTTTAGAGGTGTATTTCCATCGAACAAACATTAACAAAAGTCAATACAAACATGGCTCTAAAAATTCTTAGTTTTAGAGTTATTAAAGGTTTTCCTCAGAGATTGATTGGTCGTGGGGGATCTATTGAACCAGAATTCAACACTATAAATTTGTATCTATAGGAACGTTTAGTTCCATTGTTTACTCAACTTCCGTGGCTGGTGTTGACGTTTTAAGAGAGCGTATCGTTGTTTTATCTTGTGTTTGTTTTTTGTTTTTGTTGTCTTATTGAATTGTATTATTTATGTTGGATTGATTATTATTAATAAAATTCCTCCCATCTCAGAAACAAAGCGTTTCTAGATTCTTGTTAAAATTAATTTTTCTTAATATGTTGTCAATGGGAATACGCCCCTAGAATATTTGACACCAATTAATATACATCCTGTATAACATGGCATTACGTGATTGCTTCCTGGTTGCGACGATAAGTTAACTCGTTCAAGATTAGTGAGAACGGGGTAGTGGGGACCAAAGGGGATCTCGACACCTCTGTCTTAAGGCTAACGCATCTGATGGAGAGGTGTCTTAATAGCAGGGCTTCGAGCGGTGTTCTTTCAAGGAGGAAGCGTTTCATCCGGGCTTCCCAGGTTACTGGCATGAACCCAGTATTGACGTACTTTGGAATAGTCAAGTGTTTTATGTTTAGCTGTAGTCTAGAAGAAGGGCTACCAAACGTATTGCAACAAAGGGGCCCTTGCACCAGAAAAAATAAATGAAGGAGCCCTCATAAATTTGTTTACAATAATATTATGAACCTTCTTCAATAACGACAGTTAAATTTTATACGTATGAAAGTATAAATCAAACGATTAAAAAATGCTGCTCTAGATTACTAACCTCTGTAATGGTGCAGCTCTGATGTATTGACGTCAATACGACCCAATAAATAGCACCTAGCTTCCATTTATGTATATGTCACTTCCTCTCCGTCAATATCCTGACAGACGAAGAAGGAGAGGATAGTCACATGTTCGTATATTCATTTTTTTTTAAATACATAAATTTTGAATACGTATTGAAGGTACATCTGAAGAATTGTTTGTGTTTGTACTCCAGAGATATTCACAATGAAAAACCACTGATAGTATGTTATATTCCAAGTTTCTGCTGGAATTGTTAATACTTGATACAACCTTGTTGTTGTAGCTGCAGAGTTGCCTGTGTATCAGCAGTAATACACCATTATAAAAGGTACAACAGTGGTTTATCAAGTAAGGTTCTGACAATACAGCATAACCTTGGATGGCATCTCAGGAACCATCGAATATAAAACATATGTTAATAAAGATTTTTGTATTTTTTTAGGTCTTCTATCCTTACCCCAGTTTATTCACGCATACAATGATACACCTTGTATATAATCAAGTATACATAGAAAAGTTTTAAACCACTAAAACTATTGATCTTTAATGAATCAGATAGCCGAAGCTATCATCTATGCATTTTAGTGAGACTAGCACCACTTATCCTCGATAGTTCAGTGGTAAGAGCATTGGCGTAATAAGCCGAAGGTCCAGGGTTCTATTCCCGTGTCCAGGTGTCATTTTTCAATTTTAAGAATATTGATCTTTAGATTTTAAGGCAGTAGTTTTATTTGTTATGGGTCAATAATCCTAAAAGGTTTCTGGTCATCTGTTTGGTTGCTCGTGTGTAAATCTGTGTAATTCTCTACAACTTGCGCGGATCCGTTAACAGGTGCAAGTGCTGCCATTCCTAAGATAGGCAAAGACATGAAGGACGAAGGTGTTTGGAATCTGCAGCTTCGACACTCAAATGGGAAATCAACTCCTCAATACCGTCAACATTCGCAGATAATTTACAGTTATTCTGAGGGTAAGATATTTATATTTGAACGATAACATTAATGTAACAAGCAAATTACATTGTTATTTTTTTAATCTTGCCTGAACACACCAAATATTCGTAGATTGCACTAATTTAAGTACAAATGATTATCAAATTAAGAAAAAGCGCCGGCGTTTTCTTGAAAAGCCACTGCTGTGGGAATCCCAGTGTTTCTACCCGAATAGGTTGTCACACGGTCAAACGCATAAATATCACAGTAGATTTAACTGATAGTTGAACTAAAAGTTATTTTACCCCTTGTGATTTATCATCGAGGTTTTCCCATCACCTCTAAAGCCAATGGGGGTACATATCCTCAAATAACCACATCAATGATAACGCAGCCAAAGTCATCAGCATTGCTATAAATTGAATTATCGATAGGGTACAATCCCAGATGGCTGCCCTGAGGTTGTTTCACTCTATAAATAGTTTCCAATTCTAATCTATATGCAAATGTGGGTACATTTTATCTAAATTTCACCTGTATCACCCTATTTCATTAAAGTAAATTCGTGGCTAAGCCAGAAGGGTAGTAAGATGTGGTACATTCACATTTTCTTAAATTACCTTCCTTTATTCCTTCTCCGTATATTGAGATTGACAAATAGCTCTAGTGATTCCAACACCATGGTTCTGTTGATAGAGCGTTACGGGTAGTAAGACGCGGTGCTAATAATAATAATGATGATAGAGCGTTTGCCTTTTGAACTCAGGGTCCGGTGATTTGACTCCCGCCAAAGCCAAAAGTAAAATTGTTGATTGGTATGGGAGTTTTCACTTCCACATCAATGGACTAACGTCCGTGGGACTGGTTTCTGTTTGTTTTAGTTCAATAAGTTAGTTGCATGTATTGTGCAGGTTCGATTCATGCACTTAAATTAATACTCCCACAAAAATAATATCAAAAACAACC
Source organism: Timema cristinae (assembly GCA_039000515.1). NCBI lineage: Eukaryota > Metazoa > Arthropoda > Insecta > Phasmatodea > Timematidae > Timema > Timema cristinae. Next base: position 52,144,234 of record JBCFYV010000935.1, on the reverse strand, counting down.
TTTGTATTAAAACCTATAAAAAAAAACCACAGTAACAAATTAATTATACAAATAATACAGGCAATAAATAGTTTCTCTGGTCAAACCCTCTAAGGTGTTAATCTAGCAATTGATTTGACGTTTGATGACGGTGAAATCTGGGTTCAAATTCCATCCGGATGTCTTGAATTGTTTTTTTAATTCACTATCTCCTCTCATAATTCAACCTTACTCCTCCTTAACACATCAGTGTAATCAGTGACCGGCCTCTTGGTTAAGTGGTTAGGATTCCTGGCTACTAATTTAAAGGTACCAGGTTCAAGTCCAGGTTATACCACAGGTATTTTTCTGAAGGGGATTTTTTCCTATGGTTATTATTATCTGGTTAAATATGTTTAAATTAGGATTTAAGACTTCCTACTGGCACACATAATCATCATTCCTCATCACCTCATTGGGGCGAAATAACCACACCGTCATGGTACCTCAACCACAGAAGACGGTTGCAAATCCGCCACTAACAGTAGGAGACCAGGAATAATTGTAATTTGTACACATGTGCATGGCCCGAACGACAGATATACGTGACACACACACACACACAAACAACACATCAACTACATCAACACATACACATACATACATACATATACACAGTTTGTTTTAAGTATAAAGTAATAATATTGGACTATTATTTTTTAAATTACTAAAATATCTTTTATTATAAATCGAGTTTTTTTAATTACCTTTGCACGCATCAGTTGTTTAAATTGGGTCGGGACCATAAACTACTGATCAAGTGTTCATATCTTCAAGAAATCTCTGTGAAAATATTTGTATCAGTATTCCTCCCTGGTCAGGTATCAATCCGGATATTAACCCGATTAAAAACCTGTGAGCTATCATTTAAAAAAATCTTAAAAAAAAAAAGATCACTTCTAAAGCAGGTTTATTTAAAACTTGATTCAAGTGTGTCATCAATACAATAAAATATATTTTCAAAATGTGAAAATCTTATTAACAGCACGCCAAAATACTAAAATAGGAAAAGATGGTTTCATTTATTAGTTCTTACGACATTGAAATAATAACTAACTAACATATCATTAAAAGCCCTGTTTAGTCTAATAATTTGTCATGTATATTTTATATTTCAGTTGTACCAGCATCTGTTAGTTCAACTTTACATACTTTGAAAATATCGGCTACTACAGATTGTTATTCGACGAAGCTACCACTTGGGACAGAGCTTTGGAAATCTGCTCTAGACACGGGGCCCACTTGGCCGTCATCAACTCGCTGAAAGAAGCTGTTCGTCTTCGTGATATTTTAATTTCATTCGTTAACAAAGGCAACAACAACCGCTATAATTTTATATTAAAACATTTTCAAGCCTATGTTGGATTAAGATATGAGGAAGCCGTTGACGAATTCGTCACTATATTTGGTAAGCGAATACACTAATTTTTTTGATTCCTTGTCTTGAATCGTTGGACCCAAACAAGTGGGCACGCCGACAATGAGGTCCGGAGCTCTTTGTCTGGTTTGCCGGTGACGGAAGGGTGAGGTTAAGTTGGTAGTGTAAGGGACGCGAGTTAAGGGCAGGTATTATTGCAGTTTTTATATCGAAAACTTTTTTCTGTCAAAATGAATAGAATATTGCTCCAGTAGAAACATTGAGGTTTCACACGGTGATATCAACAATAATTGTTGAATATATCTCAAGGGTGTCCTTGAATTTAATGAAACTATTTATCTTCATTTATAAAGTTTCTCATCTAATGCCACTATATTCATGACAGATATTCAACATCTGTTGATATCGCCATTTGAAGAAAATTATACTGTTTCTACCGGAACAATATTTTATTTTTTGGGGTCAAAACTAGGGTTTTCTATAAAAATTTCAAAAACACTGACCTTTTCCCTACACATCCACCTCAAAAGCCCATCTGGGTACTGAGGGTGATTATTTTCTATGTTTTATCATGCTTGCTCCATGCAAATGTGGATACACTTCCTCTGAACTATCAATTTAGCCATCCAAAAAGTGGGTAACGTGAATAGCACTGACATGTGTTAAGATTCATAGATCAGGATCAATTTTTTTGAGTTGGTCCTTTGGAGGAAAGGGTTGGTTAAATGGGAGAAATGGGTGTCCATCATGGAATACCGCAAGCCGTGGTCAAGAACGTTATAATTTAATATGATGATCAACATTTTAATAAGAGACTGTTTATTCAAATCTTGATTTAGTGAAAATTTCTTAGCCCTATATTGGTTTACGATTGTGTAAAAGTTTCTTAGTCTTATCTGAGTTTAGAGTTTAAAATCAGGTGTGGTAAGATTGACACAGTTCACTAAGAATATCATACCCCCACATAACCTTGGCCTTTAATATATAAACACCAAAATAACTGTATCTTTTGGATACGCAATACACAGAAAAATGTCTAGCTATAATTATTATTATTAATCTTGTTGGCTTATCGAGTTACTTGAGAGTGCCTGATAAAATTCGAGGAAAACGTCGCTCTGATTGATTTTGATAAGAGAAAGGCCTATTCCAACATTGAATTCATTTAAATGAATTATTACAAACATATTAATCATTCAACGCACGAGTTTGATAGTAGTCAAGGTGACCTGGTGGTCTAGGGGTAAGGTGTCAGACTTCTGTGCTGGTGGCCGGGGTTCAATCCTCGGTCCCGCCACAGATTTATCTGATTACCAAACCTTTCCTTCACCTCTGACAAGACATCTTGTGAATGTGGGGAATGCCAGGCCTCCACCGTGGTTCGGATTCCACGTTAAACTGTAGGTCCTTCATTTCATCTCACAATCACCCTACCATTACACATTAGCGTAAGTGCGTACAACCCGAATGGGTAGTAAGACGCGGCGCTAATAATAATAATAATAATAATAATAATAATAATAATAATAGTCAAGTCGAGTATATTTAGCATAACTTGGCTTTGGTTGAATTTATAGGAGTAAGTTTGAAGTGTGGGTAAAGGGATTCCCTAGTAAGTTAGAAAATTGAATGTTCCTAGAAGATATTTGGATTTGGCTTCGTTTGGAGAACTTTTGAAAATCATATTCTTTTAAAAGTTATTTAAAAAAATTCTGAAATCTGACTACCCCTAAAGGCTATTTGAAATAGTCCTCCTTAGACAAATTTTTGAAATGGGATGCATCCAAAAGCTATTTTAAGTGGTGCTCACACAAACTTGAAAAAAAAAATATATTCTCTGGAAACTATTTGAAATGGTTCTCTCCGAGAAATATTTCGAAATTTGGATACCCCTAAAAGAAATTTAAAGAATCACTCTATTGATTATTTTTTTGAAAATTAGATGCCTCTGTAAGCTATTTGTAGTGGTCTTCCCGCAGCTAATTTTATTAAAAATAGGTTACCCTTAGAAGCTATTTGGAGTAGTCCATGCTTGAATTTTTTTTAAATACATTAAATGTATAGAGAAACTATTTGGAGTGGCCTCCTCCAAGTATTTATCTTTTAAATTGGATTGGCCCATTTCTAGAAGATAATTTAAATTATATTTGACTGAAAGTTTTTTGAAAATTATATGCTTCTAGAAATTATTTGGAGTGGTTCCTCCCTATTAAATTTTTGAAAAAATTAATTATTCTATAAATTATTTGAAGTTTGAAACAAGTCTATCTTTAATCGTTATAATAAAAACTTTGGAAAATGTTGAGGGATGAAGGGGATTTTGGAACCCCATAACACCTCCTGTGCCCATGTATTTGCAGAAGGGCTTCTGCAACAATGTTTATTATTTTGTTTCATATAACTTACAAGTCTCGAGTAAATATCTCCAATTATAGGGGAAGTCTTTGTGGTACACGGTACTTTTTTTTTTAATTATTAAAATCGATTGGGTAGAACTTTGAAAACCACGATAGAAAAGAATCTATTAACGTTTTAAATATATAGATTTAACAAAATCACAAACATTTAATTTGGTTGTGATTTTTCCAAATATTGTCACAGATGAGCCATTGTCGGCGACCGGATTCACAGCTTGGGGTCCAGATTCTCCATCTGATGATGTGAGCTCAGAAACAGGTTGCGTCACTCTTACAAGGGATGGCTACATGCAGAACGTCAACTGCAGCATCCCTCTGCCTTATTTCTGCGAGTTCGAAATGGTCCACTGATTCACCATCGACACGCGAAGTGTCATAAGCACATCATCACACTTTTTGTATAAGAGTTTCCTTTTAATTGTCATGTAATGTAAACCCTAATTAAAGTGTAACAATTGGTTATTTAGGTTACTTCATTTTTTAATTAAATTTTTCATGTTTTATATATCTACATTCATACTAAGTAAATGTGTAATTTTTTTTTTTTTTGTTCAATCCTCGGTCCCGGCAAAGATTTATCTGATTACCAAACCCTTCCTTCACTTCTGACAAGACATCTTGTGAATGTGAGGAATGCCAGCCTCCACCATGGTTCGGATTCCACGTTAAAACTGTAGGTCCTTCATTTCATCTCACAATCACCCTACCATTACACATTAGCGTAAGTGCGTATAACCCGAACGGGTAGTAAGACGCGGTGCTAATAATAATAATAATATAATAATTTTTTTTATAAGAAAGAATCAGTTAAATAGTGTAACGCTGTGTTGCAAACTTTTTTACTCCACATCAGGTAATCAACCATACAATAAATAATATTTGTATTGATACTCTTATAATTAAACTGTGATTGAAAACTATAATTATGATATATACAAATTATATCAAATTGCCACAAAATAAAAATGCTAGTGTATAAGTAACATGAATCAAATTAATTTTCATCAAGATGAATACGATATAACTTCATTGTTTGTTTTTTTAATTTATCACAGCGTCTTACTACCTGTTCAGGTTATACGGATATGAGATGTTAGTCTCCTAAAATAAGAATTTTTGTGGATGTGAATTTAAAGGTTTGAATCCCAGTCGGATGAGGAGAGGAAGTTACAATTTATAGAAAATCTATCAACATTTACGTGTACTGAGAGTTCGCCTGAGTTTAAAAGGGTATTATTAATCCCACAGTACAATTGGACCAATAGTTCCTTCTTGAGAATCGTAAACAAGGTGTACTAGTGTAATAACTTTGCACGGCTGTTATGGAGCCCCATTTGAAACAACAAATACCAGGCTAATTTAACTAGCCTAACCTAACCTAACCTTACCTAGCCTAACTTAACCTAATAGTATAAGGCAAAAATATTGGTGGGGATGAATTCATTTTTTACCAGCATGTTTATTATCTGTTATAGTCAACCTGTTCGGTGACTGTGGCCCAATTAAGCAATGAACGTTTGGGACAAGGGGTCCCATGAACCAAGTGTTATTCACCGAAATTTCACTTGCTTAAATAAATTAAACTACTAACCTAATACGGCCTATCTAAATCTCCCCAAAATACTCCATGGCAGCAATAAATATTTGTTGATAAACTCAAACATGTAGGCTTGCAATAAAGTTGAAATAGTAGAAATAAGTGTTTTTTTTTAAATTGCAATTAATTATTCAATAATTTCTGATAATCTTCCTATGGTCAAATTAGTACTTTTTCCACTTGTTTAGTATGGACTAGATAGTCTAAGCCACCGAAACTGCTTTTCATAATATTTTTTTATATCTCTCACCAATATTCCGCTTTTAATTAACTCTGTATATTATACTTTCCTGTTTCACCCCTGCTGCTTTTTATCCTCTCGGCTAGCTGACCAGTTCGCCGAGTGACGTTTATTTAACTCGCGGAAATATGTGTGTATATGTTACAGGAAAAGTAGATTGTTAGGGAGAGTTGACTCGGCATAAGTAAAGTCGACTCTTACTAAAAGTATCAGTAAAAGTTGATTGAGAATAAACAGATCAACTTTTCCTAGGTAGAGTTAACTATGCCTGCTGTGGTTTAGTAAAAGTTGATTCCGCGCTGTTGCTCTCCACATGCAACTGTTTTGAATATCCCAGCTCTATTTGTTTACTGTTGTTTTCTTTGATCACTCGTCCATTTGTTGTAATTTTCAACAGTGACCAAGGATTCAGTGTGTGTTTGATTAATTAGTTTCAGTGTGTTTTTAGGTTAGGTTAGGTTAGGTTAGGTTAGTCAACTTTTACTAACTCAAGGTAGTAAGAGTATACTTTCCCTAGGTACAGTCAACTCTGACTAGTAAATGTTGATAGAAATTCATCACTTTTTGCTTTTAATCAACTTTTACTCAAAAGACCAGTAAGAGTCGACTTTACCTAGGCCGAGTCGACTCTTACTGGAGAATTACTTTTCCTGTAACATTATATAACAAGAATCGGGTCTCTCAATACATTGTTTATCCTATCGGCTCTATAATCAATTATTAAATATTATTTACGGCCTCATCACTAATCAAGGATGTTAGCCATATTAATCTTACAGATATGACATACAATCCAATTAATTTAGCATAGATAATCATCTTTAGTTTATTATAAAAAATATTTTTTGTTTTCTCTATCCCTATCGACCACCATTCATATTAACAATTTTCACTAGAATATTTCTACATTGTATTTTTAATTATTTTTTAAATCTTTTTAATTTACTGCACTAGTGATGCATACTTTGACATCTACAGACACATTAGTTTATACCTTCGTTTATACTCATTTCTTGATTTTTAATCTAGTAAATAATTGGAATATTAACTTCAAATGATTTCAATGAATTTAATCATATCCATAAATTACGGAAATCACATATTTTTTGCTGTTTTATAGAAGAAGAAATGTGTGGTTGTAAAAGTATACGGCAAAGAATAGTTAACAAGTTATACTTAGATTTGTTAGTTTGACGAAAATAATTATTAAAGGAGATATGAAAATATACTTTTTTTAAAAGGTATTTAACGTACACTTTATAAACCAGGGGAGAAATTCTAGGGGAAGACAGAGACTGGAGTAGGCCTACATAAATCAGCGGACGATGTTTTCAAAAGAAGGTACACACATGTAAAGCATTTATCATAGAATAGGCAACCCTCAAGACAAATAATTTTACAGCTATTTTATTTGGTTGATTTTATTCAGATTCCTGATGGTGGAAATATTATAGACAGCAATAAACTCTCTGACACAAAAATAAGGAGAAGTGATTTATTTAAATCTGAGGAATGAAAATTTAATAACATTAGAAAATATTAATTTAATTATATTTTCCAAATAACTTACAAAATATAGCTGGTTTAAAGAAACTATTATGAAATATCTGGGGGTTTTCACAAACTTCTAATGTCTTTATTTTATATCATATTATATCACCTAATTTGAATAATTTACTATTTATCATTATTAAGATTATTATTATATTTGTTAATTTAACTATCAATATTGGTTGCACACACTTTATATAAATGTACTAGATATATTATAACTTTAATTTAAATCTATTCACTAATTGATGATTTGATTAGGATTTAAATAATTATTATAGTGTGTTAATTTATGTGGTTCAAACAAATTTATATAATTATTTTTAAGAATACTATCTCAATTTTGATAACTTAGCAAAAACCTTTGACCTTAATAAATAAGTATTTCATCGACATCGGAAAGTCAAAGATAAGAAATAATTATTGCTTTCATTTTAACTGAAAAAGAGGAGGTAGGGAGCTCTTTTCTTTTGTGGTCACATTTGTGTTTAGGTTGAAAGAGTTGACATGCTATCGAGAAATTTCTATAACGAATCTTTCAGTATTAAACAATAGAAACGTGTGCTATATCTTGTGGCTTTAAAATAACTGTTGATTACATTAGTTGAGATAGCACCATAAATTATAAGTACTATGAAAACAAAATGCTTTATTCTCTTTGAGATAAATGTTATAGTTAATTTGGTAAAAGTTTATAATTGGTTAATTTTTGGGAAGTGAATTAAAGTTGAAATAAATATTATTAGAAACACAATCATTACATAATTATATATTATTGAAATTATTATATTCTATAATGTGCAAAATTAAGCACTAAATAGGTTTCTAGTATATAAATTAACGATAATAGAAATAATTATACCATTAATTTATTTATATGCTATTATAAAGTATTTAAAAGTACTACAATCATATAAATTATGAATTTGTGTCGCCACAATTAGAAATTGAAATATTGGGAATATTTTGGTATTTTGATTTTTAATTCAAGGTAAACTAACTCATATATATTTATATATTGTACTTTAAATATGCATTACATAAAAAATGATGTTTATATATCGGTAAAAACTATTTTGTTGTATACTTTTGGCTCGATAGTTCATAGTTCAAAAAAAAATTAGTATTTAGTACAGCGTTTTTTACCGGTTCGGGTTATATGCTTACGTACTAACTACGCCGATGGTTTTTACTTTTTAGGGGTTAAGAAAGTTATATTTAAAGGAAATGTAGTCGCATTTGCGTGGAAGGATTGTGAAAAACCAGTTTGGAAAAAAACTCATTACACCCGACCGCGATTCGAACCTCAATCCCCACGTTATCGGTAGTCTAATATACTGCGAGAGTAGCGCGTTAGACCACGCGGCCACCGAGCGGGTAGGCTCTAAACTTAATGTTGTTGGAGCTTTATCACAATTATTATGTTCACGATGTTACTGCCCGTTCGTGCTTAGTGACGTTTGCCCCCCCCTCCCACCCCCAGGATAGAAATGGAGCGGGGATCACGTACGTAAAATATGTTTTTTTTCTTTGGAATCTTATTATAATATAAATTTAAAATATAAAATGAACATTTACAAGTTGTTCTCTAACCTTTTATTCCCTTTAGTCCCTATATGAGTGGTAGTCCGGAACCCTTAACGCGATCTTTATCAACATGGGTAACCTTGAAAAACAGATCAATACTGTTTCCTAGTAACTTTCAATTAAGTCTTTCAACAAGACTTAACACGACTACATCACGTCTAGACTGACAAGACTATAACACGCTGAAACAAGGATAGCCTCTAACAATCCTTTAACAAGCTTTAACAAGACTAGCCTCTAACAATACTGTAACAAGATTATAACAAGATTTAACAAGAATACCTCTAACAAGACTGGAACAAGCTTTAACTAGACTAGCCTCTAACAAGATTGTAACAATATTGTAACAAGATTTAACAAGATAGCTTAACAAGACTGTACAACTTAACAAGACTGTACCAAGCTTTAACAAGACTAGTTAACATGACTGTAAACAAGACTAGCCTCTAACATCACTGTAACAAGACTAACTTCTAACAAGACTGTAACAATATTGTAACAAGCTTTAACAAGGCAAGCCTCTAACAAGACTGTAACAAGATTGTAACAAGATTAAATAAGGCAAACCTCTAACAAGACTGTAACAAGCTTTAACAAGTCGAGCTTCTAACAAGACTGTAACAATCTTTAACAAGACTAGCGTCTAACAGATTGTAACAATACTAGATTTAACAATACTGTAACAATCTTTAACAATACTGTAACAATCTTTAACAATACTAGCGTCTAACAAAATTGTAACAAGACCAGACTTTAACAATACTGCAATAAGACTATCGTGTGTGCTCGTTCTTAAAAACTGCACACGGCTTTAACTACACGAGCGCATTCCAGCTTGGGGTCTATGGAATGTGACAATGACCTGATAATGTGACAATGACATGAGAATGTGACAATTTCTTGCTACCCTTCGCAAAAATACACATCTAGACACTTCTGCCTTAAACTACAACAATTTAAACTGTTGACTCCACAACTGACTGACAAATAAGTTGGAGATTAAAATTTTAGTATTAATATATTTATAAGCAAAATAGAGCTTGAATAAACATTCTAAAATCATTGGCAGAGGTATTTTGAACGATAAACTACAGCTTTTGTTTAAATCCCAATCTTGGTACTACTCTATCTTTCCAACAATTACAAATTACAAAATGTTCTAAGCATTTCAAAAATGTAGGTTCAGTTTCTACATTAGAAAAACTATGCAGCGAAGCATTAATAAATCTCCAATTTGGATGTTCTATAGGCCAAAATGTTTAATTATATATTTCTGAACGTGCTTTCTATTTACCAGAACTGACGCAATGAAACCGTATCTGCAAGGCATCTTCGCCACGATCCTGATTTGTCTGACGTCCCTTATTGTACAAGGGGAGTCGAGAGACATACCACAAGAGCAGGATTGTGAGTGGATTAAAAACGATGAAAACAATTCTTCTCTAATCAGTATAAATGGTATTAATGGTGATCGCAAAAAACTGTGTTTTGAGCTTGGAAATCTTCAGGTAAATGGTGTTTTTCATTGTCTTAGCCTAAATTTCATTTTACCACAAATAGTAAATGCCTCAAGATCACAAAGGACAATAAATCATCATCAACATCATCTCATGAACAGTTTACAGCCATTGGCTGGGTCTATTTGGAACATTAGACTCTCCAACGTCTGCTTTATCCACATTACTTCTCCTCTTACACAATGACCCAGTCTTCTACTCTCTCCTTCACACTTCTCTGCACTCCTTTCAGCCACCTGTCCTTGGTCTTCCTCTTGGGTTCCTTCCCAACATTTCAATATCCAACATCTTCTTTGGTATGATCTACTCCTCCATTATCCTCACATGAACCGTACCACGTTAGTCGTGCCTTCTCTTATCATGTGCTGCACTGATTCATACTTAGCTTCCTTCTCCCCATCTCATCTATCAGTTTATCCACTCCTATAATACTTCTCAGAAATTTCATTTTACATGCGTTAATTATTATTTTTTATCTTACTCCTTCATTACCTAAATCTCTGCTTCGTACGCCAATATTATTTCATAGTACATCCTCTAGATCAGTCCTTTAAACGTCGTACGCCAATATTAGTATATAGTACATCCTTTAGATCACTACTTTACACTTCCTCGTTACAACCCTGCTCCAAATTATATTTCTCACACTTCTGAAAAAGCTTCTACTTGTTTCCCTTATCAATAATTTATCTTCTGCTTCTTCCACTTTCCTCTATCACACTTCTCAGGTATTTGACTGGTCCTCCTCAATGTCATACCAGTCGTGTACCTATTCCTATACCTTTCGGTAATCAAAATCCCCCTCTTCCTTAAATTTACCTCATTCCATACCGCTCCACCACTTCATCTCACGCATCCAACTGATCCTGACTTCTTTCTCCTCATAGGTTGTACCATCAGATCATCTACAAGTACCATTGCTTTCATACTTCACCCCCCAATACTCTCTACCATTTTTTTTCTCACTATTTTGTCTATCATTACAATGGACAATGGTGATAGAGCACTTCCTTGCTTCAGACCATTTCATAACTCACATAACTTTGTCCTCAGTCCTCCCACTTTCACACTAACCTTGTGAATATTCCTCAGTCTCCTTGCCGTCTCATTCCTCACTCCTTTGTTCTTCAAAGATTTCCATGTTCTACATCCGCACATATTATAATTGGCTTTTTCACCATCCAGGAGAGACACAAACACGTCCTTTCCTCCATAGTGTCTCTCTTGCAGCAGACTTAACAGTAAATTGGAGATGTAATGTGAAACTTACTGGTCTGAAGACAATTAAATTAATTATTTAGATTAAAATCAAGTATTAAGTGGTCATAAAAAAATCTGTTGGCATATCTCTCAAGTACCACGATCATTACTGAAACTTAAAAATAAACTGTTAATTTGAAAATTAAGTATTTAAAAAGTCTTTGTATTTTTAAACTGCCTAAATCTTTTAACTTTCAAAGTATGTGTTTATTTGTTTATTAATATAATAATGAACTTTATTTCAAAAGTTTGTAGATGAAAGCAGATTGCTTTCATGTTCTAATTTAGTTAGTAAAAATGTATAGCCTACGTTAAAAAACTACCAAACTATGTATCTTAAACAAATTATCTCTATAAAATATAGAATTTTTATAACAATATAATCATTAAAATATTTTATGTTAGCTCTTTTTAAAAATACCCGTTCGGGTTATACGCTTTAAGTACTAATTACGCTAATGGATTAGTAATTGGTAAGATTGAATTATAGGAAGTGAACCCGCATTTGCGTGGAGGGAGAGTGGAAAAACATTTAGGAAAAACCACCCCCAGTTCACCCGACCGAGATTCGAACCTCGATCTCCCCGTCCTCAGCACTCGACCTCAACACGACAAGCGCGTTAGCCAACTACGCTACCGAGGGGGTCTTTTAAAAAAAATATTGTTTCCTCTATAAATATATAAGTGAATTATATTGTTCAACCGATATATACAAAGTTATATACAACTAGTGGATTTTAAACGTTAAAATGACGTTAGCAAGCACCTTAGTGAATCTTCTGGTGACTAGTACTGATTTAAAGAAAGCCTTAGTAAGATAATATTTAGTAAGTATTCTTTTGTTAACTATTTTATTTTTAAATACAGAAACTTTAAATCTGAATCATCAAAATATATCAGGAAATTTTTTTGGAGTTTGTATCCCGGAAATATCTACAATGAAGTAGGCGTCCACACATGATTATTTTAAAAACAAATTTTTATTTTAATGTGTCATCTATAAAATATAATATATATAGAGAAAGATTTGATACAATGAACAAACTGATATTGTAAATTTTAGTGAAGAAGGTAGTTTTACTCTGTATTAGCCTCCAAAACAAAATATTTTGCTTTATCAACAGTTTTGATTCTTGTGTGAATGTATGTATGTTCTCTAAAACTCAAAGCGATTCCGTTAACAGGTGCAAGTGCTGCACATTCCTAAGATAGGCAAAGACATGAAGGACGAAGGTGTTTGGAATCTGCAGCTTCGACACTCAAATGGGAAATCAACTCCTCAATACCGTCAACATTCTAAGTTGATTCAGAGTTATTCTGAGGGTAAGATATTTACGTTTGAACAGTTACAAATTACATAGTTATTTTAGTGTTACTTTCGTTATTTAAAAAACTAACATCGGGAAGTATACCCCATTTGTGTAGAGGTAGAGTGGAAAACAATTAAGGAAAACCTCCCTCAGTGCACCCGACCGGGGTCGAACCCCATCTCAGGCAGTCTACCCAACACACTAGAATGAATTAGTACTAAATGCCCTTATAATTAGTGTTTTGTGATGTATCACTGTGGTCTTGCTCTCCACTCTCACACTATTACGGTTGGGTATCCTAAAGGACCTCTTTGGTCACATGATCGAACTCGTCAGTCTTACTTGGGATTAAATATTCATTGGAGTTCAAATCCCGGCTTTGTGTATTGAGGGTGTTTTACCCTGAGTGTTATTGTACCTCCGCTGTCTTATGTCATCAAATTAGATTATTTTCTATGGCGTGCACTGATTTAGGCCTAACCAATGGATGAATCCACATTAAATACCGTAAAGGAACCCTTGTTTTAAAAACTTTGGGTAATATATTTTAGAAATTGCACATGAATTACCGCTATAGACAAATTAATGATACAACTAATAGAAACCAGCTTTGGTGTCCACGTGGTATAACGCGCAACTCTCGCAATAGACGGTACTATCCGTCGTTAGGGTCAGTTGAGGGTGTTTTTCCGCCAAATAGTTTCTATTCTTCCTCCACACTAATACAAATACAATTCCTCTAATTATAACCTTTCTAAGCCCTAAAACTATTGGCCTAATTAGTATAGAAGAGTATAGTCCAAACATGTTGTGAGATTATGTGCTAAGAAATATATAAAAAAAATTAAAAACTAATATTTACATTTCAGTGATACCAGCAACTGTTATTTCAAGTTATAAATATTTTGAGAACGTCGGCTATTACAAACTGTATTACGATGAAATGACTACCTGGAACAACTCTTCTGAAATGTGTGCTCAAGACGGGGCCCACTTGGCCGTCATAAACTCACTAGATGAAGCTGTCCGTCTCCGTAACATGTTTATTTCTCATGCTAGTACTAACGACGACAGATATCATTATTCCAACAGAGGATATGACGACTTCAAACATTTTCAAGCTTACGTTGGAATAAGATATGATGACGACATTAATGACTTCGTCACTATATTTGGTAAGGGACTAACACTCTTTTTTTTTGTTTGTTTTTTTTTTGTAACCGAACCAGCGTTAACGAAGACAAAGATGTCGGTTATCGCACGTTGTCTTGTTAGCCAGAGACGAGAGTTGAGAGTACAAATTCTCTTCAACCCCTTCGGTGACCACGTGGTGTATGTTTGTCGCTCTAACAGTAGAGGGGACTGCCGATTATCGTGAGCTAAGGGTTCGAATCCAAGTCTTGCTTATTTGGGTTACTTGTATACCCTGTTCCCTTTTATATATATTTATATATATATTATATATAATGTGAATATCAATTACTATTTTACACTGGTTTACACTAACTGTATTGATTTTAAATTTGATTTTTTTGTATTTTATGTTTATAAATTACTTAATTGATTAAAATAGAATATTGATTTGTGATTTAAAAGGTGTATATTAAAGTATATTAGATGATTTTATTTAGGATATCATTGTGTATATTGAGCTTTTTTTTTTTAGGTTAGGGATTAGTATTTAACTAGATATTTAGTTTATTTCATCGAATGGTGATTACATATTATTTAATAATATTTATCATAGTGATGGTTTTCCAAATATTGTCACAGATGAGCCATTGACAGCGACCGGATTCACGGCTTGGAGCCCATATTCTCCATCTGATGATGTGAACTCAGAAACAGGCTGCGTCACTCTTATAAAGGATGGCTACATGCAGAACGTCAACTGCAACTATTTACTGCCTTATTTCTGCGAGTATGAAATGGTCTACTGACACAACATCGTCACGCAAAGTGTCTTAAATACAGCATCAAATATTTTTGTAGGTAAGAGTCACTTTTAATTATCATGTAATGTAAAACTTATGAAAATGTAACTACACTAATAGTAAATTTGCTTGTTTAGCTATTTTTTATTTAAGATTTTCAACTTATTTTACACTTGAGTTTGCCCATGATACTTCTGGCATTAAATCAGTAAATTAACCTTTTTTTTCAGCAAATCACCTAAACTAGCCAATAAACCATTTCAGACAAATTTATGTGCCAAGGAAATCATATATATTGACGATGCCTGTAATAAGAAACCAAAATAAATTGTTTAAATTTTTACAGTCCTTGTATCAAAATATTTTTGCTCGTCTACATGGATGCATTGTTGCAATAGGTACCAAAATATATAGTTTGAATTTACTGTTCAAGAAATAAAACTAAATAAGTTTAATATATATGCAAAACTATAAAATAACTGAAAAATTATCTAAATTTAATATGCAAATGCATCATAATAACAAGGCTTTCTTACGTTACAATGAACACCACATAAATAGTTTAAATTAATCGATAACTAAAAAACAAAACAAAGTAAATTGAAAGAAGCACTCCATATTAGGCACCCTAAAATAAAAAAATAGAAAATTGTGCTGTTGGCTTAGTACCAAGAAACCAAACTAAATAAATCTAATTCACACACAACACTATACAATTAGTGAAAACATATTCTGTGACTTGAAACCCTTAGCTGACAATAATAATGCTAAAAACACAAAAGAGCCATTTTCATGTTAAATTATTTTATATTCATACTTTCACACGTGTTTCCATCACAAAACACTGGTTTCCAAGATGATTTATAGTTGGTTTGTTGATCTTTATAAACCTCTTGTTGGCAAGTAAACTTGTAAAAAAAAAAAAAATTGGCAGCTTAAACATTAATATTATTTGAATTGATATAAATCTAAGAAGCAAATTTAGCCATACTAGTAGTCGGTTTCTTTCAACAATGCAACAACAATCACTGATGCGATAGCGTAGTGGTATTTATTATATGATTATTTTTGAGCCTCCATGAAGACAACCCCATTAGATTTATGGAAAGCGTCATTACACTAATAAATAATACAATATTTCATCTTGAGATAAATTTGATTAATTTGATTCGTTGAAATTATTGTGTGTGTGTATGTTGTGTTGATTGTATGTATGTATGTATGTATGTATGTTATGTATGTATATTTTAATATACTCTTCCAGGCCAATCTACATATTTATCCTAATGAACTAAGTATTGTAAATTTTAGAAATCTTATGTATTTATTCCGAAGACATATTTGGAGTAATAATTAAAGGAACAACTAATTTTTAAAAATCAAGAAGACAACTTGTAAAATTATGATATGTCACAAAATGTCAAGTCGCAATCCTTTATTATTAAGGATAAAATAGGTATAATTTAGAGTACGTGTAGCCACATTTGAGTAGGGATATGATGGTAGAACATTTTGGCTAAAATTGAATCAACCCAAATGGACTGGAGCCAACATGTTGAACAGATATATAGTACAATAAATGTAGATTTTAAATTAATTAATTTAATTGATTCGGATTAAAATTAATAGCCTTTTAGAGGTTGGATATAAATAGAAAAAAAATCTTAAATCAATTTGGGTAGTCTGACTCAACCACTCAAAAATTCTTTGCTGATAAATTAAATACTAACCCTCATGGTCCAAATAGTTTTTATCGGAATACAATGAATTCTCAGTGACAGAGAGATCGGGGTTCAAATCCCGGCTGGGTGTCTTTAAAGTGTATTCTTCAAAACTTTTTTTTTCATAAAATACATAATTAGTTGTAGTAAGGAACAATATATATCCTATTAGATAAAAATAGATATCAAATTGAAGGATATGAATAAGATAGAAATTGGTTATCAATATAAATTATATTGACAATATCAATTAAGTATAATTTTCATAAAGAGTCAATGGAGTGAGTGGCAAAGTTGTTGTTAAAACAAGAAACAAAAATCAATTAGAATCAATAATTGTGAGTGAAAATAGATTATGTATTGAGAAAAGTTTAATTAGGTTAAAAAGTAATAATTGAACCTTTACAAACACATTAAAAATGTGAGTCAAAAAGCACATATATAACAAAATAACTAAACATATTAAAATACATGTATTATAGACATTAGTTAAAATAAAATAAGGTGTATAATATTGATGACAAGATAATTATGATTAGAAAAGAATTAATAAAGTTCCATTGAGAATTGAGCCTATACTTTGCTTAAAAGTTTTTTAAATTGGTTTGTTCTAAAAATTTCAGGATTTTATGTAGTTAATATATTTATGGTTTGTTAAATTGTAACTACATAAAATCCTAAAATTTTTAGAACAAACCAATTTAAAAAACTTTTAAGCAAAGTATAGGCTCAATTCTCAATGGAACTTTATTAATTCTTTTCTAATCATAATTATCTTGTCATCAATATTATACACCTTATTTTATTTTAACTAATGTCTATAATAAATGTATTTTAATATGTTTTATTATTTTGTTATATATGTGCTTTTTGACTCACATTTTTAATGTGTTTGTAAAGGTTCAATTATTACTTTTTAACCTAATTAAAACTTTTCTCAATACATAATCTATTTTCACTCACAATTATTGATTCTAATTGATTTTTTGTTTCTTGTTTTAACAACAACTTTGCCACTCACTCCATTGACTCTTTATGAAAATTATACTTAATTGATATTGTCAATATAATTTATATTGATAACCAATTTCTATCTTATTCATATCCTTCAATTTGATATCTATTTTTATCTAATAGGATTTTTTTTTGTACATTAACTCTAATTTTTTAATTCTCATCCCTAACCGGACAGATATTCAACAAATTGTTGATATCACCATTTGAAGAAAATTAAACTATGTTTCTTACTGTAACAATATTTTATTTAAAGCAATAAAAGTTTTGAAATAAAAACTGCAAAATAATATGCTTTCCTCAACTCATGTTCTCTACATCCCCACCTTAAGTGTAGTACATCCTCATGTTTCTACCAAACTATCAAAGTAAAAGGTTTTCGGAAAGACCACATCAGTATTTCTACGGGGAGGAGGGGGGGGGGGCAACTTTTATATCCTTAGGGTCATCTCGCTCACCCTTAAAATAAGTTCGATATGATTCTTTAGGGAGGAAAAGTATATATATATGTATACATCATGTGAACAATATTGACTGATCTGAAGAGGTTTAGTTGGGTGGGATACCCCCCGACCCCCCCTCCCGTTTTTATTTCAAGAGACCCAACAAAAGGGCTGTGGTTGGAGTGGAAAAGAAGGGTGTTTAGGGGGTGTCAGAAGAGTTCGCTGGGGGATGCCTACCCCTGGATCGTCAGGAAGAAGGTAACAAGTGCAGTAAAGAGCACTAGAGCTACGTCAACACTGTGGTCCTTTGAGAGGCTGCCAGGAGAGAAGATTTTCATCTTCCGGGACCTGTACCCCAGATGAGACGGATAAAACAGCTTGAATCTCATTAAAGAGGTAGAAAGAACTGAAGGGGGGGGGGGCGCTATACTACTATGCAGAGAGGGGGTAGGGTTTGTTGGTTTAAACAGGCAGAAAAGGGTAAAAGGGGAGGGGGGAAAGTTTTAACATCTTAATGAGGTTGAGAGGTAAGGCTATGTCAAAGAGAGAGGTAAAGGGTGGTTTGTACAATCGAAATTTATTTCGTGTTTACTGTTGCGATGTGCTACTTGGGAGGATGCTTGCAGCGTTTACCGTAATTAGTCATAACAGTAATTGTTGTTTTTAGTTGTGGAGCCGTCTAGGAGACTTAGTTCCGAGCAGCGAAGGTTGTTTAAATGGTTTATTAATTACATTTTAGAAATTCTATCTTATGTTTTTATAAAATACACTTTAGCCAGTTTTATTAAGTATCTGAAACTCACTTTTATAAAGCATAAAGTTACAACGAGGAAAAATATGTGTTATAATTCATTAATATGAATATTTATTTTTAAAAAAATTGTAAGCTTAAAGATCGAAATTATTGGAAATAATCTTGGTAAGAATGTCATTATTTGGAAGAACAAAATCGAGTATTTTTTTTTATTAATTCTAAGGTACTCTGTGGTTAATAGGTAATTAAAATATATTGTCATAAATACATCAAATCAATGTATATGTATAATTTTATATTGACATCTTTATTTATTCTGTGCTGGTGGCCGGGGTTCAATCCTCGGTCCCGGCACAGATTTATCTGATTTCCAAACCCTTCCTACACCTCTGACAAGACATCTTGTGAATGTGTGGAATGCCAGGCCTCCACCGTGGTTCGGATTCCACGCTAAACTGTAGGTCCTTCATTTCATCTCACAATCACCCTACCATTACACATTAGCGTAAGTGCGTATAACCCGAACGGGTAGTAAGACGTGGTGATAATAATAATTTATTTATTCATAAATGTTTAAGGACTTTGCCTACTTGTGACGTCATGATATGTCAACATAGGATCTCGCTTGTTAATGAATTTACTTTAAATTCGGTGAGTGTTAAAGATATAAAGTTGAAACAAAAACTACTAATTCTTAAATAATTCTAAAAATTAATCTTACAGTTTCACAAAATTATAATCAACAACTTAGGTTATTTGGTTTGGTCACAAAAGTATCTTGTAGATATCTTATTTCCAGAATGAAGATCAAAAAAGTTTGTGGAAGCATATGTCTGTTCTAGAATAGAAAAGAAATAAAATATCATTTTAAAACGCAATTCAATGTTTACAAGATGCAAATAGAATATAGGGGAAGGGTTATCAGAAGATAAATAAAAGGCCTCTCTTCATTTTATTTCCTCTCTTTCTATTTCGTACTTTGGCGTCTAAGTGTCAACGTGCTTAAGACTGCTTGGATGCGTCAAGTTAAGATGTAACCGTGTTCGCAAAATATCTTCCGAGATCTCTGAGAAGCTAGCGTCGTCAAATGAGCTACAATGCGCACTAACACCTAAGAATTCACTGTCGATAATCTGGTCAAGTGAATAAAGGGCACTTTCCGGTAGACGGAACCAAATAAACGTAGCGTAACTGGCTTTAACAAACTGATTGATATAGATAGGTAAAGTTTTTTATGTCAGTTATAAAAGTTACTAAGTATTTTTTTAGTTTGCCCACATGCCAATCCTTGGGCTCTGCAACCGTCACTTTAGACATTTGGCGTGATTTTTGACCACTGTACGGTAAATAAATAAAGGGAGCCTCCTGATCATATAAGAATGTATATTCTAGTACTCTTGTCCAATAGAATTACTTTATATAAAGTTGGAGTTTTGTGTCACGTGTATCTGAGTGTTTATGATACAGCAAGAAGTTATTTGAAAACACTTTCCCTTCAAATAACGTGACTAAAAATACTAAAAAAAACCAGTAAATATAAGAGTGTTGCCTATTCTAAGGAAAAGGTCCTAACGTTGCAGTATTTATTACTAGATTTTTTTTTTTTAATGATTATTATTAGCACCACATCTTACTACCCATTCGGGTTATACGTACTTACGCTAATGTGTAATGATAGGGTGATTGTGGGATGAAAGGGAGGACCTACAGTTTAACGTGGGATCCGAACCACGGTGGAGGTCTGGTATTCCACACATTCACAAGTTGTGATTAATACACGTCTTGTCAGAGGTGAAGGAAAGGTTTGGCAATCAGATAAATCTGTGCCGGGACCAAGGATTGAACCCTGGAACCCCAGCACAGAAGTCCGACACCTTACCCATAGACCACCAGTTCACCTTTAATTATTATAAAAGGCAGAACTGAAGCTTCAGAACCACTTAAACCATCCTTAATTATAGTAAAACTGTATGCTGGGACCTTGCTAAAAATTGATTTAATTGGTTTTGTTTTTGTCTACTTTTCTAACCGTTTACTTTCATCTTAGAATCATTATTGTTATTATTATTATTATTATTATTATTATTAAACTTATACATTATGGTTTTAAACATATATATATATTAAATAGTTGACCTGGGTGGCCTTGTGGTAAAGTGCTCGCCTCAGGACGCGATATTTGTGGGTTCAAACCCAGCTGGAGTCGACAGATTTTTCTTGGGTGATTAAATTACGTAGCACAACTTCCTTCGGAGGGTAAGTAAAGCCGTCAGTCCTATGTCGATTGTGGCTTGTAAAAAATAACCCTGGAAACTACCTTTCCCGGCCAAATTGGTAGGTCTTTCCGCCCTCGCTTATAGAAATTCTCATGTTCTGATATAATCAGTCGGTTCAAAGAGTGCATGCTAAATCGCTCAAATAAATTAAATAACATGTAGTAATCACTTTAGTTGGTGGACATGAGACACAAAACCATTTAAAATGTTCCTATAAACATGAGTCCCATTTGAGCCTGTCTCCTAGCTTCAACCAAGGGATTCCACTAAACTGTTTATATAACACACAAGATGTATCTCGACCTGTTCTAGGGATTATTACTGGTTATTCCAAATATCTGACATTTTCGAAAGAGGATGGCATTCTACGATACGGTGATTGCAGTCTTGCATTCAGGCCGTAGGTGGCCATTTTGAGCACCTACTATAATGTTACATTATCATAACTAGTAAACACGGTCAAATGGGACAATAGTTTATATAGATTTTAGTCATGGTTTTCGCGTCTCCTTTACACTGCTGAAATGGGTTCCACATGTTACGGTACATTCTGTATTATATCTATACGTACAGTAGCCTCATGGCTTCTTTGGTGCTGACTGACAGCTCACAGCTAACAGCTGACGGCTTTGAAAAGTTACCAGACCAAATTATGTATCCTTACACCGAACCATATGATCTACAAAAACATGTGTTTAGTAGCTGTCACTTCTGACGGTCAAAATTTAGGTATGTACCTAAATGTTGACTATCAGAAGTCAGCTGTGAGCTGTCAGTCAGCACCAAAGAAGCCATGGGGCTACTGAAGATACATTTCCCCTTTATTTAAACCAGTCCCGTGGTATGGTGTTCAGTGCACCTGGCTACGAGACTAAGGGTCGATGTTTAGATTTCCGGCTGATTCCTTGTATATTTCTCCTGAAAGGTGAATTACCACACAACCAGAGTTTGATTAATTAGGCTTAAGTTATGTTTAAGCATTTCCAATGTACCCACACCCTCATACTCGCCATCGCCATCACCATCACCTCATCGGGACATGGAAAGAGCCGTCACGGAAAAGGGTGTACGATCAGTACATTCATGCGTCTCTATGGTAAACGACACATTAGTACTATTGATGCCACACAGACGCACAATATTATATATATTACTTTTATTTTGGTGATATTTTTTATTTAACATCAAACCAATCCTTAGATAAAGAGAGAGTATTTCTAAAGAGCTGCAAAGTGTATTTTCTCCGGTTGGCGGCTTCCTTTAATATACAATATATTAATAATAGCGAAACCTGAGAGAGAAGCTCTCTGTGTTTTGAATGAATACTAAAGCAGTTACTCGGACGAACCCTGACCGCTGAGACTGCTTCTGATAAAGCCAGAGTAGCAAGGGTTAGGAAGTGACTTGTGGGGAGGGGAGGCGGCGAAGGTCACCTTTTCAACCACCACACCACAACACCAACTTCACTTGTCTTCCAACTTCCAGCTATACCAACATAATAATAGCCCTCCCCCTTTATACCTCTTCTACTAACCACAGTCTGGGTAATCCTTCTGGTAGACGAAGGGCGCCTCTGTGCCTTGTAGGCCACTGTCACGGTAGACTATGAAGGACTAGAAGACGGTTGGTGAAGAGGAGAGGAGGGGAAATCAATATCGGAATCCCGACGCCAGCCCCGATCCACTGGCACAAGCTCAGGAATGGCATGGCGACTACAGCTTTTAAAAACTTGACCAAAAACTGACCCAACTCTGCATTCTTTTGTTTAAAATGGATGTGTTCCTTATTTCTTTTGATCCTCTTCGGTGGCCGCCTGGTATAACGCAATAATCTCATGTTGGACTAGACTGCCGAAGACAGGGAGATAAGGGTTTTATCCAGGTTCGGGTGTACTGAAGGTCGTTTTTCCTAAATGATTTTCCACTCTCCCTCCACGCAAATGGGGTGCACTTCCTCTAAATTAATCCTTCTTAATCCTTAACCCATTAGTTTAATTAGTACAAAGGCGTATAAACCGAACAGGTAGTAAGACGTGGTGCTAAAAATATAAATATGGATGCTTTTCTCATAGTTTTATAAAAATATATTTTGATTTTAACACTTAAACTGAAAGTAGTTTTCTAAAAAGTGAATTTTTTTCAAAACTGGCTTTTACTATTTTGTTCAAGGTGAACATCAGGGGACTGCTTGACATGACGCATAATTAATTATTATATCTTTAAAGATATGAAAATAACTATGATTTTTATTACTACCATAAACCTTCATTTTAATTTTTAAATATTTTGTATACTGAAATTTGGTTTTCTGGGAAGTGTTTCATAATATATATATATATATATATATATATATATATATATATATATATATATATATATATATATATGTAAATAAAGATGTTTATTCGTCTTTTCATCTGAATATATTTTTGAGGTTCTTACTGATAACTGAAATTTTTTAAAAAAAATCACAAACTATAATAAACTATAAGAGAAAGAGTACAATTTATTTCGTAGCTATTATTATTATTATTATTATTAGCATCGCGTCTTACTACCCGTTCGGGTTATACGCACTTACGCTAATGTGTAATGGTAGGGTGATTGTGAGATGAAATGAAGGACCTACAGTTTAACGTGGAATCCGAACCACGGTGGTGACCTGGCATTCCACATATTCACAAGATGTCTTGTCAGAGGTGTAGGAAGGGTTTGGAAATCAGATAAATCTGTGCCGGGACCGAGGATTGAACCCCGGCCGCCAGCACAGAAGTCTGACACCTTACCCCTAAACCACCAGGTCACCTTCGTAGCTATTGTTATTATCAATTAAATTTTACAGTTTTAGATCCCTTGATCGTAATCTATGAAAAATTTTCCGGTAGCTTTGATCAATTTCAAATCAATGGCACGTTTATTTACCTAAAAATAAATCATATTTACTTAAAAATGATAAGAAATGTGATAATAAATAATATATTTGTTTCAGAGACATAGTAATAGAATAAAAGAACGTCACATTCTAATAAAGATCAAAATCGTTACATAAGCAGATTATTGAAAGAGAAAACTATCGGTTCACCAAAGAGCATAATCAACCCACCAATTTCTCAGACTTACATTTAAATAATATAGTTACTTATAGATTGGAAACAATTGGTTTAAAAAGATGTATATTTCAAATATGTTTAAATTTATTTTAGCGCTGCGTTTTAATACCTGTTCAGGATAAACGTATTGTTTTTATTATATAACACTACATCATTGCAACAATAATCAATTTCGTATCTCAAATAGTTGCAGATATATGATCAAAATCAAAGGTTTTCACTTATGTAAAGATCCTCAAAATAATGTCCATGGTAAAGTTAGATGCATTATTTTATTTGTAATTTTAAAATGTTCCTAAATATGAATTTTATTTAAAATCATTAAAACTAATTTTGAGATAAAAACAAATTTTCTCTCTTAGCCCTAAATTAAACTAATATAACCTTAATTTTAGAGTTGGATATAAATAATTTCAAAAATTCCTTTGGTAAAACTTATAAAACCTTAGATACCAAGTTATAGTTTGAACGGTAAAATGGTTTCGGATCTAGTCCCAGTAACAGACAAACAGCATTGCAAAAAAACAAAAAAAAAACCTTTCTCGTTCGGGGGCTCATGAAAAATTTGATTGCGCCAAAATTTCGAATAAGTTTTTTTCATACACTTTTTTTTTAAAATTTATTGTGTGTCGGCTGTTTAACCGCCAAATTGCCAATGGCAGAACATCACTAAAGTTTCGACGGCTGCGTCATGTTTTCACCAAACCCACGTTGACTCCAAACGTTACTCCATTATTCAAGACCCTCGGTGGTTTTCCCAGAGAGCGCATATGGTCGAAAGTCATATTTTACAGCTCATAACTTGCGTTCTTACGGAAGGTCACTCAACCGAACGTTTTCGTAAATTGGTGGTGGCCAACATTTCCTATTATGTCATCAGTTTGTTTGTTTTTTACTTTAGTTTCTAGTGGAAATAACCTTAAGAGCCAGCTAAGTCTCCCTATGAAACTGGCCCATTCCATTCGAATTTAGGTAGGTATCGTCTTGAATTTAGTATAGCGCTGCACTTGATGCGTACTAATTCTGACTTATGAAACTGGGGTTTGGATACAATCCGGACTGTGCAAAATAATATAATATATATTACGTAGAATGGAGTTAAGCAAATGTCCATACAATTAATTATGAAGACTAGCGTAGCTTAGAAGATGGAAATGATCATATAGTTACAGATGCAACCGAATATTGTAAGAGCGTTAGCTCATCTCTCATGTTATTTTCTTACATGCATAATTTCACTATACAAAATTGCAGCATAAATCTGACCCCAAAGTCAGTAGTATCAATGGTAGTTTATTGATAATTGATGACCTCCACACATCCATCACAGACTCAGCCTTAAACTATGAGCGAATAATGACGCGGAGCAAGTGACAAATCTTGGATAGCTCAATGATAATACAGTAGCCCGTGGCTTCTTTGGTGCTGACTGACAGCTGCTAAACACATGTTTTTGCAGATCATATGGTTTGGCGTAAGGATACATAATTTGGTATGGTAACTTTTCAAAGTCGTCAGCTGTCAATCAGCACCAAAGAAGCCATGGGGCTACTGTAGCATTGGTGAGCTAAGTCAATGGTCCTAGGTACAATTCCCGTGTCAAAACGTCATTTTTAAAAGTTGTGGATATTGTGTTACTTGGTTTGTATCGATGTTTACCAAATGGTGGCCCGCGAGTATCCACGCGACGTACAGCTGGCTTTTAAATTCTTAGAATATTTGGTGATAATATTAAATCTGATAAACAAATTAACTTAGATTTTAATGGGCTTCCATATACTTTCCTAAGTTTTGACTGGCTCATCTCATAAGTTTGTTGAGTTTGCCTTTTAGATGACAGTTTTTTTAAACGACTTTTATGCTTTAGTATATATTCGGTATATAATTACTTTTTTTTAATAAAGAGATGAAAGTGGCACGCTAAGGGATTTGCGACAGGTGGAATATTATGGAAATACTAGATTAGATATTATATTTGAGTAAATAAGGTCTTGACAAAAATTCGAACCATAAGGCTTTAACTTACTTGCCAAGGGTCAAAATTATGGGACTAAACTCACTCACCAAGATTGAAATATAAATACATAAACAATATAAATACATTTCATACATACATATAAAATAATACATACATACATATAAATTAATACATACTTACATATAAATACATATATACATACATATAAATACATAAATACATAAATATAAACCCAGTCAACAGGAGGTATGGAGTATAATATACTAATATTTTAAAAGACTCACTTTGCTGTGTCTTGGAAAATGGTCAAATGGGACACATGTTTATATGACTTTAAAAAAAAATTGAATTGTGTCTCCTGTCTACAATTTAAATTGCTCCCATATGCTACTGTACACCTGTATACGTAATGTATCATAATCTCCTTGTGATTTAACTGATTTAAAAGCCCATATTGTTTTAAAAATACTAGACTTTTTTTTTCATAATTTACAAATGTGATATATGTCGTGTCGGATATTTTATTTCTGATAGCAACTATTTTTTATTTCTAGCACCACGTCTCACTACCATTCCAGGTCTTACAGATTTAATTAATAATGTAACGAGATATAATGAATAAGGTAGGATTTAGTTGACAGTACCCATATTTGCGTGAAGAGAGAGCGTGTAGTAATAATAATTTAGGGAAATAAACTCAGAATATCCGACTGGAATTCGAACTCCAATCTAACCGTCACTGTAACACTGGACTGACTATACAAGTATTATATTAATTAGTCATCGTGCCTATTGGTGAATATTTGCATCAAATTGATATTAAAACAAAGGGTTGACATAAATACAATAAATAAGTAAAAAAATCTCACCGCTACACTTTTTTTCGAGTGATGAGTAGAAGACACACTATTGAGAAATTTGAATTTAAATGTTCTTATATTAAAGTTTTTTAATTTGTACAAAATTGTATTCAATCTGAGGCTGTGATTTCCTGCTCAAATATGGGTGAATTTATTAAATTCAGCAGCTTCGTTGTCTCCTTGCGGTGGGAGTGTACGGAAGATTAAAGGGCAAGGATACTTGGAGTTTTTATATCAAAACATATTTTTTATTAAAATAGCTTAAACAATTTCCAGTAGGAACATAAAGCGTTTAATTTGTTTCACATGGTGATTACATCAGTTGTTGAATATCTTTCAAGGGTGTCCTGGAATATAATCACAGCTTTTTCTCTTTATTAAAAATGTTTCTCAACTAATACCACTATGCTCATGACAGATATTCAACAACTGTTGATATCAACATGTGAAGATAATCATACTCTTTGTTTATAGTGGATAGTTATTTTATTTTTTGGCCACAAAAAAGTATTTTGCTCTATAAAACTACAAAATAACTGCACTTATATCGCGTTCCTTACATCACCACCTAAACAGTAAGATGATCAGCGGCCATTTCTGGTAATTAACAACGTCATCAATACCATTAGCTCATGAACTCTGATCTAGCCTTATCTGAATATTTATGAGAGGGAGTAGTGGTTATAATATAGAGAGCACGTGTTCGACGCAGAAAAAGGTCGTGATGACCTCACTAGAATATATTTAATGGATCGGGTGCATCAAATACTGAGCATGAAGTTGCATGATATAAGGTTATGGTTAGTCACCGACGTAGGATCATTGGTTAAAAGGTTGGTTTTTTTTTAACGGCTACTTTTTCCAGAAGGTTTATTCACGGATTATTCAGCATCTTATCTCAGTCCGTAGCGTACCTATCTACTTTACCAAGGGTCTTTTGTTCAATTCTCGCCATGACTGAAATATTTATCATATGATAAATATTGATTTATGGGTTTTCCCTTTCACAATGATGAATTAATGCTCGGGTGGTGAGTTTTTTTGTCAGTGCCTAAGTTTTAAACTAGTTTATAAATCAATCATTTTATATAAAGTGCGTGTTAAATACCTCAAATTAGAAATCATTATACTATAAAGCCACATGGTTGACTCACTCACTCACTGACATTAATGTTTACCCACTTCCAGATGAGCTAGAAACTTGAAATTTGGCAAACTCGTAGATTATAGCCTGTAACCGACGGGAAAATTCCAAAAATTAAAAAATTCCATTTTAAATGACCGAAAAAAATTCAAAATGGCGGAGCATCTTTAAAGTCGGCGCGGACCTTTCTTTAGAGGTCTTTGTGGCTAAACGGTAAGATCTATCAAAAAACGGCTCCGGAATTACATTAATTTACACCAACTTGCAAAGAAAACTCACTGAGAGAGTATATACATATCATCTGATCATAAACTTGGTATTACAAAAGTATCATGGCACGTATACCGCCCAAAACATTATATTTATTCCTTCTCCCACTCCTGCGGATGGCGATGACCTCATATATCCATCCAGTACGAATGTCCCTGGAAACATAATGGTAAATGTGATGTCATTAAGCATCGCGAAACGTTCCGTTCATGATGCAATATGCATTTGTAATGAGGTCATTGATCGACATATCGTCCCCTTTCCCCCCTCCCGTTGTAGGCCCGCAGCCCCGACCTCATTAAACAATGCAGCCGAGAGGCAATTATGATTGACGTAGTCCTCCTCTCCTCTCCTCTCCGTGTTTCCCACTGGAGGGACCGAAACACGACACCCAGGAATTTGTCCCCGATTAAAGCGAGCCCAAAACTTGTTTTGTTTTCTAGACCTCAACATTAATACGATCCTATTTATTGACCTCATCGGTGTTTGGGGAATGGTTTGTTGGTACACTTTAGTGGTAAGAGTCCTTGCTGTTAGTGAAGTATCTCAATTAATATCAGGGGGGAGGGGGGGAAATAACAACCTACCATAAATCGTTAACTTTAACCTAAGCTGGGCTGTTGTTAACATCACGCTTGCTGTTTAAGAATGTAAAGCTCAGAATATACAAAGCAATAGTTTTATTGGTCGTTTTCTATGGTAATGAAACGTGGTCTCTTAACTTACATGACGAAAATAAATTTAGATTGTTCGAAAACAAAGTTCTCACCAAGATATTTGGTACAAAAAGGGACTAGGATACTTGGTGATGGAGGAAGTTACATAATGATGAGTTACATACCATGTATTCATCACAGGACATTGTTAGGTATAAGATTCCGGTGGGCAGGACGTGCAGTGTGAATAGGAGATCCTATAAGCCAGGGGTCACCAACCTTATTCCCGTAGGTACCATGGTGCCCACCGAGCCTTTTGCGTCTGCCCGCCACTTTTTGACCACAGTTGAAATGTTTTTGACTAATAATTTTAATCGGTCACTTTTCCGACTAAATTCAAATTTGTGCTTATCTCCAGGTATGCTGTTCTCAAGAAGTTGGTGATTTAAAGCCTTCTCACTCCTCTCCCCCCCTTTCTTTGCCGGATCATTTACAAAGTGTACTTTTACCCGGAACCACTGTAGTTTCAAGCTGAATGGTTTTACTTTTTCCTAATATCAAAGACCTATCCCCTTCCATCATTTTCTTCACACTCACTAACACCATGCGAATACTTCCTATTTACTTTGTAAATATCTTGACCCAGCTTTGTTGCTTGAATAAACACAGAATAAATATATATTTTAAAAATATACCCAAGCACCAAAATGGTGGTGAGTAGTTAAATAGTTCCTTGTGTCTTTATTTTGGTCTTGTTAAAACCATAAGTAAATCAGTATTTTTTTTTAAACAAACTGGCGGCCGGGGTTCGATCCTCGGTCCCGGCACAGATTTATCTGATTTCCAAACCCTTCCTTCACCTCTGACAAGATATCTTGTGAATGTGGGGAATGCCAGGCTTCCACCGTGGTTCGGATTCCACATTAAACTGTAGGTTCTTCATTTCATCTTACTATCACCCTACCATTACACATTAGCGTAAGTGCGTATAACCGAACGGGTAGTAAGACACGGTGCTAATAATAATAATAATAATAATAATTTTAAACAAAAATTTTGAAACTTCGAGGGTGTTGAACCCCTCCCCCGCCCCCCACCTCGACCCCGAACACACACACACACACACCCTTCCCCATGGCTAGATCTTGAGTATTACACACAATCGCTGTTGGAAACTTAACATAGCAGTTGACCGGCCGTGTGTATAGTGTTGAGGATAACCTCTGAGCTTGGCGGGAGAAAGTAAATTAGCTTTAAAAAGTAATTGGTGCCCGCCGCACTACCGTTAGTTTTGAATGTGCTCTAAAAAGTACAAAAAGGTTGTGGACTTCTGCTATAGGCCATGTGCTCCAGTACTGGTGGCGCGACTCGTGATGACTTCTTGAGTCATTGCAAGGGAAATCCGGGCGGCATCATATTTACCGCGATAAAATACTCGAAAACCCAAAACATAACTCATCGTTTATCGTAAACTAGTATGACAATCACATTATTTTTTTCAGAATGTATTATAAAAACCTTAAAATATATAGTGATATTATTAAAATTCCATATTCCAATTGTTTGCTTTAAAAAACTGTTTTCTAATGAAATAACTATAACAGGTTTTTAGTGCAGACATATTTTCACTCTTTGTAAAAGTTATTTCCTAATTGAGAGAGTATGGTTAGTATAAGTGTACGAAATGATCATTATGAATTGAATTTTATTTTGATATGACTCATTTCTCTAACACCAATACTTTTGACAATTTGATGTGTTTAGTTACGAACTCTTCACGCGCACCATGTTCAGGTATTGACTGGTGAACATAATGGGAGGAGGCCTAGTCGCAGACTGGAGGATAACATTAGGATGGACCTGATAGGGATAGGGTGTAATGAGGACTGGATAGAACTAGCTCAAGGTAGGGATAGGGTGTAATGGGGGTACTGGCTATAACTAGCTCAAGATAAGGATAGGGTGTAATGAGAAGGACTGGATATAACTGGACCAAGATAGGGATAGGGTGTAATGGGGAGACTGGATTTAACTAGCTCAAGATAAGGATAGGGTGTAATGAGAAGGACTGGATATAACTGGACCAAGATAGGGATAGGGTGTAATGGGGAGTACTGGCTATAACTAGCTCAATATAGGTATAGGGTGTAGCTATACTACAAATGACTGAAGCCAAGCCCATCAAGTACAAGCAAATGTTTTTATTATTCATGAGCCGATTTAATGCATATATTAAGGAACTTAAATTAAATTCCAGGTATATAAAACAGATTCTGTGGAAGACATTTCGATAGTTGAACTCCCTAAGTGAATGTTTCCAATTGGAAAGCCTTCCCGATTTGATTTAAATATGTATAAATAGAAATGGATCAGGTATTATATTTAACATTGTTTTATTTTTAACACATAAAAATTAACTTAAATATGTTGATGTATAGGCTTATAATTTGAATACTATTTCATATCATAATTATATTACACATTACCCATTATATATATATATATATATATGTGTGTGTGTGTGTATGTGTGTGGGTGTGGGGGCTGAAATTGACTCACTTTCAAAATGTAACCAATCTATAAAGTTTGACTTGTTTTAATCATGTCTTGAAATAGGGTTGTCATATTTTACAAAGTTTCCTTTATTCTTATTATTATTTCTATTTTTATTACTATTATTTTTACACGTCTATCTCAATTATTAACGTGTTACTTTAGGAATGAGATTAGGCCATTAGTTCGGTGTAGGCTCACTTATAGGTTGCTAAAAACTGTTCGCCCTTCTTCAATTGATTTTCACCCTTCTCATCAATTGATCAGGTTATATGCATATGTATTAATTATTTTAATATAATAGGGGTAAGGAAGATTGAATTCAAATGATGTGTGCCAACATTTTACGCGGAGATAAAGTAGAAGATGAATTTAGGAAAAACACCCCTTAGTCCACTCGACCAGGATTCAAACCCCGTTCTTCCCGTAATTTACAGTCCGATATATTGTGAGATTGGCTCTTTAGACAGTTCAACCAATTTGAAGGAAATGTACCTGCATTTGCTTGGAGTAAGAGTAGGAAACTAATTAGAAAAAACACCCTAAATACACACAAAGCCAGGATTTGAGTCCTGATGTTCATATCCCTTGCAGTCCAGTCTGTTATGAGAGTATAACGCCTTAAAACATGCAGTCACTGAAGTAATTAGCTCTAAAACTGAAAATTTTTAAACTATTCAAGCTCTTAACAAAACTTTTGTGGATTTTACATTATTTTATAACACATTTGACAAGAAGAAATGTTTTTCTAACTGTTGACTTTCAGGGCGCAAATACATTAGCCCCCTCCCCCCTTTTTTTAAGAGATCGTAAATCATCTAGCCTACCTTCATACCCCTCTAGGCATAAGCCATTCCCATAAACCTTATTATATAGCACAGGTTTGGGACTGGCCTTGGCCGCTATTTTCTTCCGCACCTAGAACAATTTATTAATCTCTCTTCCCCAAAATCGACCGAGACTGACTGATTTACTTCCTATCTGAAGGAAATTGTGCTACGATTTTTTTATCTCTCAAGAAAATCCATCAACCCCGGTTGGATTTCAACCCACGAACATCTACATCAAGACCACCAAGGTCGACTTAATCCTAACAAAAAAAAAATGGTGGCCACGGGAATTATTCCCTTTTTGAGAAAAAAATCTCCCAGTACCATCCGGGATTAAACCCGAAGCCGCCTTGGTCAACAGTCTGACAACCATACCACGGGGCAGTTATTATTGTTGTGTTTTAAAGAACAGAGATGGGATGGTTGCTTCAGTTTAACAGGACTATGATTGGTTTGTCAGTAAAACATGACACAGAAACTGACAACAGTGGCCTGAACATCATATGATGCAATTTGATTAGCTGCATTTGGAAACCAGTCATTATTAAATTATTATTATTAATATTATTATTATTATTATTATTATTATTAGCACCGCGTCTTACTACCCGTTCGGGTTATACGCACTTACGCTAATGTGTATAGGTTGTGAGATAAAATGGAGGACCTACAGTTTAACGTGGAATCCGAACCACGGTGGAGGCCTGGCATTCCCCACATTCACAAGATGTCTTGTCAGAGTTGAAGGAAGGATTTAGTAATCAGATAAATTTGTGCCTAGACCGAGGATTGAACCCCGGACCCTAGCACAGAAGTCCGACACCTTACCACTAGACTGCCAGGTCACCCTCATTATTAATAAACATAATTTTGGTTTATGCTATGTTTTTTGTTAGAAATATTTTAAAATGAAGTAAATAAAATAACAATCCAAAAGTATTATCACAATCATTATATGATGATGATGATGATGATAATTGGCGTGTCTGGGCTGCATCATACTGTGACCCAGTATGTGGAAAGATTGGTCAGTACTAATGTATCGTTGCCCATGCAGGGGACGCCCAAATGTACTAATCATACATCATTTTTCTGGAGGGATCTTTTCATGTCCCGATGAGGTGAAAAGAAAACCGGATGCGTTGTGTAGTGGTCATTGTACCTGGCTACGAGCCTAGGGGTCCCGGTTTTGATTCCTGACTGATAACTTTGGTATTTTTCAGTTTAAGGGGAATAATTCCATTTTACCAGGGTTTGGTTGATTAGACTCATATCGGCTCAGCATCATAATCACTATCACACTATCTAGTTGTGAGTACGACGTGTATACAACCTCCTGTGCCGTACCCTGGGCAACGTTCTGTTCCACCAGAGCGGGTAATAGTCTACACACAAGGCGACCTATCCTGGATGTCAAAGTCCCTCCCGGTAAAATATACCATACCATTTTTTTTTAATGAGAAAATATGGTGGTATGAATATTATGATATGGAGCCAATGAAGATTTTAATCCATCTAAAGCCAAATTAATCAAACCCTGGTGATTATGGCAATTATTCCCCTTTCGAGAAAATTCCACCTGAATCATCCGGGAATCAAACCCAGAACCTTTAGGATAGTAGCCACGGTTACTGGCCAGTGATACCACGCAGCCGGTTACAACCATTACATTAAGTCTAGAAACATTATACAGTAGTGTCAAAATTGCTAAGGTCCTAAAATATTAAAGTAAATAATTTTCTTAATGAAAACAATAATTTATTTGTGTAAAACATTTTATAAGGGTGCCGTAAAAAATTATTTGCATTTTAAAAATATTATTTCAAACCTTGAAATTGTTAGATGTGTTGTTGCTCATAATAGTTACAAATTTATTTAATATTTTTTTAGTAAATATGCATATATTAAAATGTGATTAATTAAGGCAATTGCAAAAAAAAAGTTAACATATTTGCTTAGTAATCACTGTGATTAAGCTGGATAATTAACTTATTGAAATAATGAATTCATTTATAAATTATTACAAAGATACCAGGTCAAATTCTTGGCTAAATATATTTGATCTCGGTTCATAAATCAACTCCAAAATATTCCTACGTCCTTGTACTTATCAAGATGCTGATTGAGATGAATTATTCTCCAGGGCAGCAATAGCCCTAGACGTCTTGGCGTAAGCCTCACCCTAACATCAAAAGCGTGTTTCTATTTTAGAGGTGGTTTAGAAACCCTCTGGCCACTAACCACCCTTCCCCCGCCACCACTCCTCTTATCCTCCTTACACTTGGCAAATCAATCTAATGACCTTGGGGCTGCATGAAAACCACCGCATTCAGCTCCCAAGCACTGATACGGGGCTGGAGTGGGTGTTAAGGGGTGAGGGATGCGGGTTTGAGGGATAGGGATGAGGTGAGCACTTATCGATTGATATATCGATAAGTGGAGAGAGAATTACTTCAATTCATACGAATTAGAACTGGAATCTAATCTCATATTTGAGAGGATTTGAACTATGGAAAACGTTTCACTGTCTTTACAAGGTTAGGATAGTTTTTTTTAAATTTCTATTATTTTATAATTGGGTTATTAAGGGTGCTGCCTAGGTAGCCGAGATATTGCCAATCAGATGATGCACTTAGGTTAAATATTTACAAAAAGCTTTAACAGTACATGAATTTGATGTTTACTGAAATACACAAAAAAATTATTTTCCATAACCCTGTATATAAACTTGTAACTATGCCATATCTTAAAAGCTGACATTTTCCAATCTGAAAGTTTAAAAAATCCACATATATCGGTTGATAACTAAGACCTAAATGACTGCTAAACGGAAGGTAACAGTGTAGGAGCCTAAATAGATCTTTGTGAATCTGTTAATGTACTTTTAATAGGGGACTTATATAAAAAATTGTATTGGCATTTGTAATTTATGCCTCTCCTGTTTGTTCTCCTACTACAGAATAGATCCACCTTGAATTGTGGTAGGCCTACTTGGTCCTTGGAGTTTAGGAATTTATGATCGACTAGTCTAGCGATGACTTCCTAACTAAACCAGAATGAAATGAGACAGTTTCATATGCAAAACAGGCCCATTCCATTCTGTTCTATGTAGGTGTCATCCTGTGTTTAGTATAGCACCTCACTTAGGCGTACTCAGTCTAAGGAATTAGGCTTAATCACACGATTTGAGCAGTTTTTATAGAAACATATTTTTTTGAACAAATAAAATCAAATATTGCTTCAATAGAAACATAAGAATATGATTTTCTTCACAAGGTGACCTCAACAATTCTTGAATATCGGTCAAGAGTGTCCTGAAATTGAATGGCAACTTTTTCTTTTCATTTAAAACGTTTCTCATCTAGTGCTGATATGCTCACTACTGATAATTAACAACTGTTGATATCACCACGTGAATAAAATCAAATAATGTTTCCATTGTAATGATATTTTATTTATTTTGACCAAACAAATATTTTGCTATAAAAACTGCAAAAGCACTGTCCTTAAATCGCATTCCCTACATCATCATTGTTAATGAACCCGGTCGGATTCGAAGGAAATTCTTACCTCCAAGGACAGAGCTGAGTATTTAATATGAAAAAGTTTGGGAGGTAGCATTGTTGCTTTAAAAAAAAAAGTAGAGACCAACCAACATTTTAAAAGGTTTTTTTTTTCTTTCAAATAACGCTTTGATAGCCTAGGAGCAGATAAAAAATATGGCTGCTTCTTTGTGGAGATTCGTGTCGCATTTCACACTTTCCTCACTCGGTGTTCCGAGAGAATAAAACATAGGTTGAGAAATTGATCGGTACCAATCAATTTTCTTCAAGAGCCAACCATTACCTTTTTTGTTCAGTGGCGGCAGTGTGATATGTCATTTTCATGGTAACAGTAATGAGTTTTTTATATTTTTTTATCTCTATTTTTCCTGTGCTTTCTTCCATTAACTTATTATATTAATAGTTTATTTTTCCGTTCCATAGAAACTTAGAATGTCAATGACAATATATCCAGCAAATGTTATTATTATTATTATTATTATTATTATTATTATTATTAGCACACGTCTTGCTACCCATTCTGGTTATACCAACTTGGGTTATGTTTTATGGTAGGGTGATTGTGAGATGAAATAGAGGACCTACAGTTTAACGTGGGATCCGAACCACGATGGAGGCCTGCCCACTCCAGCAAAAATTAATCATTTAGTTTATAAAACTACTAATTGAAAAAGAAAAATATAGTTGTATTTATTTATTTTAGTTGGTACTATCAAAAAATAAAATAAATCTTATAATAAAAAATAAGTGTGGTAAAATAATTAATAAATTTCCGTATATAAACAATAATTATTAAATACTCGCATCAGAGAGTTCGTGGGCTAAGATATTAAAAGCATCTTACTTAGTTTGCTGCTGATGCGGAGTTTGGGTTTTGAATCCTGCCTTCTTTTATTAAGAGTGTAATTTCTACTATTATTTTTCACTCTCCCGCCAAGCGAATACGATTGTATTTCTTCAAAAGTTTTCATTCTATCCATTCCTATCCTAAAAATGTTGATACTCCAGGCAGGTAGTAAAATGGGCTGCACAAAAAACATAATAGATTAGATGCACATTTCGGTGATTGAATGGTCTAAGGCGTCACTCTCGCTGTAGACTAGACTGCTGATGACGGGGAGTTTGAGTTTCGAGTCTCGGTCGGTGTACTGAGGGTGGTTTTTCTAAAATTGTTTCTCTCTCATCTCTCTCTCTCTCCACGCAAATGCGGGTACACTTCTTATAAATATAACCTTCCTCATCCTTAAAACGATTAGCGTAATTAGTACTACAGTAAGCATATGGGCCAAACGGGTAGTAATACGTGGTGCTAAAAACATAATTGGAAATATTTAAGATGTATTCATAAGGGTTTGTTACATTAAAGTTACAGAGAGTAGAGATATTAGCAATATATTATTTTCTTGTTCAAAGAGAGAGAGAGAAAAAAGACCGCCAATATCAAGATAAAACCGGGTAAACTAATGTAAGTTTCGATCGACGGTTTTGGCGACCTTTTTCTCTATAGAGGTCATATTCGCCAAACATAGCTAAAAGTAGTGAGAAGTTTTGAACTTTTGAAAGTCGTTAATATCCATTTAACCCCCCTTACACAGTCTTGATTACTCGGAGAAGATAAAAAGAAAAAAAAGGGTTCCTTGGAAAAAGGAACTATGTGTGAAGCAAGCGATACGAACCAAACGCTCAAAGGTCTAATAATTTCACAAGACTCGTTTAATCTTTCTGTACTGATAGAAGGAATAAATGACGACAAGGAAGATGATATAAAAATAAGTATTTCTCAACTTTGTTACTAAGAAGTTGTTTTTATTCTTAGTTATAAAACTAAGATCAGATGTAACTTGTCTTCATACTAAGCTAAGGAGTCCCATGTTTGAATCCCGGTAAGGGCAGGAATTTTTCCATTAGTTAAATCGGGGTTTCCCCTTTCTCGGTAATGAATCAATGAACGGGGTGTTATGTCTGTTCTAGATTTAATGTTGTTTTATATCCCACTCCGGTGGCCATATGGTCTAAGGCGTTACTCTTGCAATAGACTGGACTGGTGAAGGATATTGGGGATAGAATTCCAGTTTTGGGGTTCTCTGTGTGTTTTTACCTACATTATTTCACCATTTCTTCCCACACAAATGTGGGTTTACTTTCTCTTAATTCAAACTTCCTCTTCACTTAAACTTTAGCGTAATTAGTGCATATACATGTAACCTGAACTGGCAGTAAAGGGTGGTTCTCAAATAAATATAGTTTATATTATGTGTGCGGTTATAATCAGTCGGTTCATAAAGTGGACGTTTAATTACTTCAAATAAAAAAAAGTTTTATTATGGTGTTCACTAATTTCTAAGAAATTTTTTATTGTTACGTTTGTCGATATGATATACGTTGTAGGAATGAGAAGGATAATTTAAAGGAAATTCCCCTGCTTTAACTTGAGGAGTGGAGGGGAAAACCACCTTTAATGCACCTGGTAAGACTCATCTTGACTTTTATCGTCACCGACAATCCAGTCTGAAGCTTATGACGATAAAACAAATGATTTTTAAAAATGAATTATCTTTTTTTAATTCTATGTAAATGCAGTAATAATTATGCTATGAGCACTTTCTAGAATAACTTAAGACAAGCCATTAATGTTCTATAAGGCATTAAATGTATAAAAATATATGGTAAAGGGGATTTAATGGAATAGGGTTATTTCTCCATCCCAAGATCGAAAATAGTTTTATTAAATATTAATTAACGCATACATATTTTTAACATCGCATCTTACTACCCGTTTGGGTTGTACGCATATGTACTAACTATTCCAATGTTTTTGGGGGATTAGGAAGGCTATATTTAGAGGAAGTCTACCCTCACTTGCGTGAAGAGAGAGTGGAAAAACATTTGGACAAAACCACCCTCAGTACACCCGACCAAGATTCTAACCTCGATCTCCCGTCCTAGGCAGTCTAGTTTACTCAGGGAGTAACACTTTAAGACCACGTGGCCACCGAAGCGGGTTTAAAATCTTATTATGTTCAAACCTAATTTGGAAGACTGAAAATGTAGAATGTAAAAGTTAAATTCTAAGACGATAAGGCATATTTAATATTCAAAATATAAAACTTCTTGTCACTTCGTTTCTGGGACCGATTTTGGCCAAAGACTCTCGATTGTCTTGTGACTCTTCATCTTGTAGTTCAATTTGACCTAGTTCACGTCAAGGTGGTGAACTGATTCGAATAGTTCAGCTGGAGGAAAAGTTCAATATGAACGAATGGTTGCACTCGAACTGAGCAACATTTTTGACGGTGAAAAAAGGGTCGAGAGGGGTCTCGTAATCCCCAAATAGAATTGAGAAACTTGCACTCCGAAACTCGCACTGAAACCTCCTTTACCTAACAAATCCAAAATTGAAGGATCAAATAGAAAATTATTATAAACACAATTAGACTGAGTCGCTTGAGTAACTGTTTCGAATGTCTGAGTATAAAAATTGAAAACTCAGAGCACGCAACTCAATCTAGATGCGGGAATGATAGTTTAACGGCCGTCCTCAAGAGTATATAAGTACCCCCCCTCCCTCCCAAAAGGAAGAGTAAACACAAATGTAAAAAAACTATCCTAAGGGTATTTATACTAATCATGAGAAAATTAAAAAAAAAAGATTTTGTTGGTATTTATTCATTAAAAATATAATTGAATATATGTATATGTTTAGTTACATGTAGAACCATATATGATGGCATAAGCACAATTATTAATGATAGTCGTAAGGAACTTTCTTATAAAGTTTGTTAAATCGACCCTAGTTTAAAAACAATATACAAATTTTATATTTATCTCATAATACGTAAACATGTAAATAAACCACTATTTTAAAAAGGTGAGTCCTCAAGACTTCTATCATCATTAATTTAATGATTTCAATTCCTATTCGCATTTTACAAGAATAAATTTACGCGAAATAATAAAGAGACTAGAAACTTTAAAGAGTACTATAAAACAACCAGATAAGATTTTCCCATTAGAGTAAAGATTCATTAAATAAATGAAAGTTATCGAACTACAATATTAGACCTTATTATCAAGAATTATATCTATCAAGTCAATGGTAATATTCCAACAAAAATCAATCTCACCAAAATAAACCCAAGTCTCGATATCCCAATCTTTGACTACTCTCCAACATCGTGAAATTTAAACTTGGTCTATGATTTTTACGATTATTAAGTTACTTATTTTAAAAATTAATTATGAAAGTCCGAAAAGAGAATTTTGAAAAGGTTACAAAAATAAAATTTAACTAGGCCGAAAAGAGAATTTTGAAAAGGTCACAAAAATAAAATTTAACTAAGCCGAAAAGAAATTTGTTCTTACATTTTTAAATATATATAAAGCCACGCCTTCGTACTTCTCATTGTAAAGCCAAGTCCAAGAGTGCCGGACATATTATATTCCGGCACTATATATACAAGAAAGCCCAGAGAATATGGGAGGTGAGAATCAAGGAGAGGGAACACATTAGGGTCACTCAAAGGGGGGAATGCGCGTAACAACATTTGATTCTACAACCAACTCCAAACGACCGAAATATTCTAGACTAGAGTAGTACAGTCATCTCTTCCTAGATTAAGTTCTTTGGAATGTTTAGGTCTGAAGTGAACTCTAGTGAGTTCCGTTTTGAATATTGGTGGGCTCGGTCAGTTGCACACGCGGCGCAGTTATGCTCGGTCATGTTTTGTTGTTCCTCGACCTATTTTCCAGAGGCATTGGGATGGTGAAATTGGGTAAGTTTGTTTATGTCTCCGGCTCGTCTCTTCTTCAATTGTAGCCTAATGCTACAGCATGTGTGGCTCATTCGAACTAAGCCACTTTTATCTGCCCATCTGACAACCCTATGGTTCATTTGTTATTATTATATTATTATTATTAGCACCGCGTCTTACTACCCATTCGGGTTATACGCACTTACGCTAATGTGTAATGTAGGGTGATTGTGAGATGAAATGGAGGATCTACAGTTTAACGTGGAATCCGAACCACGTGGAGGCCTGGTATTCCCACATTCACAAGATGTGTTCATTGTTATTTGTTCTTATTTTGAATGTACCTATATGTGATATTTTATTTTGTGATTTTAGTTTATCTTATTTAATTTTTATTAGTTTGTCTAGTATATATAGTCTTATTAATTTTGTTTTTATTGTAGTGTAATATATTTTGTGATGGAAGAAAATAGTGTAATCCTGACTATATTCAGTGAAAGTGGTAAACAAATTCGTATTCACAAAAACGTTTAATACAAGTCATATCGGTTTATGAAAACTACTGAAGAACGGTGTTGGAGATGTACAAAAAATAATTGCAAAGCTAAACTTTTCACGATAGTAAACATCACAACTTTTTATCTGGTAGAAGGAACTCATGCACATGAATCTAGGGCTGACGAAGTTCTTTGTCGCAAATCTATCTACAATGTGATACAGAAGAAAGACTAGGGAGACCTAGACGAGAGAACAACAAAGCTAATTCAATAATGAAACTGAGCAGCAGCCTCATGTTGTTAGCTCGTTAGCAGGAAAGGACATTGTATGTTCTAGAAATAATATCACACATGCAAGATTATAAAGTTTACCTAAGCTTCCACAATCTACATACGAAGTTCAGGAAGTACTTAATACAACGACAGTGAAAACAACGAAAGATGAAGAGTTTTTAATCAGGCATAAGAGAGAAAAGGGTTATGGTGATATTTTCTTGCAGTTCAAATCTAAAATTCTCGTGCAGGCGAGATATCATTTTAATGGATGATACTTTTGAGTGCGCACCAAAGTAATTCTTACAATTATTTATCAGATTATTCTTATGGGTTGTATATTCCACTGGTCTTCTGTCTGCTACGAGACAAGAAGAAACCGTCATATTTTCACATATTTAATATGGCCAGTAAAGAATGTAACAAGATTCATGTGAGTTTCGAACCAAAAGAATTCGAGATAGATTTTGAGTGAATCATTCACGAGGGTGTGCGTGTACTATTTCAGGAGTGAAACTCATTGGTTGTCGTTTTCAACCTGCTCAGGCCTGGTAAGTACATTTGGAACCGGTAACTTGATACCATTTATGGTTTTTTTTCAATACGAAACTCTGTCCAAGCTGCTAATTATGAACAATTTTCAAAAAGTTCGTCTGTCTCTCACTAAAATTGGAAGCACGATAACAATTATGATTATATTCATCAATCAACTATCTGCCTTATCATAGAATAGACTCTTTCAAATTATTTGAAACTTCAATATTTGATTCGTTCAAGGTGGAGGAATATTCGACAACTAGAATTGTCAACAATGTATAAAGATGAAAAGTCAGAAGAAGGAAAGTGGCTCCATCATTGTTTTGGTCTGACTTATCTTGACCCTGAAGACGTTGGTGAAGCCTTTTCTGATCCCATGAGCGTGCAACCGTCTGACGAACGACTAACGAAATTCACGGATTACATCATGGAAAATTATATAGATGAAGATTAGGAACCTCTATTACCCCCTTCCATCTGGGCGGAAAAATCTGTGGACTTGTGGAGAACCACGAAGACAACGGTTAATTAGTTTGGTTCGAGTCACAGTGTAGCAGTAGTTTGTAGTCAATGACGGGCAAAGGGAAGCAGTGAGGCTACAATAAAGGTGGTCTGATAGACCATAGTTTAATTGAAAGCTCACACTAGTCCTTCCCTTTTTTTTTTTTTTTGAGTTTAAAGTATTATGGGGAATAAAAAAGGGGAGTGACACAAAGTATGAATGTAATAAAACAAAATCATTGGTGATCTTAGAAATATTACTCAATTATAGAATTATATATATTCAAATAATAATTTTAATTTTGATCAAATAATAATAATCAAAAGGGTAAATCACTATTGCAGATGTTTTGTCGGGTTTGTTTGGCCTGCAAATAAGTTTGACCTTCAGCATACCTTAGCTTTGCAAATATTATTAATGTTAATGAATATGGATTTATTCTACACACCATTATCGTTAGTAAATAGTAAGGTCAACTATATAATTTTCCACGAACCCAACCGATAATTAATAAACATTTTAATAAAATTGAGTATTGAAATGCCAGAGTTTTGTTGTTGTTGTTTGTTGTTGTTGTTGCACCTAAAGATGGAGTGGATCTGCCTATTAAAATTATTTTCTTTTTTCGTCAAGAGACCAGAACGAAAAACTATGCTTCAAAATATTACTTATTATTTTTGACACAGCAACCTTCTTTTTCCACAGCAGCATTTGTTGACGCACTCTTAATTCTACTACTGTACTGAGAAACAAACCGCTTCCCTTGGAGGATCAATCAAGCGTCAATATTCTTGTAAAATAAAACTAAACTTACTGTAAATTTGTGATAGATTAATTAGTTTCAAATATATTGTTCATAATTCTATCTAAAAACAATAAATATCGCTAAAAACAACCTAAGAATAAGATTTTGACAGTATATTAGCTACGATTACTCATCAATCCCGAAAGTAAACTGATCCAATACTCGCCTAGGGAAACGCTGCTTCCCTTTCACCGATGTGGGCTGGACAGACCCGGAAACAAACGAATGACAGAAGCAAGACCAGCTGCCTGGCTGGTTAGTCTGAGAAATAATTGATTGTTCTAAGAAATAAGAGCTGCCATCTTAACCATTATTAACAGTAGCTGTTACAGTTATAGTAACAGTTGTTGGAGAGGTTTCTATTTATAATTATTGGTTCGGACATTATTTTCCTTTCATTTTTTAAACCCGCTTTTAATTTTAGGGAAGCGTTGCTTCCATTGAATAAACGCCAACGCTATGTAGTAGAAACATCTGCAACTGACAATTTATGGAAAGTTTTGTTATTTTAGGTCATACATTTGAGTTAAAAAAAATTAATTGCTGTTATTAGTTTTATGTGATTTTTTAATTTTAAATTGTTATACATATGATTGAAAATTCTAATTAAGATAATGGAAAAAAATATACATTATAAATTGCATGAAAAAAAAGTAATGCAATAATGAACAATCAAAAGTTTGCTTAGTTCGAGTAAGCCGGGACTAATAGTTCGCGAACTACACATCCCTACTTCACCAACCATTAATATTAGCAGATTTAAAAAAAGAAGCTACCCTTGACACCTCGACGCAAACATCAATATTTGTGGTTGTTTGGTGACAAATTTTACTGTTCAGAGCCTTTGGTTAGTATTTGAATAACCATGGAGGTTATCGATTATTTCTTACAACGTATGCACGATAGTGGCACGTTATATTTAAATATTGATACGCTCATGAGCTGTAAATTGTCGCGTGTAACAAAAAAAGTTCCCCTTCATAGGTTGACGCAATATCACACACACGGTCGTACAAGTGGGATAAATACTATATGTGCGTGTGAATGTTTCTTAACGTACTTCAAGACACGCATCCGAATAATTAGACTAGTATTAAAATATGTAGATAAGTGGCATTACTTTTTTTTACCCCCATTTAGTTCGAATTATTAGAATAGATCTACTGTAACTTGGCGGTCTAGGGGTAAGGTATCAGACTTCTGTGCTGGGATCCGGGGTTCAATCCTCGGTCCCGACACAGATTTATTTGATTGTCAAACCTTTCCTTCACCTCTGACAAGACGTGTATTAATCACAACTTGTGAATGTGTGGAATACCAGGCCTCCACCGTGGTTCGGATCCCACGTTAAACTGTAGGTCTTCCATTTCATCTCACAATCACCCTACCAATACACACTAGCCTAATTGCGTACAACCCGAACGGTTAGTAAGACGTGGTGCTAATAATAATAATAATAATAATAAATAATATTTTTCCCTTGTGACAACGTTAACAAAG
This sequence comes from Timema cristinae, assembly GCA_039000515.1. NCBI lineage: Eukaryota > Metazoa > Arthropoda > Insecta > Phasmatodea > Timematidae > Timema > Timema cristinae. The sequence continues at coordinate 52,099,388 of JBCFYV010000935.1, read as the reverse complement.
CAACATATTTAGTTTTTTAGACGATTATGAGTATGTTAAACATTCAATTTGCGTTAGACGCTGACTCACATATATAAAATTTAAGTAACTAAGGTTCAACTCACTTAGTTCACTCGTTAGCGTATCAATCTACTAGACTTAGGGCCATGAGTTCAATTCCTTGCGGAGCTAAAATAAAGTATCATTGAAGAAATTAGTGTATTCCATTTTCACAGGAAGGAATTAGTGGCTAGAGGATTGGTTGTTGTGTCTGTTCTAGGATTAAGCTCAGTTTGTAAGTTAGGCGGTGGTGTAATAAGTTGGTTCATGTTACAATACCGGATTGTAGACGCTTCTTCCTCAAAGTGGAGAAAGGTAATTTACCTCCATTCCAAAGTCTACCGTGATAAAAGCTCTCCCACCTTGCAAAATCCTACCGCTTTCCACCAGCCCCCACCCACAACTCTCGCTGCGCTTTCCTAACTTGAAGACAAATCGTTTGATAAATTGCGGGAATTTGGAACGTTAGCATAAAATAACAGTTGGAATTTTTTTCCCCCGTATTATTTCCTACTTACGTACAGGAATGCTACACTAATATCGAGATAAGCCTGGTGCAAATTGATCCAACAGTAGTGATGTCATCGACAGGGTTAGCCACCCTAATAATGTACCATATTCAGGGAAAGTCAAGAACATTTTACTAACTACAGTAGCCCCATGGCTTCTTTGGTGCTGAGTGTCAGCTCACAGCTGACGGCTTTGAAAAGTGATCAGACGAAATTATGTATCCCTACGCCGAAACATATGATCTGCAAAAAATGTGTTTAGCAGCTTTCACTTCTGACAGTCAAAATGTATGTATATACCTAAATGTTGACTGTCAGAAGTAAGCTGTGAGCTGTCAGTCAGCACCAAAGAAGCCATGGAGCTACTGTAGGTAAAAACAAATAGTTATTTTCAAAATACCTATTCCTAATAATTTTTTATCTTGGATTAAACAGAGAAAGTGGAATAAAATATGTAAACTAAACAAATTGAACAGGATGGTTGAACAATTAATTAGTCGAGTAAGGCGAGGTTTTGTTTAAACTTGACCATTTGGCATTTAATCTGTTTGTCTACCCTGTTGTTCGTTTCACGTTGAAAATCAAATGGGTGGACTAAATTTTAACGAGATTTGTCGGGGACACGTTTTGGACATAGACCTAACGATGTATGTAAAGAGTTTTACAATGTTCTTATTCGTTTCAATATGGCGGCACTCAAAATGTTTTTATTGAATAGTTGATCTCAAAATATTTGTATTTATAGTTCTAAGCAATCTATTGATTAGGGCTACCTATGGGACTGCGGAGCATTGGAACAATCTTGTATCACATCAAACATGACTGTCCAATCAGAAAATTTGAAGGAACCGAGAAGGACTTTATTGATGCTACTCCCGTAGCCATCAACTGGCTGAGTTTGTTGGACATCCATCTTTGATGTTATCCATTGTGTTAATACGTCTATGCTTTAATAATATTGTTAATCTGCTTTTATGCTTGTACCATATTATGACTAAGTAATTTATCTTGTAAATAATTAAATATATCAAGGTACTGCAGATGTACGCCATATTTAAATAAATAAATCCATGGGAATATATATATATATTTTTAAATTTCAACATACACTGTGAGACTTACGTCTCAAGCCAAGTGAACCATGGTTATTATTTTATATTAACAAAATTAATACGTATAACCTGAACCGGTACTAAGACGTGGTGCTAAAAAAAAAACAAGGTTTATCTGTTTGTCTGTCTGTCATGTGCATTGCACGCTACCTACCTTAAACAGAGGGATGATATTTCAAAATTAATAAACCCTGTGAATAAACATGTGCACTTAGAAGCTGGAATTTTAAATATTTTTATTAGATTTTTTTAATTTATTAAAAATTGGCTGGGAAGAAATAAAATGAGATATATTTTTCTGTTTGTTTGAAGCAAGGAAAATTGTTGCCCAGATTAACACCGGGTACATCTGTTAGTCGATGAATATAATGTACTAATGAATATAGTGTTATCTAGTTTTCTGTATAACTTTATCACCGAGGAGAAATATCTTCTTCAAATCCAAGGAGATATTTAAATTTAAAGTCCAAAGAGAAATCTTAAGACTGTAGTAAAAATAAAAACTTGGAAGGGACTAGGTTTATTATTCACAGAACTACTAGTATATTTATTGTCCTTGGAACAAAGGCATATACATATAATTAAATCTCAATTTTCGTATATATTTGTTTTAATATTTTAAACTAAAAGTTATTCTAAACAGTTTAATCCAAACTCATCAATTGTAATTAATTTTAGTAAGCTTTACAGATTAAAGGTGTTAAGTCTAGATTTCTGGGAAGTTTATCTTGAGAGGTTTATTGAAATTCTACTTGAATCGGCTATTTGGTTCTAGAGTTATTGAGGAAGTTAAAACCCATAAACCCATGGATTCTACACTTGATTATATTGCGTATGTGAGTTTATATGGCTACAAAATAAATAGTACGAAATGGGATTCAAGGAAGTATTTCAACAGTAAAACCTTACAAGATGGGATTCAAGGATATATTTCAATAGTATAACTTGAGTGTAAGAAAGAACGAAATCTGCTTCACATGTACGCATCGTTTAAAATCACTCTATAAAAAGTTTAACCAATTTACGATCTTATCTACTTTCACACACCTTAAAAATAATTATATATATATATTATTTGACTGTTCTTATAGTAAAAACATTAAATTTACTTGCACTTTTCTTGGTAAAATAAAAATATATATAATTATAATGATTGTTTTATGTTCTTTTATTTAGACAATTCAGCTTTCACTTCCTATTAATGGAAATTTACTAATCAAATTTACCAATATTCTAAAGATCATTATCGTCTGGTAAGGTTTTAGAGGGTGGGATGAAAAACACACAAAAGTTTTTCAATTATTTGAGTATTTTCTTAGAATCGACTGAGGTAGCCTAGATTTAGTCAACATGCTTAACCATTCGCTACAAGTTATTGTAGAGCTGCGGGAATATTAATTAAGTTATTCCCTTTCACTGTTTATCTATTGGTGAATAAAAGGTGGATTTATTACATTTACAAATTATTTTTTATTACTATTATTTGGATTAAATATATTTGTTGTTGTATAATTTAGAACTAATAAAAATAATACTTTTTTAAATGGTTCTGACATCTAATATCGTTCGGTAACGTGTTTGTCTCTTGAACTAAGGATTCTGGGTTCAATTCTTGGCATGGTCAAAAAATTCATCAATGATGAAATGTGGATTTCGTCTTTCACAGTGATGAATTAACGGCCTTGGCTGGATATTGCGCTTGTTCTAGATTTAAAGCATTTTATCAGTTGTGTGCTAATATAATCGGTCGGTTCAGAAAGTGCATGTTAAATAGATCAAATAAATATAAAAATTTATATATATTATATAATTTAACTAAACCTTTATATTTGCATCAATTAAGACAAATCCCTTGATCATTGTTTAACAATAAGTTTAGGAATATTAAACGGTTTTCTAGTAACTTTAGATAATTTTTTATTTATCTGGTTTAAAACAAAAAAAATATCTCTATTTCCATCGCAAATATATCTGAGGAATAAATAAAATAAAATAAAACTATTTCTATCTTTGTTTACACGCACTTCTAAGTTTTGGGTGGTCATTATTTAATGTTTAAAGGGATGTCAGTATATTACATCCCAGTCTACCCCAAATAAATGTAATAAAATATATCTCATAACAAAAACTAAGAAATTAGTATTTATTTTTTCTAGATATCAATACTTATTTGAGACCTGAAACTTTCACAACAAATGTTTCTTAATTCTTCATATAAAAAATCATGTCAAAAATATAAAAATAATACTTTTTATTTTCACATTATAGTTAAAGTATTATAATCGTAAATTTTGTATCATTGAGATTATAATGGATACGTTACTACCTAACTCAGATATGTGGTTATTACAGCTATGTTTGTCTGTAGCCGGGGCTACAACAAATATGATTTATGGATTTTACTTAAATTTTATATTTAGATGGGAAAGAGTTATTCCTAGCCTCTTAATTGCAATTTCGAATCTGCTCTAATTTATTAAAGGTAGTTTATTGATGGACGTGAAAGAAATAGGGTGTACTGAGGTGGACTGGGTAGAATTAGCTCAAGATAGGGTGTAATAAGGGGGACTGAATAGAACTAGCTAAGGATAGGGATAGGGTGTAATGAGATGGATTGGGTAGAGCTCAGAATAGGGAAAGCTACTTGGCGTACTTTGTATGTGCGGCGATAAGACTTCTAGTCCTTTTAACGCCGCGTTTTACTACCGTACGGGTGATACGATAAAGTTTAAGTTCCTATTGCCGTAGAGTAAGTAAATTTATTGATGAATTAATTTTTTGATTAATTGCTTTGATTTGATTTAAAAGTAGTTGAGTTAAGATTTTTTTTTGAAATTTGAAACGTATATGTCATGAGAAAGTTTGTGAGAAAGTATCATAACTTTCATTCATGAAGATATTTAACATCAAATTAATAATAAAAAATATTTTCTTATATAAAAATTGACCATCTTTTCTATGGCTAAGAAAGAAATTCATGTTAAAACACTAATTTTATACTACAAGCTGTATAAAGTAACTAGTGGTAGGCAGATACCGATACTCGATTCTTTGATACCCTCGATATCGACTAATATAGCAATAATCGATTACTATGCACACAAAATCTCAATATCACTCTTAAGTATAGTATTAACAACTCAAACGAGTTTTATTTTTTTTTGTTTATTTTCTTGACACATAGCCTGCCCTACAGACCTGTCAAATATCTAAAATATTCTAGATGCAATTTATTAAGCAAATGTTTCTATAAAAAACTTGACTTTCATGATATTTTGTTACTTAATAAGTAATAAAAATATTTACTGTGGGCCTATTAATAATTGTGAAGTTATTTTCGTCTGGTTACTTCTTGTTTATTTTGTTTTAATAGCCTAATTTACTAGTTTTCATATCTTGTGACATACGGAAACAAATTAAGCATTTTTATCTTGACGTAGGTGAACTGGTGGTCTAGGGGTAAGGTGTCGGACTTCTGTGCTGGGGTCCGGGGTTCAATCCTCGGTACCGGCACAAATTTATCTGATTACCAAACCTTTCCTTCACCTCTGACAAGAAATCTTGTGAATGTGTGGAATGCCTGGTCGCCACCGTGGTTCGGATTCCACGTTAAACTGTAGGTCCTTCATTTCATCTCATAATCACCCTACCATTACACATTAGCGTAAGTGCGTATAACCCGAACGGGTAGTAAGACGCGGTGCTAATAATAATAATAGTAATAATAATAATAATAATATTTTGACCTATTACTCTGCTCACAAAATAAGGATTTATTCAATTTTATGTTTAATAGTATCAAATAAGGTATCGAGTATCGAAGAGATGAAAAATAATTATGCTTTTATTTTATAAAAGAGGTATTCCTTTTACAAACTTGACAAATTTATAATTTTCTTTCATGCCAAAAAGAATATTCAATATTATTTTGGAAGAGATTTACGTTACTACCTCCCCCCCCCCCCCTACGACCCCATCCTTTAACTTTGCACATTCTTATTTTGAGATTATAAATGTATTCGATTATTTTTACATGTTTATTTACGTATTTACCAAATATTAATAATAAACCACATTGAGAAATAGAGCCATATAATATATTGTATCGATTTTATAATTTTTCATTTCCCACGCTTCAATTTTTAAATTAGAAATGTTCAGTCGTCATTCGGCTCTCCAAGAATGTATATTCATTATAATGTTTATCTTCTATTTTATATCACACAATGTGTTTTTTATATTAGTTTTGAGATTCTTCCCTTTATACCACTTCTTAATTTTTAAATTTAAGTGTCAGACCTTAATGGTGTTTTGAGGTGCTTCTTATACGCACCTGATAATCCTCAATATTCAACCACATTTAAAAGTAATTTATGATTTTAGTTTATGAAATTTTAAACACCTTCAACCCCTTTTCTCCAATTAATTTTTAGAAATTTTAAAATTAATATTTATTTGTTTTTCTGGAGTCATCTTTCCACATGTCTGCTAAATTTTAATTTTCTACTTTATGACATCTCAAAAAATCTATTTATATAAAGGCTCCACATTTTCCGGAACCCCATTTTGAAATTTCATAATTTTATATTTTTCTGGTTAAATGGGAAAATATTCTCTCTACTTTCCTACCAAGTAAAATTTCAAGTTTTCAGACTGGGGGTTGGGGATATTCGATAATGAGGGAGTCAGTGAGTCCCACACATTTCTGCCACTTTCCAGACTCTTAGGGGATGAAATTTGATAAATCCTACAAAAATCTCACGTTATTCTAAAAATTAACATTAATTTTAAATTTCAATATTACTATCAGCTGGTTCAAAATATACATAAGCGAATTAAAGAAACTTTCAATTTCCATTTTTCACCCCTTAGAGGTTGAGTATCGCAACCCACCCTTTCCCTTCATAACTGTTGCTTAGGGCCTAAAATAAATTTCACGCAAAATTTAAAATTAACAAACCCAGCAGTTGGGGAAATACGGTGGTCAGTGAGTGGGTTCTGCCTTTAATATATCTAGACAAATGGTTAATGTTACTTCAATACAAGGAAACGTCTCCGCCTAGTAACATTGTTACTTCAGGTAAGCTATATATCAGGGGAAAATGTATTTCCATCAAAGAGCTGGCCTTTTATCAAGATCTCTTCACTCCCACCTTAACCCTGCTCAGCCGAGGCTACCAACTATTTACAAATAACAAATTAACATCTCAGCATTTCATTTGGTTACCTTAACGAGAAGGTATGGGGCAGTCAGCAATCAAATGAGTGTGCATTTAATCTATTATACCCTCCCCACCCTTACCTCTAAGAATAAATCATTTTTAACTATTTAATATAAATACGTACACATAAAAACTATCAGACAGATAAGATAAAAAAAATCAATATTAAATCTTAATATTTTCAACTTATTTTGACCGTTTCCCCGAAACTGATTTTATTTAAATAAAATCTCCGTAAATTTATGAGACACTGATAAGCAGTTTATTTACCGCAATAAAATAAACTATGTAAATAAGGGTACCATAAAACGTATGGTCGTAGTGTTCCAAATCAATGTTTACCTCGCGGTGTAAAGAAATAATGACCTCCCATAACGCTAGTGGTCTGAATGGATGCATGACAATGGGGGTTAACTACAGTCCAATCGTCATAGGAGTGGTGGTAACTGACAGATATAAACAGTTACCAAATCTACTCTAATGAATCTGTTCACCAAACCACATGATCTGAAAGACCATACGTTCAGCTGCGATCACTTTTGGCAGTTAAAATGTTTACAACAAACAACTTTGTTTTTAATTATTTCTATCTCTTAAGCTTGCTTACATTAACGAAATACGAACTTCTCTTTATAAATTAAGATGGTTGGCTATCAGAAATAAAGGAGATCAATGACTTCATAAAACTAGTGTTTGGCTGGTTAATTCACATAGTTTAAAAAATAAAAACATTTAATTTTAAAATAATATTTTTATGGCTCTTTTGACAAGTTATATAAAAAAAATTGTTGTATGTTATAAGAAGATACAATAGTGTGAATATAATATGTTTTAGTTTATTATTTCTGCACTACAATATATCTTGTTGCCTCAACAACTAAACGAAAAGCATAATAGTTTTATTTAATATATGTTGTATTTTCAATAAGTTAAAAAAATGAGTACAACCTGGATGGATACTAAGAAAATATGGTGCTAAAAAAAGTTACGAAATGCCAATTATACAGTAATCCTTAGGGCAGTATTATTAGAAGCTTTTATTAAGGGGGGAATGAAGGGGACGCGAGTTAAAGGCAGTGTTTTTTGAAGTATTTATGATAGACAATTTTTTGGTTGAAATAAATAAAATATTGCTCCAGTACAAACATAGAATTTAATTTTTACTAGACGGGGACTTAAAATTTTTTTGAATGTCTGTCAAGGGTGTCCTGAAATTTAAAGACGATGTTTTCTCTTAGTTTAAAAAGTTTGTCAGACAATTCCACCATGCTCATGACAGATATTCAACAACTGTTGATATCAACATGTGAAGAGAATTAAACTCTTTGTTTCAACTGGAGACTTATTTGACCTATTTTGGCCAAAAAATGTTTATATATAAAAACTGCAAAAACACTGGCCATTTCTCACGTCCCCTTTAATCCCACCTTAACACTTTTGATTGATAATAAAGTATTACTTAGAAAATGATAATAATTTCCACATATTGACTTTCAATCAATGTTTGTAATTAAAAACTTTATACTAGCTGTCATTTACCACCACTCCCATGACGAATGGACTTTAGTTTTGGCTAGGTTATTACCTCAACCACCCCCGCACGCCACCTAGAGGGTAAACGTGGCGGGTGCACACGGAATGCAAGCTCGGGTCAGGTCAACGTCAGGTCACGCAAAGTCACGAACACCTTTAGGTCAAGGACGACACTGACAAGAAAACCCGCCATTGATTATGGACTGACACAGTTCCCAGAAATCATTGCGGGTGGTCGTCATTTTAGTTTCCCCTTCTTGAAAGTTTTTTTTTTTAGGTACTTTAGAAACGACGTAGTAACATCTTAGTCAGTCGAATAAATCGTTAAACTAGCTTCGAATCTGGCCGTCTTTATTGTATTTATTTTAGCACCACGTCTTATTTATTATCTTTTCAGTTTATAAGCATGTGTACTAATTACGTTAATGAGTTAAGGGTTGAGAAAGGTTGAATTTAGTGGAAACGTATCCGCATTAATGTAGAAGAAGAGTGTAAAACTGTTTTGTAAAACCACTAACAGTACACCTGACAGGGATTCGTGACCCGATCTCCCTGTCATAAGCAGTTTAGTCCTACACGAGAGTTACGCCTTATACCACGTGGCCACCAAAGCTGGTTTGATCGCATTTGACTGGAAGGTTGGCCTGCGACTCCCATCTTGATACGTTTGATTTTTTTTTCTTTCAAATGTGATTTAGCATTGGAGCTATTCTTTATCCGTATTAACGTTGGTGCATTTTCTTTAAGATACCCTCCTCATTACAATTATTTGATTTGGACCGTGCCTTTTCAGCTGCATCAAGCTTATACTGACAGGAAAGCCGGGGTTTGAATCTTGGTTGAGTTTCACTGGGGCGGGGGGGGGGGGGGGGGTGATTACACTAACAAGGTAAGGATATGTTAGGCAGAATCGGGAAGAAATGTACCATAAACTGTGGTAGAAGGGGTGCAAAACCGTCTAGGAAAGACAATCCTCAATACACTATATTGTGATTTGAACCTGGACCTTACCGTGGTGGGCAAACCAAATAAGACGAGACTGACATTTAGACCGCGTGCCCACCAGCGTGGGTAAGTCTGTATTATCAAACCTTGATATATAGTAATATATACATTTAAATATGTCTTACTCAAAGAAGGATCGCAACAAAGAAGAAATGTTTTAGTTTTGTTAACGAATTACACACCCTCTACCCCTTAGTAAAACAAAGGAGATTCAAAATAACGTGGGTAAAGCTGCCCAACCCCAGTGCCAAGTAAAGTTTTATTATTATCTTGACGTCGCAACAAAGTGCTTGGAGATAAAATGTTGCACTTTGTATCTCTCGCAAGTTTTTGGAAAACCGCAAGAGAAACGGGAATGCTTTATCGGGTACAACACCACACAGAGGTGGAGAATAATCAATAGTGATCTTCAGAAAGACAAGGTTAGGAGGGAGAGAAAATTCCAAACAACAGTTAATTCTTTTTTAAATCACTAACTAATTTTAATTTCAATTACGAATTAGTCTTTTAAGTATTATAAAAACTTTCATACCCAAAATAGTTATAAAACAATTTTATTATGTTTTTAAGTCCGTTCAACGTATGGAATGATTTTGGTAGATAAATACTTTTAGAAAATAAAAATAGATTTTTTTTGCTGTTATTATTGATAAAATTTTACCATATTACTAGTGGTTTTTTTATCAAGTATTGATAATATTTATCAAAAGTGACAGCTGTGACGACCCATGAATACATAAAAGTAGATATAATAACTCTCTATCTGTCGAATAAGGTTCTTCCAGTGAAAATTAGACTAAAGATATAGATTTCCTCTAGCAAATAAATATTATTTTATTGTTGTTCAAAAATATAAAGAGGAAACTGCAATTTCAGAAAAATTACAATTTTTATAAACGATCTTTCCAATGAATTTATATTGGGTTTTACAAAAATTTTATATTTTCTTTAAAAAAATCATTTAAGTTGAGGATTATAGTAAAAAAAGTGCAATTTTTTTTATATCTAAGCCACAGTTTCTTTTTAATTTACGTTAGTCCTTTAATGTATTTACGCTATTAAACTAGGATTTTTGATGTCAAAATATAATGGTTTAATTCTTTAAAAAAATACATTTCACTTTAATTTAAAAAAGAAAAAAAATCGTCAAACGTATAAACTTTCTACTTATACAAACTCTACATCTTTAACGAGTGGACTTAGCACTCGTTAACATTATAACACATTTTCACATCCACGATCCATGAACTTGGAAAAATATATATTTACTTGGTAATAAATTAAAGTACTAAATTCGAGTCTGGTACAATATTTATATTACTATTTTATAGGCAGCCAAAATGTTTTTATTGTCAGTATTAGGTAAACTCCTTTAACTGTGAGTTGTAGCCTTCTTACCTTGATGGACTACACTATGACCCTATCTTATAAGATACGCCATAGTGGAACAACGCAGGGTAGATTTGCTAGCTTTTAAGGTAAAGTAAGAGTACAAACAAACTTGTAGTCAACTTTATCCCCTCTGTAATACCTCAACGCGAGCAGTCACAAACTATAGTGTAGACAAATAAAACAGCTAGAGAACGTAGGATACGCGAGAAAAGGGCATTGTTTATTCAGTTTTTACAGCAACATTTATTTTGTTGCTAAAATAAATAAAATATCATGCCATTGGAATCATAGAGTTTAATTTCATTCACATGGTGACATCGACAGTTGTTAAATATATTTCATGATAGCGGCATTAGATCATAATCTTTTTTAAATGAAGACAAAATTTCTAAATAAATTTCAGAACATCCTGTACAGATATTCAAGAACTGTTGAGTTCATCAGGTGAAGAAAATTAAAATCGATGTTTCTACTGGAGCATGATTTGATTTATTTTGACAAAAAAATAAATATTTTATTTAAAAACTGTCCTTAAGGTGGAGTGCTAGTGAGCGTGAGTTTAGGGCAGTATGTTTGCAGTTTTTATAGCACAAACATCTTTTGGCCAAAATAAATCAAATATTTCTTCTAATGAAACAGAGTTTTGTTTTCTGCACATGCTAATCTCAACAATTGTTGAATATCTGTCATGAGCATGGCGGCATTTGGTGACAAACTTTTCTCTTTATTTAAAAAGTTTGTCACCAAATGCCGACATGCTCATGACAGATATTCAACAACTGTTGAGATTGGCATGTGCAGAAAACTAAACTCTATGTTTCATTAGAAGAAATATTTGATTTATTTTGGCCAAAAAATGTTTGTATTATAAAACTGCAAAATTAATTTACCAAGCTCGCGCTCACTAGCACCCGCCTTAACTATCGTTCCCTGCACTCCCACCTTAAGGTGGACTCTGTTAATTCGGAGCTACTCAAAACTTAGAGCGTATCACTTACAAAATAGGTTCAGAAAGAAATGTTTGTGTCACCATGACTCACTGCCCGTTTGGGATGTACGCGTATGATGGGTTTCATCCTAATGGCATGGGGATGACTATGGTTGAATTTAGAGAACGTGTAATCACATTTGCGTATAGTTGGAGTGTAAAAACCACCCTCTGTACACCAGAATGAGATTAAAACCTGGATCTCCCCTCAATTGGCAGTCCACTACATTGTGAGAGTGACGCCTTAGACCATTCGACCACTGAGGTGGGTTCAGAGATATTTAGGTGGTTTTTTAGTACCGCTTCTTACTAGCCGTACGAGTTATTTAGTTATTAATTGTTAGCATATTATATCTTACAAAAAGTGACATTTGACTCTCAATATAAAACATAATTAAATCAAATAAATTAATAAAACGTAAACAAATCATAGTATGGAATTTTGTTTGAATTTTTGTTTAGTTTATTTTTTCATAGCATTTAAGAAACAAATTATTTAAAGGTGACCTGGTGGTCTAGGGCTAAGGTGTCAGACTTCTATGCTGGCGGCCGGGTTCAATCCTCGGTCCCGGCAAAGATTTATCTGATTACCAAACCCTTCCTTCACCTCTGACAAGACATCTTGTGAATGTGGGAATGCCAGGTCTCCACCGTGGTTCGGATTCCACGTTAAACTGTAGGTCCTCCATTTCATCTCACAATCACCCTACCATTACACATTAGCGTAAGTGCGTATAACCCGAACGGGTAGTAAGACGCGGTGCTAATAATAATAATAATAAAATTATTTAATAACTGATTATGTTAACTAATGAATTGTATATTTGTGAAAAATATTTATAGTTAAAATTTTTTTTTTTAATTGTTACTTAATTCAAGTAACGACTACAACCACCTTAAAGAATAAACCTACGACAGTAAAAAAGAATATACCCAAGGTTGTTTTCATGAATAATTAGGAAATAAATCAATAGAGCATTCGGCAAAGGTATGGATTAACTGTCAAAACGAACACAATGGATTCTTTAGTGTATTGTCACACGTTATATAGTTTATTATTATACACCCAGACTTTCTTACGAATGGACATGTCTGACAGACAATGCTACTACATCTGATTTCACGAATTCATACGGAAGGCCTTGTTATCTTCAGCTATCCCTTATGATAGATGTTATTAATACCTACCCTCTTCAGAGACAGAATAAGAAGTCACCCTCGTGTTAGACTGGCCTGCTTTAATGCGGGGAGATCAGGGTTCGAATCCAGTTGTGTCTATTAAGGCTTTTTTCTTAAAATTGTTTACCTGCTTTTGCGTGGAGGGAGATCGATAAAGTCCCTCTAAAATGTTTCCTTGCTCGTCAATTACCCATGGGAAAAATGATCATATATGAGTATAGCCTGAACGGATAGTAAAACGATGTGATAAAAATATATATAAAATTATATAAATTAAACTCTTAAACTCTACTGAAGAAATATTTTATTTGTTCTGACCAAATATTTGTTAATATATACAATTTACTTTTTCTCTTATCCCCTACCCTCCCACCTTAATTACACAGGATATGTGCGACTCTGATCTACCCTGTCTGAGTCATCAATTACAACTGGTGACCTTGTGGTCTAGGGGTAAGGGGTGTCACACCTCTGTGCTGGGGGTCCGCGGTTCAATCCTCGGTCCCGGCACGGATTTATATGATTACCAAACCCTTCCTTCACCTCTAACAAGACGTGTATTAATCACAACTTGTGAATGTGGGGAATGCCAGGCCTCCACCGTGGTTCGGATCCACGTTAAACTGTATGTCCTCCATTTCATCTCACAATCACCCTACCATTACACATTGGCGTAAGTGCGTATAAACCGAACGGGTAGTAAGACGCGGTGCTAATAATAATAATAATAATAATAATAATAATAATAATAATAATTCCAACCGAAGATGATGAAAAACAAATACAGAAGTAGGGACAGAGATGAACATCTTGATAACTCATTTGAATTAGAGTGACAAATAATTTACCAAACATGAAAGTGGTGGACGAAAGTGAAAGCTGATCTTTTCAGTAAGCTACGAACCTGATTTTTTTTTAATATATGTATTTATATATAATTTTGTTTAACAAGTGTATATACCTGCTAGCTCAAAAAACCATATGATGTTTGGAAAGTAGCTCCTATTTTAATCGATTTTGGCGACCCCTGATATAGAGAGAATCGATCCAAGGTCTATGAATCTAGCTTTCTTAACCCCAGTCTGTTTCAGTTCCCTAGACAGAAGTGGTGCTGACTGAAACAGGGTGCCAGAAAAGAGGTATGTGTTATTCTTCCTCTACCCCCCCCCCCCCCTCACCAACCCATGATTGTGAAACATGAAGGGGGAGAGAGGGGGGAAACAGTGCTAGGTAAGGTAAAAAGTGCTGGACACAGCAGTTTACCGGCTCAGGTCTGCCTTGTAATCCTAGACATGGGAAACCTGGCAAGTGTGGACGGGAGAGAGGAACACAGGGGTAGACAGAGAGAGAGATCGGGGTTCGTTCATCCCTCTTCCCCCACCCTCACAAGCTTGGATTGATTTTCATAAGAATGGACATTTGGCGCACCTCTGAGATAATACGCAACACATATTTTTGCGGTCAACATTGATAACAGTTTACTGTCATATTATTAAATCCGCTTCGGTGGCCACATGGTCTAAGGCGCTTATCTTGCATTAGACTAAACTGACAGTAACGGAGAGATTGAGGCACGAATGGTTTTCCCATCTCTCTCACCACGCAAATGTGGATACATTTCCTTTTAATATAACCTTCCTGATACCTAGTTAGTATATAAACGTAAAACCCGAAAGGTTAGTAAGACGTTGTGCTAAAAATAATTATTTGCTAATAGCGCTATTTTATTTGTATTATTATTATTATTAGCACCGCGTCTTACTACCCGTTCGGGTTATACGCACTTACGCTAATGTGTAATGGTAGGGTGAGTGTGAGATGAAATGAAGGACCTACAGTTTAACGTGGAATCCGAACCACGGTGGAGGCCTGGCATTCCCCACATTCACAAGAGGTCTTGTCAGAGGTGAAGGAAGGGTTTGGTAATCAGATAAATCTTTGCCGAGACCGAGGATTGAACCCCGGCCGCCAGCACAGAAGTCTGACACCTTACCCCTAGACCACCAGGTCACCATTTATTTGTATTGATAATCACCTTAGAAAAGAGGTTTCAAACAAAGTAGTAAACTAAAATATATCAAACCCTTTCAGAATTTACTGAGAGAGGGGGAAACCCAACATTTCAAAATTAAACTAAGAGTAGGAAAAAAAAAAGTGCAACAGGTCAATATTATACACAATTTGGTAAAACTAAGAACATTTAAAAACCTTTTATTAACCTAAAATTATTTAACTGTTCCAATTTCGGTTCCGGTTCCTTAAAAAATAAATGTTTATTTCTGTGGTCAGTTCCAGTTCCTTTTTTGGTTCGACTCCCTGGTGGGAAGTGTAAAAGTTTAAGAAGAAATGAAAAAAGAAGTGTTTTTTTCTATATAGGCCTAGCCTAACTAACCTTTCTAGATGGCTTCCTTCACTATCACTTACTTTATATTATTGTACAGTGTTTTTACACTGTCTTATTATTATTATTATTAGCACCGCGTCTTACTACCCGTTCGGGTTATACGCACTTACGCTAATGTGTAATGGTAGGGTGATTGTGAGATAAAATGAAGGACCTACAGATTAACGTGGAATCCGAACCACGATGGAGGCCTGGCATTCCCCACATTCACAAGATGTCTTGTCAGAGGTGAAGGAAGGGTTTGGCAATCAGATAAATATGTGCCGGGACCGAGGACACTGTCTTGTTAAAAAATAAGTTAGTAAAATTGACGTTTTAATAAGCTAATAATTCCCAAAATATGCTTTATTTACTTAATATATATAACCTATAAGAAAACGTAGAAATCATATACAATTAGAATTTGAATCGTTTCTTATTTCTGGTAATATGATCACATCTTCTGTTCCAGTTCCATTCATCTATACACAGTTGAACATGCGCGTTGAGTGGGCTCTCGCTAGACATTATCTTTTTGAGAAATTTATTTCAATTCAATTTCTTATGCTTATAAAAGTTAAAGTTCATACTTTAAAATTAAAAATAAGATTATTAAAAATAATATTTCTAGCAAACAGTATGAAATAGTAAATGCTTTTTTCATCTAAATGTGCTAAGTTTTGTAAAATATGTATTACAATAAATAATATCAGTTTATTTTATACAGGTTAGCCAACATAATTCTATAACTAAATAGTACATAATCTAGTGCTAGTTTTGTAACTAAACGAATTAAACAAGATTTAAATATTTTAAGTTCAAAAAATTAAATATAATATTGTATTACTGATTATTATTTTAGAAAGAGTAAAAATAGTAAAAATAATAATTCAATTATTTAGTAATCTATTTAGCTATTTTTATTTTTATTGTTTTGTCATGGTAGTACAAGTAAACAACTTTATAATTCAAAATGGACGAAAATATTGAATAAGTTTACCGGTTCACAGAAGTTTTAAATCTATATTACGTTATTGATTCGAGAATTGATATAAAATTTAACAATTTGTTACATAAATGAATAATTTATAAGTGAAAATTTCGATATTATCCAAATTAAATGGCCTATTCTTAATATTGCATTTAAAAATGGATTATTAATTAAATTAAGCGGAAACTCGAAAATGACGAGCCTTCTAAACTTTCGATCTCCATCTAGAGCTTGAATTACGAGCTCGGCTCGAAGCTTGAAATCCGAGTATTTTGCAGAGCACTAATAAATATATAGAGTACAAATGAATGTTATTTTTACAAAAGGGAAGGGTTAGTGATGGTACAAAAATGAACATAATATATTAAAAATATACATTTGTTCGGAAAAACCTATTTAACTCCCATTTTGACACTGATAGTTCCTTAAATGGGGTAAATAATTCTGAGGGCTAGTGTAGCCTTCCAGTATTTTAAAGTAATTTAATGAGGTAGCTTTGGTTTGGACTATGACGTTTACGGTCATATATATATATATATATATGTAGTGAATGTGTCCATTTTGTATCCTCTGCAAACCTTCCTCGTTTGTAAAAGAATTTTTTTTTAAGCTGTATATGATGTGTTTATATTAAAATAATATCTACTAGTGGATCATGATGTATGTGTGTATGCATATCAATTTATACAAATTAAGAACCTTAAATATGTCTAAAAATTATCTGATAAATCGCTGGTAATTATTTTAGTTCTCAAGAGGTATATTTAGTTGGTCTTTATGGTCTTTTGGTATCAAATCAGGACTTGATGACCGTAGGCTAAAAACCCAGCCTGAATGAACGGTTTTTTCTTGAAAGATAAAAATCCTTAGCAAAGCTTCCTTTTGAGGGGAAGTAAAGCCGTCGGTCCCATGTCGATTGTGGTATATATAAAAACACTGGGAGGTATATGAAAATAGCTTTCCCGGAAAAATTGGTAAGCCTTTTCAATCTCTCTAAAAGAAATTCTCGTGTGCTGATACAATCAGTCGGTTCATAAAGTGCACGTTAAAAACCTCGAATAAATACAAAATAAGTGATATTTAACATAATGCTTTTGGGTGACCTGGTGGTCTAGGGGTAATGTGTCGGACTTCTGTGCTGGGTGGGGGTCCGGGGGTTCAAACCTTGGTCCCGGCACAGATTTACCTGATTACCAAACCCTTCCTTCACTCTGACAAGACCTGTATTAATCACAACTTGTGAATGTATAGAATGTCAGGTCTCTGTCGTGGTTAAGATTCTACGTTAAACTGTAGGTCCTCCATTTCATCTCACGATCACCCTACCATTACACATTAGCGTAAGTGCTTATAACCCGAACGGGTAGTAAGACGCGATGCTAATAATAATAATAATAATAATAATAAATAATAATAATAATAATAATAACAACATAATGCCACATGCAATATTCAGATTTAGAAACACAGTATTGTTAAACTATGGGATGTCTTGTATTAGAACAAATCAGTTTATACGTCACTAGCCCCCTTCCCGTAAAAACATATTGTAAAGAATACTGTAAAACAAAGCTTCAAATCATCCATCATGTCAATATAAAATCAAAACTTTTTTTTACTTATTTTTTTTGAAAATACAGTTCTACCATCACTGTATATCCCCCTCCCTCTTTTTAACCTCCCGCCTATTTTCATTTCATTCCTCTATAATTTTGTTTGCTCTAGGCACGAAAGGAATTGTGTGTACACCAATCAAACAAATTGTTAAAATCAAATTAATTTTTCAGCTTCCTCCACTTTCATTTACTCCCCTCGTTTCCCCAAATTGTAATTTAATTTTTTTTTGCATACCTCGTCCCTACTTCTATTTTTCTTTCCTCCCCCCCCCCCCTCGCCCCCTTCATCTTCCCCACTTTTCCTTCAACAACTTTTCTTTTCAACGACTATATTATATACTATCGATATTTTTATGAGGAATAAATTAAATATTCAAAATAAAATATATCCTATGTTACTCGCTGATAATGTAGCTTTATATTGGTGAAAGCATTTTTAAAATCGGCCCAGTAGTTTGTGAGTTTATCCATTACAAACAAAAAATCAAATCTTTCCTCTTTAAAATATTGGTATAGATTCACTTATAAAACACTAGGTTTTATACAATACACGTTGAAAATTGCATGTGTCTATGATTTAAAGTACTTTTTTTTAATATCCCACGGAGTATAATAATAGAATATTTACCCAACGCTACAAAGCTTTGTGAACAGTAACTATTCACTACAAAACTAATTTTTCATGCTTGGGTAAATTAATTTTGTCACATCTTAACCAAACAACTCCCATTAAAAAGGAATATATATATATACATATATATATATATATATATGAGCTCTAAAACTGGTTGATGCAAAAATATTATGCCTCGAATCTTTTTTGAAATAAATAAATCGTAATTTTAAATTAATTTAATTTGTTAAACTGTATAAATTCGTTTCAGTTTTAATAAAAGTTTCATAATACGTTATCATTTGAATCGCAATTACGTGTTTTTCATATTTAATTGCCATCAAAGAAACAGTATTTAAAAAAAACAGCAAATTCTAAAATCTTTTTATAAGAATCAAAATAGCATTCAGTGTGTTTAAAAAGTATTTTATTTCAGGGAATACGGAAAATGAACACACTAGCAAATTACCGTTCTTTTTTTTTTAATCAATACCCACCTCTAAATGAACCCTAATTGAAAACGATTCAAGCTTATTGAAGGTAGGCGAACCAAACCCTTTTCCCCCCTTCGTGTTGTTATCTGAAAGTGAATCACTAGGATACTATTCTTCTACGAGCTTCTACGTGCGACAGTGTTTAATTGACTGATAGCACATCACTAATTAACTGATGTGTCTGGATGATGGAAAGAGGGAACAAATGTAAAGCATTCGACGTGTATTTCGCCACCACACTCTGTTCAAATTGATCAACAAAAGTAAGGGATGTTTTTTATTTAAAAAATTATTACGGCTAACAGAATCATAACTAACGGTGTTCTCTAAGAGAAAAGAAGCATAGATTCAGAGGAATTACGCCCGAATAAGCGTGGAAAAGGGATGGAAGAACTACAGTTAGGCCTGTATATCACATATTGTGTAAAACCATGTCATAT
The DNA here is from genome assembly GCA_039000515.1 of Timema cristinae. Classification (NCBI taxonomy): domain Eukaryota; kingdom Metazoa; phylum Arthropoda; class Insecta; order Phasmatodea; family Timematidae; genus Timema; species Timema cristinae. The sequence goes on along the minus strand of JBCFYV010000935.1, from coordinate 52,079,872 downwards.
GTATAAGACCTCAGTTATATATATAAAACATGTGGAAAACTAGAGTGATAAAGGTGACCTGGTGGTCTAGGGGGTAAGGTGTCAGACTTCTGTGCTGGCGGCCGGGGTTCAATCCTCGGTCCCGGCACAGATTTATCTGATTACCAAACCATTCCTTCACCTCTGACAAGACATCTTGTGAATGTGGGGAATGCCAGGCCTCCACCGTGGTTCGGATTCCACGTTAAGCTGTAGGGTCCTTCATTTCATCTCACAATCACCTACCATTTACATTAGCGTAAGTGCGTACAACCCGAATGGGTAGTAAGACGCGGAGCTAATAATAATAATAATAATAATAATAAAAATAATAATAGAGTGATAAATCATCCTAGCTGATAAGAAAAATGTGGAAAACCAAATTGTTAAATAAGATTTGGAAAATTCCTCTAATTAAAAAGGTGGAAAACCACACGACAAATAATGTGAATACTATTACGTAAATAAAGGGAATACCACACTGACAAAATTCGGAATAACACGCTGATAAATGTAATAACCACATGTGATGATTCATGCTGATATTAGAGCCTTGATCACCTCACCAACTTATTCTTACGACCACATAAACACTAGTGCGGATTTAAATAGAATATAAAAGTTAAACTTAGATGAAAAATATACTTTTTATACTACATTCACCGCCATATTATCCGTAATAAATGTCAATATTAAGGTGGTAGTAAAGGGTACTAGAGAGAAGGTCAAGGTTTCCGCAGATTTTTAATAAAACTTTTTTTTGCCAAAATAAATCAAACATTTCTACAGTAGAAACATTTTCTTCACATGGTGAACTCAAAAAGTTCTCGAATACCCGTAACGAGTATAATAACATTAGATTTTAAATGAAGATAAAAAGTGGTTATTACATTCTAGGACATCCTTGACATGTATTCAAGAACTGTCAGGGTCACCATGTGAAGAAAATATAACTCTAGATTTATACTGGAACAAGGTTTTGGTTTATTTTGGCCAAAAATAAGTTTTGTTATAAAAAAAATGCAAAGACACTTCTCTTTTCTCCTGTTCCCTGCACTTCAACCTAAATGTATTTATAAAACACAGGTCTAAGGTATTAGGAACTTATATAAAATTGGATCTAGACCGTGGCCAAGATTTTTGAAATATTGCGCTTTAGGGTATATAGGCAGACTAAAAAATAAAATAGAACACATTGGTTGTAATGTAGATGTGGCCAGACTGGAGCGAGCGCGTGCTTGAAGGGTAGGACTGGTTCTATTATTCAAGCACTGCGCTCGAGCCGGTACAGTCTAGTTTACAGGTGCTAGGCAATATTATTGTATATCCTGAAAATTGAAAAATGACACCTGCCACAGGAATCTAACCCAGGACTTTGGCTTAGTATGCCATTGCCCTGCCCTGGGCACGGAACGATTCCTGGATAGCTCAGTGCAGAGAATTGGCGTACTAAGCCAAAGATCCCGGGTTCAATTCCCGTGTTCAGGTGTCATTTTTCAATTTCAGAATATATCTTGATGGAAAATTCCTTAATAAAAAGCACAAATAATAGCTTCGGCTATTTGATTCTTAAATATTATTGTATATTGTTTCATTGAGTGCTAGGAAAACATCTCATTTTGACATGATATTTGACTTTTTTTATTATTATCGATACTTGCTATTATACTTGCTACTAACGGCCTAATTTAATCGGTAAGACCATAAACTATATATAGTAATAATCACCATCAGCACGGAGAGAGGATGAGAAAACCACAACAATAAATCACTTGTCAAAAACCACCCTCAGTTCACTGAGCCAAGATTAGAACCTTTGCCTCCTTGTCAACAACTGTCAAGAGCTATCTGCTAATCACGCACTCGCTCGCTCGCACGCTTGTCAGTCTGGCAGAACCCTCAGTTTAAGAACACCTTTAAGAGGCTCCCGTTCGAATCATTGTGGACTGGATACATTTAGCCTAGTAGTGGTACAGAGGAAGGTTTGGCTAACAAGAGAGCTGGGGTTCCCCTCTAGTTATGAACTTTGGTGCAAAATGATCTTATTATTATTATTATTAGCACCGCGTCTTACTACCCGTTCGGGTTATACGCACTTACGCTAATGTGTAATGGTAGGATGATTGTGAGATGAAATGAAGGACCTACAGTTTAACGTGGAATCCGAACCACGGTGGAGGCCTGGCATTCCCCACATTCACAAGATGTCTTGTCAGAGGTGTAGGAAGGGTTTGGTAATCAGATAAATCTGTGCCGGGACCGAGGATTGAACCCCGGCCGCCAGCACAGAAGTCCGACACCTTACCCCTAGACCACCAGGTCACCGCAAAATGATCTTAACTTCCTCCATTGATGGCCACGGGGACTGTCAGGATCATCTATCTTGTTTTTCTGGCTATGTGGATGTTAGAGTTGGTATCTCAAATGGTTCCCCACTATCTCTCCAAGCAAATTCCCTTTGAATTCAATCTTCCCCGTATACACCCCATCATCGTATTTAATTTATTTATATTTTTGTCACCATGTTTTACTACGCGCTTGAGTTGTACCGTTATGTTCTAAATAAGCTAATATACTAGGGATGATAAGGGTGGAATTCAGAGGAAGAGTGCCTGCATTTTCATAAAGGTAGAGTGGGAAAATCACCAAATGGGACTCAAACCCCGATTTCTCAGTCATCGGAAGTACAGGCTATTGCGAGTGTGGTGCCTCAGACTATTCAACCACCTAAACCGGTCACCATCACAATAATTAAATTGCTTATTGGCTGGACGGGCATTAAAATAAATGGTACAATGCACCGCATAGATTTCTCGCTCTATATAAATTATAATCACAGCTTGAAATGTAAAACAAAATAATATAGGTATACATTTTTTATGGAAACGTATTGGGAAAGAACATCACATGTTACCAAATAGTATACATGAAATAATCGACACTGTTACAGAAACGTATTATTTGTTCTGTGCATTCTAAGCTCCCATTAGCAGAGCTCTATTTTTTTTAAAAAAAAGGTCATAAAGTTCGATTTAAAACAATATTTTTTTCGGATAAAAAAGTAAATTTAAGAGTTCTAAAACTTTTAAACAATAAGTTATTTCGTAGCTCAAATAGTTGCGGATATATGGTCATAATTATGAAATTACTAGATACCAAGTTTCATCCTAATCTGTAAATAGTTTCGGCTCTTGTAAAAGATAGACGGTATTGCAGAAAAAAAATGGTTCAGAATGTCATGAAACGTTGAAATTCATCAAAATCTCGAGTATATATATATATATATATTATATATATATATATATATATATATATATATATATATATATATATATATATATATATATATATATATACGATCATACTCTTAGAGTGGTTGCGAGTAAGTAAAACCCTGACCTTTTTTTATATATACCCATTTCCTGAGTAAAAATATTTTCTAACAAACGTGATCCCAAAGGATGAAAGTCCACAACTGTTGTTACTGGGAGGCTCAACGCGGATGTGCAATACATGTGGGTGTTGGTGTTGCCTAGAATCCAGGGAAAGGGATCGAGACGGAAGGGGAAATATACACGAAGAGAGACGCAATGGCGGTGTACAAGTATGCGTGACCGTTAAAAAGAGGAGGTCGTGTAGATTGTGATGAGAACAAAGTTAGACGCGGACAAAGATAATGAAGCCATATTTATTTTAATTAGTTCGTTTAAACGGGATATTTTGAACGTGGGTGAGAGAGTATAAAGAGGTGGGGGGGGGGGGTGAGGGGGTATTTCCACTCCTACTTAGAAACATAAAACTATTTGAACATAAACCACGTAAAGCTTGAAGCGTAACATATATTTAATGTTAACTTTTAAGAATGTATAAGTCACAGTGAAATAAATACTGGAGCGTCTTTTATTCTAACTTCCTCAAACCAAAGTGACAATATTTTTTTTTAATTTACGATCCTTATATTTAAAAAAAACTAGCAGTTGAGAATAGGACAGTTCTTACAATACTTCCTTGACCCCAGTGTGTAGTTTTTAAGGCAGTGAAGTCTGACTCAGTAAAAATGTACCGACACCATTTCCGGCCTTAAAAATAAAAATTTATAATTTCATAACAATATATTATACTTTATTTTATTATTTAGGATTAACATTTGTAATTTGGATTGGCAAATTTGTTTAAATATACATTCAGAATGTCAAAGAAGATTTCCGTGACGTAATCTATATCGGAACATTTTATTGCCGTACATTTGTAAGTGCTCTATTAATAAATATTCTTCAGACATTCCTGAAGGTGTAGGAGTTGTCTGTCTCGGAGTCGAAGGCTTGTCCCACCGACTCCACAGCGCTGTCGCCTGTCTGTGTGTCTATATCTTGGCCTAGAGCCGAAAACGTTTTAACGATCTGTCTAGAACTTGGTATATAGGGTGTTCATAAGGTTCTTCAAGAGGGATATTTGGAATTAAATAATAACCCTAAAATTAAGGGTAGCTTATTTGAGGATAGAAAGATAAATAAAATATTTTCTCAAAATTGGCGCCAACGATTTTGATTAACACTCGTATCTCGGCATTATTTAAGATTACAAACAAAATTACACATGCCCGCTTTAGCAGCGCTACTCTCGCAGTATAATACTTTGCCAATGACGGAGAGATCTAGGTTTGAATCTGTCGGATGTACTGAAGGGTTGTTTTATCCAAAATGGTTTTACACTCTTGTCATCGCAAATGGGGGTACACTTCATATAATATAACCTTCCTAATCCCTAAAACCATTAGAGTAATAAGCGTATAACTCAAACGGGTAGTAAGACGCGTATAAAAAATATTAATAAAAAAATTACATATCAACTTTTTCTGGAAAAATGACTTGGGTACCTTACATACAATTTTGATAATATCTTCGAGACTTTTGAGATAATAAATAACTTTAGTTGTAAATGTGTAGGACTAATAAAAATAAATTTGTATTTGAAATTTAATTTTTCTTAAACAAACATTTTCCTATTTATAAGGAAATACATTTTTTAAGGTCTGAGAAATGGATAGCTGATTGTTATTCTCTTTGGTGAACCGAGACGTTCCTATTTTCTTAATATCCTTATAATAGTGTATATTATTTCATTTATGCTCTTTGGTGGAATGTGATACGCTTTTATATAATATTGTGTTTCTGAAACTATGAATAAAGTAAATATCTCCATTTTTAATCAAGTAAACAGAAAGTCGGTGTGTTTCATCCGTTCCATTTATTTATATTTGTCTACATTCATAAATCATAAGCAATAAACATTTAAAATTATTTTAAGTCATACCTATGTGAAACTACGCCTAATTAATCTATATTCCTTGCCCAAGTTACATGGTGTGCAGTAAATTCCAGCGTAAGTTCAGCCATGTTGTGTAGATATAAAACTCAGAACTCCTTTTAGATTGCTCAACCACTTATTTTTATGACATCATGAACATTGAATTATTAACTTCAATATATTCACCACCAAAAGTAAACTATATAATATATTGTGCATCCCACTAGTGGATTTGTTTTAGTTTTTGTTTTGATCCATGCTGATCCTAGAAATAAACTGTTTTGCTTTTAGAAAAAGATAGAAAATTAAAGTCAGTTTTGTATAACTAGAAAAATTGCTGTCAAAACAAATCGTAGTTTTGTGAAATTATGCCTTCTCCCTCGAATATTTTTGAAATTTTGAATTATATATATATTATATAAATTTGGCCAATCGTAAGGATTAAGCAACATTGTAGTGAATATAGTTGCAGATTTAAGCATAAGCTGCTGTTAGATCCAACATTTCAGCTCAGTCGGTGGCGTCTCTGTCTACTGATCTAATATTCACATGATCGATAGCCAAAATGGCCGAAAAAGGTATCAATAGGGAAATTGGTATCCCCCCCTACAAAAACATTGATGAATTAACGACAGGGTTACTGAGTGTTGTTATGTTCTAGATTTAATTTAGTTTACAAGTCGTGTGCTTATAATCAGTCGGTTGGTAAAATTTAAGTTAAATACCTCAACTATTTTTTTTAAATATGCTCCTAAGCTTTTTACAACAACATAAACTAGGTTACCCCAAAGTTTTTCATCCCTAAGGCCAAATATGATTACCATTTGGCACCATGGGCTGAAGCTATATTAAATTAATCCTATCAACTTAATATTGGCCTACAAACAAAATTTATTAAACAATTACTTTCAATACTTATATATTAATTGTATTTTTGGTTGTTATAATCTTTCAAATTTTAATGCTAAAATTTTTATTAATCTACTAATAATGTAATATGAAATATGCAAGCGCATATACTTTCACAAAACCAACTATGATTATCAATATATATTTATTCATATTTAATTAATCAAATAAATACCTTGTAAAGTGCAAATTTGTCCTTTTTAAATTGAATCATGAGCTATTTCCCATCTACCACCGAGATTTTCCCTTTAATTTTCTTCTAGGATAATGTGAAGGCCACATTTTCCGTGAGTGTGGGCCACATTGGCCGCGTGGGCCGCCAGTTGGATCACACTGATTTAAAGTATTGAACCGTTGACTCAGTCGGTATTGTTTCAACAGAAGCAGGCTTGCCAGTGGGAGCAGTGTTGACACTTTGTCCTTCATTTAGTATGCACTTTGACAATCACTGGGACAAGTCATCACAAGACTGGCTCTTTTTATTGTACCCTTTGTGTACCTTTCTTGAGTGTATCAAAGCGACACGCCTCTAAGGTAAAATTCGACATCTGTTATCCATCAAATTTGAATTGTCACAAGCATATAGGAGCGTGCGAAGCATCGAAATGTTAAAGTCAAAGCCCTCAATAACCTTTGCATCTTCGAAACATTTAGATAGAAGAAGAAAACCTCAATGTTTGATCGAAATATTTGAAATATCTTGATAAATATAATATTTTTAAGGCTCTTGGCCCTGTCGAGTGCAAGTATAAAACCTATATTGTAGGATGCTCGGTCCCGGCACAAATTTATCTTATTACCAAACCCTTGCTTCACCTCTGACAAGACATCTTGTGAATGTGAGGAATGCCAGAACTCCACCGTGATTCGGATTCCACGTTAAACTGTAGGTCCTTCATTTCATCTCACAATCACCCTACCATTACACATTAGCGTAAGTGCGTACAACCCGAACGGATAGTAAGACGCGGTGTTATTAATAATAATAATAATAATAATAATAATTAATAATAATAATAATGTAGGATGGTGGGTGGGAGGGCGAAAGGCGTGGCTTGGTTTCACAACCGACCAAAGTATCCTTCCGTGCCAACAATAACAGTATCCTTCCGCGCCAACAATAACAGATCACGGAAACCGTAGCTGGCGCTAGCTACCGGACAGGTCTTGTGGAAAAATCATACGTTTGGAAATATCAGTTTTCTCGAAAACGAGTGAAATTTTCACAGTAATATTTTCAACGCCTCTTTTAAGATATTGTATCAATGTTTATTAGGTGTTACATCTTATTTTTTTGCTATGCAGCCGGCAGATTTCTATTGAAAAATGTCAAAGTTTTTAATATTTTATCACTGTTAAAATTATTGAGGAGGTGTTCATATAATAAGTATAACTTAATCAACATGTTTTTATTCTTGAACAAACCGTTTCCGAAAAGAAAATTTCAAAACAATAAAAAAAATATATTGAAGATACCCGTTTATTCCTAAGGCTTTGCATTTACACGCCAAATGAAAAGGGCCAACCACCTTAACATAAAAGATGAGGAAGAAAGTGTTGACATTTAATACCACTTTCTCTTTACTATTTAACTTCTAAATGCTTTAATTAAACTTAAAATAACAACAAAAATTTACAATTTTCTACGTATTATTATGTCAACATTTTGTGGTTATTTTAAGCTTAATTTGAAGCATTTAGTGTTCCAAATAGTAAATATATAGTTTATTTAATGTATCAAAACTTTATGACACATTCTGTATCATTTTATAAAAGCTACATAACAATATTTTAACAAGGACAATTGATTAAATGAAATCCATAACGTAAGCATGAATAAATTCATGTATATCGACATAAAATAATATAATGTGCTTTGTTATTTTTTCTAGCTCTTAATTAATGGATAGTTTAAAATTTAAAAGTAATGTTATATTCCTCCATGTCATCCGTCCACAATTTAGCCATACCGACAGAGACTTCACCATATGTTGGTGAAGATAGTGCCAACTAATACGGATAGTGTGTGTCATGTGTTCGGCACAATGAACTATCCGGGCGTTAATCTCAGTTTTCTAGACCATAGAAGTTACTTATTCATTCAAGTATTCCTCATTTGTCCTCACAAGGTTGAGTTGACCCCGTTCCAAACACACTGTTTCACAGAAAATCTGTAAGTGCTGGGGATTGAACCCGGGACCTCTGAATTTGTATCCAGGATCTCTGGCCACTGGAACACACAGGCGGTCAGTGTTATGTTACAACCACAACATATTTCTGTCTTCGGCTTCGACTTACGGCTCAAGCTTCGCTTCGATTTCGCTTTGTATTTTAAGAGAGACCTTAACGCACTTCTAGCAATTTAAAATATTTATATGGAATTCACCCGCCTCGGTGGCGTAGTTGGCTAACGCGCTTGTCGTGTTGATCTCGACTGCTGAGAACGGGGAGATCGAGGTTCGAATCTCTGGTCGGTGGACTGGGGGTGGTTGTTCCTAAATGGTTTTCCACTCTCCCTCCACGCAAATGCGGGTTAACTTCCTCTAATTAAACCTTCCCAATTCCTAATCAATTAGCCTAATTATTAGTCTACTTAAAGCGTATAAGCCGAACGGGTAGTAAGACGCGGTGCAATAATAATTATTATTATTATATGGAATTCGCGGTATTTTTAACGTTGTCGGTCGTCCAAAGGTTATCCAGGAAGAAAACTTTCAGCCTCTCAAGACCTCTGATAGAAAATGTTCACTTCAATAAATGAGAGTAAAGTAGGACCAATGCTTTAAGAACGCCGTGTCTTGTCTGGTCTACTGGTGACTTATAGGTCGAGGTTTGAATCATGGGTAAAGTGTACTGAAGTGCTTCTTTTTAGGGTGGGATGGTAAGGGATCTCGAGTTAAAAGCAACACTTTTGAAAATTGATAATAAATTTTATTTTTTTTTTTCAAAATACATCAATTAGGTATCACACCAGTAGAAACCAAGAGTTTAATTTTCTCCATATTGTGACCTAAACAGTCCTTGAATATCCAACAAACCTGTCCTAAAATTTGCTGAAATTTGTTTTTCTTCATTTAAAAGTTTTTTTTATCAAATTCTTATATATTCATGATGAATATACAAGAACTTTGAGATATAACTTTTTGTACATAGTTAAAATTTATGTCTATACTTAAGAAATTTGATTTATTTTGGCCAAAACTAATGTTTGCTATGAAAACTACAAAAAAAACACCTTTATCGCGTTCCCTCACATTCCACAAATAGAGGTTTACCACTATTTCTCCAGGCAAACGAAGGAACTTCTTCTCAATTATACCTTCCTCCTCCCTGCCCAATCCCTGTAAATACGTGGACAGTCGGATGCTAGTATACTTATGAAATAAAGAAACTAATTAGGGCTACCAAATAACAAATTAGACTCCTAGAAAATATACTAACTTAGAAACATATTAGACTCTATGAATAATTGACTACAAGAAACATAATTAGACCTACCTATAGAAACTAATAGCCTACCTTGAACTAATTAGACTACTATAGAAAATATTGATCTAAAACAATTGACTACATAGAAAATATGACTACCTATAGAACATCCTTTTTTTGTAACACATTCGGACCATCCATAAGTTACACTGGTAGGGTTTAGGGAAGTAAAGTTTTAGTAAATGTATCCCAATTGCGTGGAAGAAGTATAGAAGAAGATTTTGTGTTAAAATACACTACCTGTACAGCCAGCTAAGATTATACAGTAACTGACTTCCCCGTTACTTAAAAATCAGACCAAACAAGGATGACGCCTTAACCCACATGTACACCGATGAGTGGCAAACTCATTTTTACAAATTAAAAAAAAAATCATTTAGTATAATACTCTGGTTACCAATTTAGTTTTTACACACCTTTATCTGAGTTGAGTATCATGTTTGTGACTTGACACTCCTTAAATAGGTCATACATCACTCTATCTCCGGGTGGATTGCTAATAAATCGTGCGGATATGACGTCATTACGTTTGACTGCTGAACCACGCTTCACTTCCAGTTTTCATAAAATGAACATAAATCCGACAAGGTATCTAGCATCAGGATTTAACCTACGTATCTTGCATGAAATTGTTAGGGGGTGGGGTGGGAGGGAGAGAAAGGAGTAGACTGGGGAGGGCAGTGAAAAAAAAAACTTAATTTTCTAGAAATTGAAAATATTTCTTTCTTGATAATTTACAAAGCAATCTCGAAGTGAGGCTTTTTCATTCCGAAACTCTTTCACAGGATTTTTATCTCTCTCTTTTTTTTTCTCTTTCGGATTGTTTCATTTTCATAAAAGTTCTCAGAAACTTTTAGCTTTTAATGTTTCATTTGGATTTATTAAAAAAAAATTGTAAATAAAACACTTTATTATATTTTAGTAAATACATTTTTTTTTTTTTTAGAATTTTAAAACAAATAATAACAAAGACCCCATCAATCATTCCAAGGTCTGTAATTTGTTTTTTTATCCATTGCATCTTACAACTACTTGTGTGGTATATTATCATTTAATTTAAACTAATGGAATAATCAGGCGAAAGTTATAATTTCTAGTAAATGTAGCTAAATTTGCGTGTAGATAGAGTAGAAAATTATTTAGGAAAACACTCGGCATACCGGCTGGGATTTTAATTTCAACCTTTCCTTCACCGTCAAATCAAACTGGATGAGCATGGCATTGAGTCGCGTAACCACCGATGAAGTTAGGCCTGTAATAACTCTAGCACTATAATATTCACCCTGATCAGCAGCTGAACAGTTTAAGGAGGGAATGTAAGTACCGCGATAAAAGGCAAGTGTTTTTGCAGTTTTGGTAACAAAACATATGTTCATCCAAAATCAATAAAAACATATTTCAGTAGAAATAAAGAGTTTAATTTTCTTCATATGGCGATACCAACAGTTGTAAATCTGTCATGAGCATGGCGGCATTTAGATAACAAACTTTTTAAAATTCAGACAAAAAGTTGTCATTAAATTACGGGACATCTTTGTAGATATTAAACAATTAAGCTCCATGCTTCATTTTGACTGGTTGTGCACTTTTGTCTCATTGATGGGGAGAGGTCGTGATTTGAATCCCAAATGAGTACACTGGATATTGTTTATCGCATATGGTTTTTTGCAAATTATTTCCACGCTAATGATATATTTACCACAATTTATTCTCATCCTTAGCCCCTATATTAAGTAATTAATATCCCTTGAACAAAAATTAAATATTTTTAAAACTAGTTCACTTTTATATTTTATTATTTTTTGTATACATTCTGTAAGTTGTATTTTACACCCGATTAAAATACCTAGTTTAAGTGGAAATGATGCGATTTTTTAAATCCATGAACATAATCCACATTGCTTTGTTGATAGGTTGTAATACCACATTCTGTAAAAAAAAAAATCATGGTGCATTAGGTAAAAATTTATAGATCGGTGTCAAGTGGTCTAACAGAGCATCCAGCCCTTCCAATTATAATTTATGTTTTGACACTTTTTTTTTATCACCCGTCTTAATTATACGCATATATGATAATTACTCTAATGGGGTAGGGATGAGAAGAACACATTTTAAAAATAATCTCGTGTGGAAGGAGCGTGGGAAACTATTTAGGAAAAAACAACCCTTCCTGGACCCAACCTGGATTCGAACCGTGATCTCCCAGTAATCAGCTATCCAGTCTAACGCGAGAGTGACGCCTTAGATCATTCGACCACGGAAGCGGGTTATAAAATATAAATCACTCTTTTTTTTTTTATCATTCAAGTAAAAATACAGAAAAAAAAAATTGTTCTTTAATACAATAATAGTGATGATAAACATAAAGCACTCTAACCTTTATTTTATCATTCTATTTCTCTTTGTTTGTAATTATCTCGCCTTAATCCAAGAAAAAGAAAGTAAAGTGAAATAGGAGAAGAAAGCGCAAACATAAAAGACACTGTCATAACTAGACTTGGGAGCAACTCATGCGAGATAATAACAAAAGAATGTAGCAGAGCGCACATTCAAATTTCTGGAGCATTCGACTACTCCTTGTTCTTAATGCATGAGGTATTCCAATTGGTAGGGCTTGACGTTGGTCACGTTAGAAAAACGAGCTATAACAAATTCAAGAGTTTTAAGTTGCTTTTTTTTTTATCCCGTATCTTACTGCCCGTTTGGGTTACACGCATACGCACTAGTTGCGCTAATATGTTAAGGAACAGGAAGGTTGAATTGTATAAGAAATGTATCCAAATTTGCATGGGAGAAGAGTGGAAAAAACATTCAGTAAAATACACCCTCGGTAGAGCTGGTTGGTATTAAAGCCCCAATCTCCCCGTCACCGTCAGTCCAGTCTATTAAGAAGGTGATGCCTTAGACCATGAGGCCACCGAATATTATTAAGGGTGGTAATAATATTTTGTATATTCAGTTAGAATTTTCTATCTCTAAGCCCGAATTGATGGGCACGTGGTTAGAGACGATATTTTCAGTGGTTTTGGTTTGTCGGGGATGGGAAGTCAAGATTTCGATCCCAACCGAGGGCACTTTGTCTAATTTTTTTATAGGAAGAGCCTTATCTTCCAGATATAAAGGCTACTACGTAGATCTAATTTCATATATTCATAGGAAAAGTCTCGTGATCTTTGGCTGTAACATTTTAATCAAATCTATTACCAATACCTATAAAATAACATTAATCAAATAGTAAAATATTATAAATGTTGACCACAAAAAATATGTTTATATTACTCAAGATTATTTCTATGAAAGTTGGATGGTAGCTGCTTTTTACTAAATGTTTTCCCGATATTCTTGTACTGGTACATTTCCTCTAAACTATACCTACCTTACTAGTGAAAATATGGTGATATCCTGAACGGGTAAAATGACTGGAGCACGGATATTAAAATGGTATTTGTTTGGTTCCTGGTTCAACTCCTTGATGAAATTATATAACACTCCTGGTTTGAGATCAAATATTAGTGTTATTATATATTAATACTAAAATTTATCAGGGAAGAAGAGATATATATAAAAAGTATATTTTGGAATTGTTACTCTAGTGACAAACCGACACAAAAATGTAAACATAATTATTACCTTTTCCATCATTTGTTTAAAAAACTAAAAGGAGAAAGTAAAGGTAGAATTAGAGTCATTCATATCACCGTAGAACCCTATTGACTTCCCACAGAATGTCAGGGGTAGATGACGTCACGGGAATATCGACATTGCGCTGTTATTGTGACGTCACTCAGGTGGAAGCGAGAGAGAGAGACTAGTCGTGAGGTGTTTATTGATTGGCTACTTCGCAATGAATTTATGGAGCTAAACAAAGTTTTTTTTAGAAGTACTTTATGCTGTGTCCAGGTAAATATAAAGGCCAACTGAAGACTTATTGGACCTACATTCGAACCTTGTTGTGGGTGTTTTAAAATAATAGATTATTTATTTATGGTTTTGTCCTTGTAATAAAAGTTGAGAATTTCACGTTTGAGTTGGATTTAAGATTGAAAAGTTTGTGTCTTAGGTTCGGTTAGTTTGTAAGTCATGCATATATAATCTTTGTGTTTATAAAGCATACGTTAAATATCAGAATTTTAATGGGAAAAGAGCAATACTGTTTTATTTTCCCTCTAAAGCGTAATTAAACTTTTATAAAAATTTAATAATAAAATCATATGAGTAAGAAAAAATTTATATTACTAGGTGGTTATTTCGCTATTAATATAATCATAAACATCATACCCAAATCGGCGGGCACCCAGAATAAACTTCAGCATTGTCTAATCTGGTTTTGATGACAGGAAAATCGGGTTCCAAACCCGACAGAGGGTACTTATTTTAATTTAATTTTAATAAATAGTCTCTCAATCTCCCTCCACTCAAATGCGGATAAGTTTCCTATAACTACACATTTATCATCTCTACCTTTTTTAATCACCGCGTATTACTACCCGTTCAGATTATACACCTATGTACTAATGACACTAATATGTTAGGGATTAGGACGGTTGAATTTAGATTAAGAGTACTTGTATTGGTGCGTAAGGAGAGTGGGAAACCATTTAGGAAAACCCCACCCTCAGTACATCCAACCAGGATCGAACTCCGATTCCCCTGCCTTCGCTGGTCCAGTCTATTGCGAGAGCAGCACCTTAGATCATGCGGTCAATTATTCTTTTTGGTTATATATTTTTTTTAAACTAGTAACCACCTGCTTCGATGGTCGAATGGTCTGAAGCCTTTCTTTCGTGTTTGACTGGATTACTGGTTATAGTGTTGTCGGGGTTCGAATCCTATATAAATGTGCCATATAAATTTGGCTGAATTCCGTTTAAAAATCCATCATTCATGCCTATTCCATTGGCAAAAAACGTGTGACCCTAATCTATACTTATAAAATAACATGTCCTGACTGACTGATTCATCATCGCCGAGCGCAAACTATCAAGGCTACAAGCATGAAATTCGGACTGTATATTCATTTTGTTATGTAGGCACCCACTAAGAAAGGATTTTAGAAAATTCCATCCCAAAGGGTCAAAAAAGGGGATGATAATATGTATGATAATATGTATGAAAGTCCGTCATTTTGAAAGTTACATAAACAAAATTTTGTATTTCGGTTATTGACGTAAAACAATTAAATACGTGTTTCAGGAATTGTGGAAATTTTATTTAATAAGGGATGAAATAGGGGGTGAAAGTTTGTATCGGACTTGCATTATTTTTGATCTGAGGTCAAGTTATGGTCATCAACGTAACGTAATATTTTAAATTAATCTGTAAATACATATGTATATTTTCGTATTTGTATATAATCAACTTCCACGCGAGCAAAGCCGCGGGCAACAGCTATCTAGTGGGTAAAAAGACGTGAGGAAAATATACAGGATGTACCATATTTTGTTGACCCCATCTCAGTAATAAACAGGAGACAAAAAAACAATGAGAAAGTATATTTTAGCATGTGTCCCATTTGACTTTTTTTCCCTAAGCTACTCATATTTGTACTCCATCAATGTTGAGTTGCTTAGCATGATAAAATGTGTTTAAAATGTCCACCTCCGGCCTGAATGAAAGCCCACAGCCATCTTTTTGAAAAATGAAAAATGCCACACTCTTTAAAAAAAAAATTACGGTTGTTTGTCAGATACGTTGACAAAGTATGTCAATGTTGGCAATGGGTGTTGAGTAAATAATTGGTCTCAAGTGTCCCCACAAATAAAAACTTGATGGATTTAAGTCGGGGGAAGCTACAAGCCAGACCATAGGTCCTGCACGATCTATCTATTTGTTAGGAAATCTTTCGTTCAAGAAATTTCTGGCTGCTCGGCTGAAATGTGGTGGTCTGTTATATAAATATTTTAGAAGAATCTCTTGGCTGTATGTAGTTCGGAAAAAAGATAAAATTTAACACATTTTTAGGTGACCTGGTGGTCTAGAGGTAAGGTGTCAGACTTCTGTACTGGCGGCCGGGGTTCAATCCTTGGACCCAGCACAGATTTATCTGATTACCAAACCCTTCCTTCACGTCTGACAAGACATCTTGTGAATGTGGGGAATGCCAGGCCACCACCGTGGTTCGGATTCCACGTTAAACTCTAGGTCCTTCATTTCATCTCACAATCACCCTACCATTCCACATTAGCTTAAGTGCGTACAACCCGAACGGGTAGTAAGACGTGGTGCTAATAATAATAATAACAACACATTTTTTTTTTTTTTTTTGTGTCTCCTGTTCACCCGCTTAATTGGGTCCCACATGATATGGTACATCCTGTATACACTAATTTGGCATTCACAGTAGGAAATGTGGTATGTGACAGTTAGGAAAAGTTACCATTAAATCAATACGCCAATCCATATGATCTTCAAGGCCATATGTTGATTAATTGTTGTTTTTGGCAGACAGAACATTCACATAAACAAACAATTTGTTTTTTAATTACTATCCGTTTTTACATTATCTAAACACAAACTTATTAAAATAACCGTTTGTATGTTTCTTTAAAGCTTGACTGCTGAGGACGGGGAGATCGAGGTTCGAATCTCGGTCGGGTGAACTGGGGGTGGTTTTTCCTAAATGGTTTTTCACTCTCCCTCCAAGCAAATGCGGGTTCACTTCCTCTAATTCAACCTTCCCAATTCCTTATCCATTAGCGTAAGTAGTACTTAAAGCGTATAACCCGAACGGGTAGTAAGACGCGGTGCTAAATATTATTATTATGTTTCTTTTTTTGTGGAAGCGGTGTCTGTGGTTCACTTTTAAAAAAAATGCTTTTCAAACGAGGGCTTCTAAAACGCGGCCTGCTCTTCTTGAATAAAGATGGTGAACCAGCCGAGACAAAGGTGGTGTATGACGTCATACAAACCATCAAAGCTGGTGTGTTCTTACGCTGTTTACAAATGAAAAACGTTTTATTTTGAAACTAATATTTTTTATGGCTCTCTTTCTAACTTATAAAAACAATTTTTTACTATGGTGTCCAGTTATAACAAAATAAAAGAGTGAATATAACACTTTTTAATTAATTATTTGATATACTATAATATATCTTATTCCCACTACCAAAACAAAAAATTTACTAATATATTTTGTTCTTTTAATAAACTAAGAAAATACTAATTACTCAGTAATCTTTAGGAATGTAGTATTAGACTCGTTTGAAAACACTTTTTATTAATGATAGAGTTTTAGTAAGCAAATAATAATTATTTCTTAATAGCTTGACATTAATCACTTTCAGTCAATGTATGCTATAAAGACCTACTAGCTGTCAGATACCAACCTTTCAACCATCTACATCCTTTATATAATATTCAAAAGTAAAAATATCTCCCAAGTCTTAAAAACATTAACTGACAGTCACTGGTATGAAGCAAAGAAAATCTAATTAACAACTAAGTTTAGCAAAGTTGTGCTCTCTTCCATACTTGATTCGATTTATAGAACACACATCCCATATCTAGTCCTTGTTATTATCTATGTTTGGAATTATCCAGGCAACTATCATGAATAATTATTTACAACTACCTTTTTTGATACATAAGTTTTTCATAGCTGCTTTGGTCATCTTTGCTGTATTAATTCAAAATGGTTGATACAGTGAAGTTATTTCATATATCAAACTAGATAGCTGTTGCCCGCGGCTTTGCTCGCGTGGAAGTTGATTATATACAAATACGAAAATATACATATGTATTTACAGATTAATTTAAAATATTACGTTACGTTGATGACCATAACTTGACCTCAGATCAAAAATAATGCAAGTCCGATACAAATTTTCACCCCCCTTTTCATCCCTTATTAAATAAAATTTCCAAAATTCCTGAAACACGTATTTATTTGTTTTACGTCAATAACCGAAATACAAAATTTTGTTTATGTAACTTTCAAAATGACGGAATTTCATACATATTATCATACATATTATCATCCCCTTTTTTGACCCCTTTGGGTGGAATTTTCTAAATACTTTCTTAGTGGGTGCCTACATATTAAAATGAATATACAGTCCGAATTTCATGTTTATAGCCTTGATAGTTTGCGCTCGGCGATGATGAATCAGTCAGTCAGTCCGATACAAACTTTCACCCCCTTTTTCATCCCTTATTAAATAAAATTTCTAAAATTCCTGAAACACATATTTATTTGTTTTACGTCAATAACGGAAATAGAAAATTTTGTTTATGTAACTTTCAAAATAACGGACTTTCATACATATTATCATACATATCATCATCCCCTATTTTGACCCCTTTGGGGTGGAATTTTCTATTATCCTTTCTTAGTGGGTGCCTACATTACAAAATGAATATACAGTCCGAGTTTCATGCTTGTAGCCTCGATAGTTTGCGCTCGGCGATGATGAATCAGTCAGTCAGTCAGTCAGTCAATCAATCAGGACATGTTATTTTATAAGTATAGATAATTAAGGAGATATGATAAAAATCCGGAATTTCCACCCAAGTAAAGTAACTTCAAATTCTTATTTTTGGAAAAAAAAAAATAGAGTTGTTCATTTGTTTGTAATGCTAAGCAGTTTCTAGATAAAAACATTTCATTACAATCGTTAGAACGAATTTTGATTTTATATAATATATATATATCATTTGAATATTTTAGCCTTAATTTTAAGGTAATATATCTAATTCCAAAAATATTTTAAAAACCTCTAATATAAAGTTTTTTCCTTTAGGTAAAATGGTTTCGACTCTAGGATAAGCTACAGACGGCATCACGAAAAACATTTTTCGATTTCTGGGGATCATGAAATGCGAAAATATCAAGTTTGATTGTTTATTTTTTGTTTTAGACGATCACTATATATCACTTTGTATTTTAAAATGTCACCCTCTCACGCCCTTATATATTATAGCAATTTAAACAAGAGATTTGATATATATATATATATATATATTATTTATGGGAATTTGTACAGATCTACTCTATTGATGATTAACCTCAAAATATAAAATGTCGAATGAGGTGTAAAAGGAAGCGAGGGAAAGTCACTACAACTGTAGTGTGAAGACATTTATGGTATACAGCCTGCATATCGCTACCGCGATGTTTGTTATATTCTTAAGATTATATAATTGCTGATAATGGCATGTATTATTATCATTAGCACCGCGTCTTAATAACCGTTCAGGTTATACGCACTTACACTTATGTGTAATGGTAGGGTGATTGTGAGATGAAATGGAGGGCCTACAGTTTAACGTGGTATCCGAACCATGGTGGAGGCCTGGCATTCCTCACATTCACAAGTTGTGATTAATACACGTCTTGTTAGAGTTGAAGGAAGGGTTTGGTAATCAGATAAATCTGTGTCGGGACCGAGGATTGAACCCCAGCACAAACGGCATGTAGATTAACTAAAACTTACCCGCCTTGGTGGCGTAGTTGGCTAACGCGCTAGTCGTGTTGAGCTCAACTGCTGAGGATGGGGAGACCAAGGTTCGAATCTCGGTCGGGTGAACTGGGAGGGGGGGGGGTGAGGGGGTTCCTAAATGGTTTTCTACTCTCCCTCCACGCAAATGCGGGCTCACTTCCTCTAATTAAACCTTCCCAATTCCTAATCCATTAGCGTAATTAGTACTTAAAGCGTATAACCCGAACGGGTAATAAGACGCGGTGCTAAATAATATTAAATAATAATAACTAAAACTCCACGGTAAACGAGCCATGCCGACTAAGCGGCCCATGTCTGTTGAGAAGAGTCTGCTAACTTCTGCTGATATAGGGTGTCATCAAGTCACCATAACGAACCCTCCGGCTGTTAATCTCAGTTTTCTAGACCAAAGCCTCTAGTTTTTATTCAAGTAGCTCCTCACTTTGTCCTCACGTGGATTAGTTTGACCTAATTTCAGTCCCCCAGCTTCACAGTGCTGGAGATAACTAATGGTTCTTGTAAAACAGACACATGAGCTCATATGTGGGGTATGAGGGATCCGTTAGCGTGGGTTGTTGCCGTGGCTAACGTCACGTGACGGGACTGTACTAGTAAACTGTTCACTCCCATTTAGTATCAAACATGTCTGTTTTAGAAATTATTTATTTGTGTGTGTATGTGGCTGTTTAAATTGATAGTGACAGTTTCCTAGTACAGTCCCCTCAAAACTTGATTGAGTTGGTAACAACACAGGGGTCATCTTGGCTTAGAGGCCCTAATCCTGATCTAAAAGACCAGGGTTCGATCTTACCCAGCTAAGTCAAGGATTTGTTATTTTATAAATAATATTTCTTTTCTCTATCTAGATAAATTAAAATTCCAAATTCATAGGAAGGGCTTTATCTGACAACTTGAAAAAATTACTGCATTTACCTTCATGTATTCATACTTCAGGTCACATTATCTGAATCTGCCACATTCAATAGATATGATCAATTCCTGTCAAATTAAATAAAATGTTATCCAATTTTTGTTGCAAAATATTTTGCATTCTTTAAAAGGCTAATCCTATAGAAACTGGAATCTACTAAATACATGGTCACAAATAAAAATATGGATGACAATTAAAATAAATAAGCCTCACATCTCAATGGCACCTGCCATATTTTGTGAAATCACTATGTTAGAAGTTTGTGATTTCTTCATCAAAGCGAGTATAAATAATCCGGTAGCCACGATGTGAAAACCCCTGGTAAACAGGATCTAGAGGATAGACTACCCGCATGACACAAGCGGAGATCAATATACTCAAAACCAGAGGACACAGGAACCCGTTCCTTCCCCCACCCCCTCCTCCCACATTCCTCCCCTGTAAGAGGGAAATAGATTAGAGTTAGGACCTTCAACTGTCTTCACTTTGACCCAAATTGTGAAGAGTTGAAAAGTTACTATCAAACTCAAACAAAGCCATGGCATCAATATTTTGTTCTTCGCAGGCCTAGTTTTGAATCTATTATTCGTGAGGGGTCACATAATAAAGGTTCGTTTTGTTGAGTAAATGACAAACAAACAAAAAATTAGGAATATATGTTCATATCTGGACTTTTTCCGAGTTTATTTACTCAAATAAGTAAGTATTGCTGCCTGTGTAAATATATATTTTATAGAGTAAACAGCTTGGAGTTTTGTCAAAGTGTTTTTCCTTAGAGGTATCTTACGGCGATTCGATTCAACAGAATGGCACAAATATTACCGGTAGTTTAGCGAGCTCTACACAAAGAAATAGAATAAAATAATAAAATCACCATTAGCTCTCTCTTACTTACTCTCTCTCTCTCTTATTTACCCTTTCTTTCTTACTCTTTATTTTACTCTCTCTTTCTCTTACTTTTTCTTACCCTCTTTTTCACTCTTTATTTGTCTATCTCTCTCTCTTATTTCTCTTCTCTCTCTCTCTCTCTCTCTCTCTCTCTCTCTCTCTCTCTCTCTCTCTCTACGCCAATGATAGTAAATCTCCTCTAAATTACAAATTCCTCGTCAATAACACAATAGCAAAACTACGCGGCTCACCCGGATGAGTAGTATGATTTTAACTGCAAAATATACAAATTTATGTAACTTTTACTTCCTCACCACTTTATGACCAAGAAACTTTGGTCAAACAGGGGTTCGAACCAAATTCTTACATAAAAGGTTTTCATTCGTTTATAACAAGATTCGGCAAGTTGTCGATCTTGAAAGAAAGATACATCTTCATCAAAAAATCTATCTTCGAGTTGTTTTTTAGCACCGCATCCTCTATATTATTATTATTATTATATTATTACCCCACGTCTTACTACCCGTTCGGGTTATACGCACTTACGCTAATGTGTAATGGTAGGGTGATTGTGAGATGAAATGGAGGACCTACAGCTTAACGTGGGATCCGAACCACGGTGGAGACCTTGCATTCCCCACATTCACAAGATGTCTTGTCAGAGGTGAAGGAAGGGTTTGGTAATCAGATAAATCTGTGCCGGGACCGAGGATTGAACCCCGAACCCCAGCATAGAAGTCCGACACCTTACCCCTAGACCACCAGGTCACCCCGCATCCTACTAACCGTTCGGGTTGTATGCTTATGTACTAATTACACTATTGAGACAGGGTGAGGAAGGTTAAATTTATAGGAAGTGTATCCACATTTGGGTGGAGAAAGTGGAACACCATTTTGGAAAAACCACCTTCAGTACACTCGACCGAGATTCGAACCTCGATCTCCCCGTCAACCTAGTCTACCGCAAGAGTAGCGCGTTAGGTCACGTGGCCATCCAAGAGGGTTTTGAGTCTTTTAAACTCGCAAATATATCAAGTACTTTCAATAATATTTTAGTATGATTAAAATAGTCTTGATCGGTCATAGATGGTAATGTTATGATAAAATAGTTTAATATTAAAATTAACATTTTATTTACTCTATTTTTTTCTAGGAGAATGGGGGCTTAAGTAATTGTAAAAGATTTATCTAAAGGGATCAATCTAAGCTGAATGGACCTACTAAAAAGAAAGTGGAGAAACTATAGATGATCGTGACATCCTTTATAAGTTTTAAGTCCATACGGAGCTCCAAAAGGTGGCCAACCCCTGACCTAGAACATTTCTTCCAAAACATTTTAGAAGCACAATGCTATTTTTTAGAACTACAAACTTTCTTGACCCAACTTTTATAGACCTGCGGTGGGAGTAATTTTTAATAAATATGTTTCTTTTATATATTTTTTCACTCTCCCATTTTGATCGTGATTTTATATTTTCAAATAAATACGAAATTCTCACAATTAATTTTATTTAAAAAAAATTTTATGACCTACAAAAGAATGGGATCATGACCCACAGTTTAGGAACCATTGGTCTAGAACACAAAGATAGTGACCACATATAAGTCTTGTAAATAAAATGGTTTAAAGAATAGTTTTTCCCTTGATTATTAGTAAA
Organism: Timema cristinae; assembly: GCA_039000515.1. Classification (NCBI taxonomy): domain Eukaryota; kingdom Metazoa; phylum Arthropoda; class Insecta; order Phasmatodea; family Timematidae; genus Timema; species Timema cristinae. Next base: position 52,057,235 of record JBCFYV010000935.1, on the reverse strand, counting down.
GTTATGTTTACTTTATCTTGAAACCTCGGAGAGAAAGTATTGTATCCATAAAAAAAAATCAAAACATAGATTTTAATAAATGTCAACGTTATATGCCCCCCTTGAAACTAAAAAAGTAGTTTTCGCATTGCAGTCTCAGGAGCTGAAACTATTTTACCGATTGAGCTAAAACTTGGTATCTGGGGGTCTTCATAAGGTCCCCAGGTAGGATTTTTGGAATTATATATCCGACCCTAAATTTCAAGGTAGTTTACTGAAGGGGAAACAAAATAAATAGATTTTCTTGAAATTTGCTCTAATAATATTGTTTAAATTTTATATTTGGACACTGTTTATTATTAAAAACAAGATGGAAACTCTAATCCTTTCATTAAAATTATTTTGAGGGTACTTTGCATTAGAAAAATTTACCAATTTTGTTCATTTCTCCGTATCTATTTAGGTTACTATATTTGAAGTACTACTAAAAATAAACATATTTTATTGGAAATATATTTTTATAAAACTAATATTTTCTGATCCATAATCAAATATATATACATTTTAATTCAAGACTGAAAATTAATTTGATTCTTATGCTCCTTGGTGAACAAATTCTCAATTTTTATTTAACAGTGTTCCTAGTTCTTAATATTATAAACAAAGTAACAAATTATACTAATTCATTTATGATATTTGGTGTAGTGTTTATGCTAAAATTTTATTCTTGCTATTACCTCGCTTCACAAATCTTACGAGTTTTTAGTAAATTAGTATTTTAAGATAAAAGCGGGATAAAATTTGTGTGGTGTACCATACCATTTATTTGTTTGATGTCTGTTCAATCACATTAGCAGAAAATATGATTATATAATCCATTAAGATGGCTGAAATATTTTATCTAACATTTTCCTACGAATCAAACTAAATTATATCTACGTATATATTCTGCAAATATAAAAATAAAGATGGTGCGATTTTAAAATACACTAGTTTCATAAAAATAAAAGTTTCTTTAAACATTTATTTCACCATTCCGGTACAAACAGAATACTAGTTCAAACGGGTAGCAAAAACAAATATTTAAAAATCACTTGAAAGTAAATACTATATATTTATCAACTATGCCTTTTTGTGCTGTGTTTTTAAGTTAGAATAGAAAAAATATATAGAGAGAATAAAAAGTGAAAAATAAAAATAGGGTCCCGAACCGTGTATTTGCGTTGTGTATTCGTGCTTGTAACAGGCGCGTAATTAGTTCTAGGTTTGTAATTAAACACAAAGTTCTCTCGCTACTAAACAGCTCAACAACGAAATAAAGCCAGACGAATGAGGGGAGCTTGCCAAAGCCATACGTCGCTTCTAACCACTGTGTCAGCGAGTGCGGTGACATAATTCAAACAATAGAGGACGTATTTCAATAGCGGAAATTTTGATAAATGTTCCGAATTTAGTCAAAACAGATTCCCAAATAGGTGGGGGGAGGGGGGGCTTATAGACAGATGAGAGTAGTGGACAGTAAAATAGGTTCTAGTATCTGATTCGTTTGGTTTATCAAAACTAATTAAATAAAATTGATATTTTTCAAAGATTGTCTTAATACGTGTGATCAATGGTTTATTCTCCTATAAAATGTATAAATTAATATTATTTCTGTATAATTTGATTGGCCAAATCCAAGGAGTCATTGCAGAATAAATTTTAATATAAAATCCAAAGAGATATATTTTGATTTAGTCGGTTGTTTCTTATTCACAGATTTTTATAAAGGATAGTTTCTGTACCTGCCTTTTATCTCTTTTTTTTTTTTTTTTTTTTTTTTTTTTTTTTTGTAAAACTAGAAAATTGCTGAATAGATTTGAATGCGGTATCCTTTTATATTCAGTCGAATCTTCTTGGAAAGGTTAAATGCTATCTAAAAATTATCTGTACCTTCAGGGAGTCGAGTAGTGACATTAAATGCAATATATTTTATGGAGTTTCACTTATAAATGAAGAATGTATGCATCAATTTAGACGAGGATTTTTTAATGTAATATCTTTCGGAAGTGTTTTAAGCTATTATTAATGTCTGTATAAAGCCATCCAGTGACGTTAAACAAATACAAGTTTTTAACATTTAAATAAGAATTTCCGTATTTATGAATACTTACCTAAAGAACCACTGATTCAATTCAGATGAATTTTTTAAGGTATTTTTATATTTATGGAAAGGCTTTAGGTTGTTTATCAATGAGATATTTCTTCAGTGAGCAGTGACATTAAAACCAATATATTTTTGTTATTATTGATAATATCTTTTAAAAAAAGTAAGTGACATTTGCAAATCACATGAACTGACGTATGTATATGTGAAAACAGATCTAGTAAATTTTCTAGCTTTCCGGTAAAGTTCTTTCTTATGAAAAATGGACATAAATGTTTTGTAAATCCGCCAATTCTATTGGTGTGACTTTGACAGAGGTGGTATCGTAGCAAGTTGGTAACACGTGCTACATTTGATGAACTCTATTTAGTAAAAACAAAATAAATATACTCATAAGTTGGATTTTTTTTAAAAAGCAACCACCCACTCAACATACCTTAGAATCCCCCCTTTCCGATACCTCTTCCTTCCCCGCCCAAGGTAAATGTGGAAGGGAATATAAATTAGTTGGGGTGGGGGGAAGGCAATATGAACATCGTGTGAGGAAATAAATTATCTCATGTTTAGTTACTGGCAGAGATACTTGCCTGTGAACAGGGAAGTAAGGCTTCGAATCCCGACTCTACATTATTTTACAACTAGAAATTTCACTTAATATCCTCAGGCGCAAGTGATTACATTTTCCTAAAATTTGTTGACCTATTTTATTAGTAAAGCTTAACTCATTTTTATGCCCGGTTTTTGGCTTGAAGTTTGTCCTGGAAAGCCTTTTACGATACGTAAATATCACCATGCAGCAATTTTTTTGCACAAAATAAGGCCTTGCATAACGGACTTACTATTAAAATCATGGTATAACTCACCATAGATTGTATCACAGAAGACTAGGAGGTCAAGGTTCGAATCTAAGCCGGGTGAAGTGAGGGATGGTTCGCCACTTGAGAGTTCCTGTACTGTATCCACACGAATGCATGTGTACTTCCATTTAAATCACCTATATCATACGTTACCCGACTAGTGAGCCACTGAAAGTCCCTTGAATAAAACGTAATAAAATGTTACCTATTAAAATTAAAAAATGTATCTGTATTTAAAACCTGAATAAATCTCTTCCGGCAGTGATTATTAGAGTTCTATCCAACTAATTTTCACTTTTAAAAATCTTAAATAAAATCTTATACATAGAGGTTGTGGCAAAAATTTAAAATTTCAAAAATTATCAAAAGGTAGGTAACTCCCTCCTTCAGAAAACGACAGTTTCTTTGGACAGAAATGTAAGAGTTCTCCTTATTCAATTTTAATTTCCTTTCTTAAAAAAATATAATCATTTTTTCGACGTGTATTATAACAAAGTTTACATATTTTCAATAGTGAACAAGATATTTAAGAAACTGATTCCCACAATCCTATTGGATCTGTGTTTTTAAAATTAAAGCTTATTATAACTAAGTGTATACGATTGACGATGATATAGATTTTAGAAATATATAATAAGCATTTTTTAAATATAAAGGCCTGAGTTGAGAGTTGTCATTGCAAAATTGAAGTATAATTATTCTTCAGCGAGGCAGCCAAGACCAGATTTAAGGGCTATCTACTGGGTCAAATGCCCAGGGCCTTCGTGAACTGTTGCAATAAAAAAGAAAATATGTTTCATATAAAGCTGTGTGTTACAGTTATCCATGGTAATATCTTAAATATATATACATATTTATATGTTAGCTTTTATTTATTTCAGAAAAAATATTACTTACTAACGGCACGAGCGGAAAACCATTATTTCTGACTGTGATTTTTCAAAATATAAATAACGCCCATGGTTCACAGTGAATCTTGTGTCTACGTATATTCCATACATCTAATTTATTGTGGTACCAATATTTCATTTTTTTAAATAATAATACAAAGTTTTTAACGATTTATTTTGTAAGGAAACAAATGGTACGATGAACTGCAAAGAATGTATCTTTTATCTTAAATAAATAAATATATATACATATATATTTACTAAAAACTCGCAAACTTAAATAAACAAAATAATAATATAGAATGTTGCAGAAACATTCCAACAAAGAGCATAAATGAAATAATATACACAATTACAGAAACATTGAGAAAAGAGGAAACTCTTGCCTACCAAAGAGCATAACAATAAGGTTCACATTTTAAAGAGCCCCATGAATAATATACAATGTGTTTCGTGATGATAAGTCCAACTTTGAGGGATAACGGAGGAGGACAATAGAAGCAAAATGAGGTAGACAATGGTGGCCTGGAAATGTTTCAGTAAAAAGTTCTAGGTGAAACACGCGAGGAACTAAATAGGAAGACCCTGTACAGTTTTTAATGAACACACATTTAGCACCGACGAGGACAATGTCCATACCAGAATAAGATGAACACATTTTAAAGGAGATGTTTGAAATGACGTCCCTCGGCATCGATGCAGGCATGCCAGCGTCGCAGGAGGTTCTGTCACATCCGTTCTAAGATCCCTGGCGACCCTCTGATGACATCACAGGCAGTAAGGATTCGTGCCAGAAGGTATTCTTCATCAAGTAACGGTGTCTCGTGGACAAGATTTTTGAGATGACCCCACAGGAAAAAATCAATCGGGATGATATTTGGCGAACGCGCTGGCCGCACCACCAGTCTTGTACAGGATGTTCCCATTATGCTTCCCCACGCTTTTCCCCTATAACGTTTAACTGAAACATTTCCAGGTCACCATTCCCTGTCTCATTTTGCTTATATTGTCCTCCTCAGCGTATAACCCAAACGGGTAGTAAGACGTGGTGCTAAATAAATAATAATAATAATAATATTGTCCTCCTCCATTATCCCTCAAAGTTTGACTTATCATCACGAAATCATCTTTTATATATACTTATTCCTCAGAAATGACTGGTTTTATAAAATTATATTATAAATAAATATTTATTTTTAATAGCACTACAATTTTATAATCAATAGGTTATTTCTTACCTCAAATAATTGTTTCTGGGGGTCATGAAACTTCGACCTGTATCAAAATCTTTAGTTACATGGTTTTGACGATTAAAATACTTCTTTCTCCTGGTGGGTCAATAGAAATTAAGTATGACAAGGTCAAAATGTGGAAATAGAAAAAATAATGTTGGGGCCTTCGATTTTTCGCATCCCCGGGGCCTCCACCGTTCTAAATCCGGCCCTGATGAAAGTGTACCGTGGCTACAGCCTAACATATTCATCAACCTCCACCATCTTAAAAGAGTAAATACACACCCCATTCACCGGGAAGTCAACACCTAATCACGGTCACTCCACGCACGTCAATACTGATTACAGCTTTTTGTTTTGAGTTTGGCAAGAAACAAGAATGAAGTCATGGAGTGCATGTTACCCTGTTTACTAGTGCATTATCCCCTATTTCAAGACGCTGCGCAGGCGCTAAAACTTGGGTAAGGAGAGTTGTCCTTCGCTAGTGCATTATCTCCTATTTCAAGACGCTGCGCAGGCGCTAAACTTGGGTAAAGGAGAGTTGTCCTTCGCTAGTGCATTATCTCCTATTTCAAGACACTGCGCAGGCGCTAAAACTTGGGTAAAGGAGAGAGTTGTCCTATCGCGCGTGTTCCTGACCACCCATCGTCATCTTCACGATGTTTTGTGCAGGCGTCGATGAGATGGCCATTTCTGACTTGTTGATGATAACTTTATTAGTCATGTGATATCTCCCAACCATTTTTCTCTGCTGATAAAATTCAAATATATGGTAGTACCCAGAATATAACTTCAATCTTTGATGCTGATAGGAATTAGGGACTTACCAACATGTAAGTAATTGTTATATTGGGGAAGATTGTTTTATATAGTTTTTTATTTGAAAACTAGGCATCGTCTCAATCTATTCAAAATGATGTAGGGCTTAAATATGATTATATTCGACTTATTTATCTATCTTTTACCAAATTTAATTTCTATTGGAATTAGGACATCTTTTGGAAACTGGCATCTTTAGGTTTTAAACCTTTTTGGTCCGTGTTCGGATGGTTTGTTAGCAATTTAAAATTATTTAATTTCCCTTTTGTGTGCTATGTTCCATTTTCATTCTTTTGTCACATACGTACAGTAGAAGTAAGTCCAAGCATAACTTATGATGTTTCATATCATATTTTCATGTTTAAAGTTATTGGGAAATGCGTTGTTTAACTCAATTAGGTTAAGAGTTAATTGTAGACTTAGCAGATAGGGTATGAAATAAATATTTATTTTCATGTCTAAGTTTATCCTGCCTCACGGGTTGGTAGAAGAGAATAGTAATGTTTTTTATCAGTAATCAACACTAGATTCAGGTGTAAAATTACGAGCAGAACTCTACTTGTATTAAAAAAGCTATGTTTTGTATAACGCAATTTTATACGTGTATATATGTTAAGCAGGTTTAATACTATTAGTGAAACAATAGCCGGAACTATTGTTAATGCATTTTAGTGAGGATAACACTCTCGATATCATATTCTGAAATTGAAAAATGACTTTGCCTTAACTATGAGTGAAGAATGACCATGGGACGGGACAAATCCTGGATAGCTCAGTGGTAAGAGCATGGGTACAAAGTCGAAGGTCCCGGGTTCGATTCCGTGTCCAGTGTCATTTTTCAATTTCTTAATATTATGTGTTAAGAGTTATCTTTTGAGCAGCTCAAGCCAATTGTGTAGATAATACATGGTTTTCTTACTTGTAATCAAATTTTCGTATAGTTCTAAATAAATAGCTTTGTTTGCGTTTGTTTACAGTTGTACTCAAAATGTTTCGTAGCAATGAATATTCTCTAATTTAGCTAAATGCATATTGATCGCTCTCATTTAGTATTGCTTTGTTTTACTAAAGTAAATATATTGATTCCTGACGATTATTATTGAATTTATTTACTATTGCGCATTGTCCACAATCACTTAAAGTTGCATTGTTTACCGTAGAGTCTTATTTTATACTTTGATAATAAGACGGCCCTCAGGTCAATGTTAGCTTCATGTCATTCTTTGTATTTATGTTAAGTAAAATCTTTACTCCCTCAACGTCAATAGTCAAATACACTATTTTACTGAAATTTAAGGTAACTAGGCCTTGATACTTGGGCTTGGTATATTTAAGTGTAGGTAAAATAAATATACCTGGTAATATCCTTTTCTAATTCTTTGTCCTGCTATCTTTGCACAATTGCTGATTACATGAGCCCATGTGGCATGTAGGTTCAAGTAACTTAAGAGATGGTGCAACAGCTAGTATTATTTGGTATTCTTAAAACCTTGTGAGAGATATTGGAGTGGACGAATCCCCTTAAGGTGGGGATGTAGAGATTTCGAATTAAGGTGAAATGGAATTGGACGTAATAAAAGGTTAATGTTTTTTGCCATTTTTATATCAGAAAAACTTAGGTCAAAATAAGCCAAATGTTATTTCAGTACAAACATAAGGATTAATTTTTTTCACATGGAGACATAAATAGTTGTTTAATATCTGTCAAGGGTGTACTGAAATTTAATGACAACTTTTTCTCTTCATTAAAAACGTTTCCCAGCTAATGCTGCAATACACATGGATGATGTTCAAAAACTGTTGATATCACTATGTGAAGAAAAGTACATTCTATGTAATACTTGTCACGAAGCATATTGTTTTCTTCCAGCTGGGTTTGAAATGTTTTTTAAACTGAACAAAAACTAAGTTTGATACGTAAACAACAAAATTCCAACGACTAACTAACGTTAAACTAACCCCAATAATCTACTACCTCTTTAAACAAGTCTAACACATGACTTACATTTGGCATCACGAGTTCCTTCTAGTGTAATAACTTGGTCACGGCTGTTGTGGCGCTCCATGTAGGATGTTGGTAAATGTTTTCTCAAACTGACCGAAACAGTAAGTGATGGATAGTAAGACAGAATCCTAACCTAACCTCTATCCCTATCCTACCAATCTAACTACCTAACCACCATAACTTAAAAGTTCAATAACTTAAAGTCAACAGTACATTTGGTTTCAACGAGTATCTTTAGTGTAAATAACTTGGTAGGGATGTAGAGTCATTAGGATGTTGGTATAATGTTTTTCTCAAAACTAGCGAAAACAGTAAGTGTTTGTAGTAAGACAAATTCACATAACTAAATAGTAATACTCTTAAACTCTAATGAAACTTACATTATAAAAAGTCATAACTGTACATCTGGATTCACGAGTTCCTATGAAAATTTCATGTTGTCTGAGATTGTATTTCACACAAAAAATTGATAAAACCAAAAATACCTACTCTAAACTCTACTAATAACATAAAAAGCACGACATTTTCACTTCACTATGAATTCCGGTGTTGGGTCCATGTAGATTGTAAATTAAATGAAAGGGATGGATAGTAAGTCCAACCTACTCCACCTAACTTCTAACTAACCAACCAATAAACAAAAGTCTTACATTGAACTATCTTGTTAACTGGTCACGGTTTGGCCGTGAGTTTATGTTCCAACTGACCGAAAAAGAACTTGTAGTAAGAACAATCCATATAAGTATAAAACCAACATCATTCATTTATACATATTGAAGTAATACCACTAAACAATAACTTAACCTAACATCTTAAAAAGTTACAATTTTAAGAGTTTATATAGAAACTTGAGAATCAGCTGTTGTTCCATTGAGAATTGTTGTAAGTAAATTACTATGATTGACAAAAATATTTACAAAAAGTATGCCTAATCGTAGACAATAACTATGTAATTATCTAGCGAGTTTCATTTTAATTAACCCTAAGCCTTACACTAACATTATAGCCAATTAAATAAATTGATAAATTACATTTATCAATAGGACTCTTCTACCGTTATAGCCCTTCCATTCCGTAATGATTACAAATCTATTCTCTGATGCTACTTGCATCAAAATAAAATGTCTGTTTAATTAATTGCTCCACATTATTATAACAACTTCAGAAATCCTATAAGCCTTTCTGATAAGCCAACACCTAATCGTAAATTTTAAAAAAATCTACTACAAAAAAAATACAATAGTAAATATAATTTTACTATGTATCAACTTGACCAGTTTAGTTTTTCATTAGCAATGTTATAAATTTATTGTAAATTAAACAAAAAACATAATTTGATGAAAGTAAAAAATAAATACGCATGAACGTTAAAGAAATCAGCACTCTTAAACGTCAACACCCAACGCTTAATATCAACAGTCACCTGATCACGAGTTCCTTCTAGTGTAATAACTTGGTCACGGCTTTGTGGCCTCCATGTAGGATGTTGGTAAATGTTTTCTAAACTGACCGAAAACAGTAAGTGATGGATAGTAAGAAACAAATCAAATACCTCAACCAACCAAAAACAAACCAAAACAACCAAACCTAACCAAACAAACCTAAACCAACCTAATACCAACCTAACCTAACCTTAAAAAGTCTAACATACATTGGATCACGAGTCCTTTATGTAATAACTTGGTCACGGCTGTGTGGCGCTCCATGTAGGATATTGGTAAATGTTTTCTCAAACTGACCGAAAAAGTAATGGATGTTAAGACAACAAAAATCCTAACCTAACCTACCTAACCTAAACCTAACCTAACCTAACCTACTAACCTAACCTAACCTACCTAACCTACTAACCTAACCTAAAAAGTCTAACAGTACATTTGGATCACGGTTCCTTCTAGTGTAATAACTTGGTCACGGCTGTTGTGGCGCTCCAGGTAGGATGTTGGTAAATGTTTTCTCAAACTGACCGAAAACAGTAAGTGATGGATAGTAAGACAACAAAATCCTAACCTAACTTAACCTAACCTAACCTAACCTAACCGTACATTTGGATCACGAGTTCCTTCTAGTGTAATAACTTGGTCACGGCTGTTGTGGCGCTCCATGTAGGATGTTGGTAAATGTTTTCTCAAACTGACCGAAAACAGTAAGTGATGGATAGTAAGACAACAAAATCCTAACCTAACCTAACCTAACCTAACCTAAACTAACCTAACCTTAAAAAGTCTAACAGTACATTTGGATCACGAGTTCCTTCTAGTGTAATAACTTGGTCACGGCTGTTGTGGCGCTCCATGTAGGATGTTGGTAAATGTTTTCTCAAACTGACCGAAAACAGTAAGTGATGGATAGTAAAACAACAAAATCCTAACCTAACCTAACCTAACCTAACCTAACCTTAAAAAGTCTAACAGTACATTTGGATCACGAGTTCCTTCTAGTGTAATAACTTGGTCACGGCTGTTGTGGCGCTCCATGTAGGATGTTGGTAAATGTTTTCTCAAACTGACCGAAAATAGTAAGTGATGGATAGTAAGACCACAAAATCCTAACCTAACCTAACCTAACCTAACCTAACCTTAAAAAGTCTAAACTAACCTAACCTAATCTAACCTTAAAAAGTCTAACAGTACATTTGGATCACGAGTTCCTTCTAGTGTAATAACTTGGTCACGGCTGTTGTGGCGCTCCATGTAGGATGTTGGTAAATGTTTTCTCAAACTGACCGAAAAGAGTAAGTGATGGATAGTAAGACAACAAAATCCTAACCAAACTTAACCTAACCTAACCTAACCTAACCTAACCTAACCTAACCTTAAAAAGTATAACAGTACATTTGGATCACGAGTTCCTTCTAGTGTAATAACTTGGTCACGGCTGTTGTGGCGCTCCATGTAGGATGTTGGTAAATGTTTTCTCAAACTGACCGAAAACAGTAAGTGATGGATAGTAAGACAACAAAATCCTAACCTAACCTAACCTATCCTTACCATACATTTGGATCACGAGTTCCTTCTAGTGTAATAACTTGGTCACGGCTGTTGTGGCGCTCCATGTAGGATGTTGGTAAATGTTTTCTCAAACTGACCGAAAACAGTAAGTGATGGATAGTAAGAGAACAAAATCCTAACCTAACCTAACCTAACCTAACCTAACCTAACCTAACATTAAAAAGTCTAACAGTACATTTGGATCACGAGTTCCTTCTAGTGTAATAACTTGGTCACGGCTGTTGTGGCGCTCCATGTAGGATGTTGGTAAATGTTTTCTCAAACTGACCGAAAACAGTAAGTGATGGATAGTAAGACAACAAAATCCTAACCTAACCTAACCTAACCTAACCTAACCTAACCTTACCTAACCTAACATTAAAAAGTCTAACGGTACATTTGGATCACGAGTTCCTTCTAGTGTAATAACTTGGTCACGGCTGTTGTGGCGCTCCATGTAGGATGTTGGTAAATGTTTTCTCAAACTGACCGAAAACAGTAAGTGATGGATAGTAAGACAACAAAATCCTAAACTAACCTAACCTAACCTAACCTAACCTAACCTAACCTAACCTTAAAAAGTCTAACAGTACATTTGGATCACGAGTTCCTTCTAGTGTAATAACTTGGTCACGGCTGTTGTGGCGCTCCATGTAGGATGTCGGTAAATGTTTTCTCAAACTGACCGAAAACAGTAAGTGATGGATAGTAAGACAACAAAATCCTAACCTAACTTAACCTAACCTAACCTAACCTAACCTAACCTAACCGTACATTTGGATCACGAGTTCCTTCTAGTGTAATAACTTGGTCACGGCTGTTGTGGCGCTCCATGTAGGATGTTGGTAAATGTTTTCTCAAACTGACCGAAAACAGTAAGTGATGGATAGTAAGACAACAAAATCCTAACCTAACCTAACCTAACCTAACCTAACCTTAAAAAGTCTAACAGTACATTTGGATCACGAGTTCCTTCTAGTGTAATAACTTGGTCACGGCTGTTGTGGCGCCTCCATGTAGGATGTTGGTAAATGTTTTCTCAAACTGACCGAAAACAGTAAGTGATGGATAGTAAGACAACAAAATCCTAACCTAACCTAACCTAACCTAACCTTAAAAAGTCTAACAGTACATTTGGATCACGAGTTCCTTCTAGTGTAATAACTTGGTCACGGCTGTTGTGGCGCTCCATGTAGGATGTTGGTAAATGTTTTCTCAAACTGACCGAAAACAGTAAGTGATGGATAGTAAGACAACAAAATCCTAACCTAACCTAACCTAACCTAACCTAACCTAACCTTAAAAAGTCTAACAGTACATTTGGATCACGAGTTCCTTCTAGTGTAATAACTTGGTCACGGCTGTTGTGGCGCTCCATGTAGGATGTTGGTAAATGTTTTCTCAAACTGACCGAAAACAGTAAGTGATGGATAGTAAGACAACAAAATCCTAACCTAACCTAACCTAACCTAACCTAACCTTACCTAACCTAACATTAAAAAGTCTAACGGTACATTTGGATCACGAGTTCCTTCTAGTGTAATAACTTGGTCACGGCTGTTGTGGCGCTCCATGTAGGATGTTGGTAAATGTTTTCTCAAACTGACCGAAAACAGTAAGTGATGGATAGTAAGACAACAAAATCCTAAACTAACCTAACCTAACCTAACCTAACCTAACCTAACCTTAAAAAGTCTAACAGTACATTTGGATCACGAGTTCCTTCTAGTGTAATAACTTGGTCACGGCTGTTGTGGCGCTCCATGTAGGATGTTGGTAAATGTTTTCTCAAACTGACCGAAAACAGTAAGTGATGGATAGTAAGACAACAAAATCCTAACCTAACCTAACCTAACCTTAAAAAGTCTAACAGTACATTTGGATCACGAGTTCCTTCTAGTGTAATAACTTGGTCACGGCTGTTGTGGCGCTCCATGTAGGATGTTGGTAAATGTTTTCTCAAACTGACCGAAAACAGTAAGTGATGGATAGTAAGACAACAAAATTCTAACCTAACCTAACCTTAAAAAGTCTAACAGTACATTTGGATCACGAGTTCCTTCTAGTGTAATAACTTGGTCACGGCTGTTGTGGCGCTCCATGTAGGATGTTGGTAAATGTTTTCTCAAACTGACCGAAAACAGTAAGTGATGGATAGTAAGACAACAAAATCCTAACCTAACTTAACTTAACCTAACCTAACCTAACCTAACCGTACATTTGGATCACGAGTTCCTTCTAGTGTAATAACTTGGTCACGGCTGTTGTGGCGCTCCATGTAGGATGTTGGTAAATGTTTTCTCAAACTGACCGAAAACAGTAAGTGATGGATAGTAAGACAACAAAATCCTAACCTAACCTAACCTAACCTAACCTTAAAAAGTCTAACAGTACATTTGGATCACGAGTTCCTTCTAGTGTAATAACTTGGTCACGGCTGTTGTGGCGCTCCATGTAGGATGTTGGTAAATGTTTTCTCAAACTGACCGAAAACAGTAAGTGATGGATAGTAAGACAACAAAATCCTAACCTAACCTAACCTAACCTAACCTAACCTAACCTAACCTAACCTAACCTAACCTAACCTAACCTAACCTAACCTTTAAAAGTCTAACAGTACATTTGGATCACGAGTTCCTTCTAGTGCAATAACTTGGTCACGGCTGTTGTGGCGCTCCATGTAGGATGTTGGCAAATGTTTTCTCAAACTGACCGAAAACAGTAAGTGATGGATAGTAAGACAACAAAATCCTTTCCTAACCTAACCTAACCTAACCTAACCTAACCTAACCTAACCTTAAAAAGTCTAACAGTACATTTGGATCACGAGTTCCTTCTAGTGTAATAACTTGGTCACGGCTGTTGTGGCGCTCTATGTAGGATGTTGGTAAATGTTTTCTCAAACTGACCGAAAACAGTAAGTGATGGATAGTAAGACAACAAAATCCTAACCTAACTTAACCTAACCTAACCTAACCTAACCGTACATTTGGATCACGAGTTCCTTCTAGTGTAATAACTTGGTCACGGCTGTTGTGGCGCTCCATGTAGGATGTTGGTAAATGTTTTCTCAAACTGACCGAAAACAGTAAGTGATGGATAGTAAGACAACAAAATCCTAACCTAACCTAACCTAACCTAACCTAACCTAACCTAACCTAACCTAACCTTAAAAAGTCTAACAGTACATTTGGATCACGAGTTCCTTCTAGTGTAATAACTTGGTCACGGCTGTTGTGGCGCTCCATGTAGGATGTTGGTAAATGTTTTCTCAAACTGACCGAAAACAGTAAGTGATGGATAGTAAGACAACAAAATCCTAACCTAACCTAACCTAACCTAACCTAACCTTAAAAAGTCTAACAGTACATTTGGATCACGAGTTCCTTCTAGTGTAATAACTTGGTCACGGCTGTTGTGGCGCTCCATGTAGGATGTTGGTAAATGTTTTCTCAAACTGACCGAAAACAGTAAGTGATGGATAGTAAGACAACAAAATCCTAACCTAACCTAACCTAACCTAACCTTAAAAAGTCTAACAGTACATTTGGATCACGAGTTCCTTCTAGTGTAATAACTTGGTCACGGCTGTTGTGGCGCTCCATGTAGGATGTTGGTAAATGTTTTCTCAAACTGACCGAAAACAGTAAGTGATGGATAGTAAGACAACAAAATCCTAACCTAACCTAACCTAACCTAACCTAACCTAACCTTAAAAAGTCTAACAGTACATTTGGATCACGAGTTCCTTCTAGTGTAATAACTTGGTCACGGCTGTTGTGGCGCTCCATGTAGGATGTTGGTAAATGTTTTCTCAAACTGACCGAAAACAGTAAGTGATGGATAGTAAGACAACAAAATCCTAACCTAACCTAACCTAACCTAACCTAACCTTACCTAACCTAACATTAAAAAGTCTAACGGTACATTTGGATCACGAGTTCCTTCTAGTGTAATAACTTGGTCACGGCTGTTGTGGCGCTCCATGTAGGATGTTGGTAAATGTTTTCTCAAACTGACCGAAAACAGTAAGTGATGGATAGTAAGACAACAAAATCCTAAACTAACCTAACCTAACCTAACCTAACCTAACCTAACCTTAAAAAGTCTAACAGTACATTTGGATCACGAGTTCCTTCTAGTGTAATAACTTGGTCACGGCTGTTGTGGCGCTCCATGTAGGATGTCGGTAAATGTTTTCTCAAACTGACCGAAAACAGTAAGTGATGGATAGTAAGACAACAAAATCCTAACCTAACTTAACCTAACCTAACCTAACCTAACCTAACCTAACCGTACATTTGGATCACGAGTTCCTTCTAGTGTAATAACTTGGTCACGGCTGTTGTGGCGCTCCATGTAGGATGTTGGTAAATGTTTTCTCAAACTGACCGAAAACAGTAAGTGATGGATAGTAAGACAACAAAATCCTAACCTAACCTAACCTAACCTAACCTAACCTAACCTAACCTAACCTAACCTAACATTAAAAAGTCTAACATTAAAAAGTCTAACATAATATAAGGCAAAACTATTAAAGGGGCTGAAATGGTAACTACCGGTCTATTAATTGTAATAGTCCTCCTGACCAGTCATCATGGCCCAACTAAGCTATGAACTTTTGAGACAAGGGGTCCGTAGCCCAACTCTTATATGTTCCACTGTAGAAAAAAAAACTAGTGAATTTTCTAAAATGTAAATATTTTATAAGGGATTTATAAAATATATAACTTTATAATAGATCTTTCATTGATCGTCAAAAGCAAAAATTCTATAAAATTATGCATCAAGGATAAATATTTACTTCTCTTTTAGAAAGAAAATTGTAAAAAGTTAATAAATTTACCAAAGATGTAAAAACTTTCACTGCTTTATTACAATCGTTAGGGTTCCACGCATACATAAACTACGCTAATTAAATATAGATGATTAAGGTAGATTTTTAGAGGAAATGTACCCACATTTGCGTTTATAGATTAGTAAACAAATTAAGGAAAAATCACCCTCAGCACATCCAGCCGAAATTTGAAACCTAATATACCCATGTACTTATTTTTTCTATTGATTTAAGGACAAAAATATCTCTCCCTTTATTATTAGGCTTACTATTGTGTAATTACAATCCTACTTGTTTTATATATATGGGAAACTTATAGGATACAAATGTTTTGCAAAACATTTAAAAAATGTATCTCATTTAACATGAATAAAAGTTTATTAACCTTAGTATGAAATAATACATCACCGTTTTAGGAAGTAATTTATAAGGGCATGTGAGCCACAAACATCTTGTTGGCTGTTATTTTAGGGAAAATTAAAAAAAAAAAAACAATTTTTGGACTACTTTTCATGACTTAACAAAAACAAGTTTCAGAGTCTATACAGAAAGATATCTCCCTAATAAACGAGAAAACTCCTTCAAATCACTTCGACCCATCGAAGAACCCGGAAATTTTGAAAGAATACATTTCCTGTAAAAAAATATAAAAAAATCTCATCATGACGAAATAATTTCCCTTTTTTTATTTCCATAGCCCCCACCTTACTCCTTTTCCACCCTAGATATGGGTCATCTAAAAATAGTCCTTCAACTCTACAAAGTAATAATAAAAAACCAAACACAATAACACTTGAGGGGATCCTTATTCACGCAACTTCCTCCCCCTGCTATCCACTCTTCTTATATTGTACCTATGTATATATATATATATTATGTTCTATTAATAGACCGGGTTGGTTTGATATTGACCTCGCAGGGGATGTTATTTCTGTCCAGGAACAGGTAGTTTGGGGGCACGAGGGTCAATGAACTCAGCAGCCTTCGCTCACCTTGCGTACGCAGGGATAGCCTACATTTTCCGGGAGGGGATCAACGGTAGAAGGGAGGGTTGTCAGGACAGTGAAGGAAAAGGGGTGGGGGGGGGGGGTAATCCACTTCACCACACGCACGTACGCAAGCCGAGAGTTTGTCAGTAACGGTAGCCGGGAGGTGTAAAAACAAAGGTACGAGTGCTAGGAGGATAGTGGGTTCAAGGATGGGGAGGAAGGAAGAATGAGAGTTTCAGGTCCTGTTGAATTTCCACGAGAGGAAACTGAAGGTGAATAAGGAAGAGGGTTTTTTTTTTGTGAAAGAATGAAAGGAGGAAGCCGTTCAATCAAATTGAATGAAATCGAGCTGTAGAAACCTTCCCCTCACCTCCCCCCTCTTCTTCTGTCACTCCTCACCAGTGGTAGGCTGCTTACCCACCCACACTACCTTTCTTCTCTTTACCTCCAGCTTCCTTGAATTTTTTATGTAACTTTCCATTTCACTTCATTTTGTGGTACCAAAACTTTCAAGAGTCCCTCTTTTTAATAAAAGGTGTAACAGTAAACAGAATTTGACAAGTAGAGTTCAATTTGTTAGTTTAAGGTGGTGGGAATAAGAGTTATGTTCAATATTTTCTTTACAGTTTTTTATTACCGAAAAAAACTCATCATCATTTTCCGCCCCCACCATTCTTATGTGTGTTGATAAGTCCCATCCACTTTCCTCTGTCCTGCCATCACTTCTCTTCTTTCATCTGCCGTTCTATTCCTCCTTTTATTGTATCAATTAATCTCATTCTTGAGCTCCCCCTATGTCTCCTCTCTACTTTTACTGCACTTTCCATTTTCTTAGATAATCCTAATGTCATCCATTATCTTCATATACGTATACTATTGCAATATCAATTCACTTTTTTTTTAAACTTGTTCCTTGGTATCAAAAGCCAAAAGTTGTTTGGCCAAATTAAATGGAATATGGCTTCAATAAATAAGTTTTAGTATAATTTTCTACGAACAGTAATCTCAACAATGATTGAATACTTGTCATGAGAATATTTTCATATGTAAAATAACCTTTTTAAAATGCATAGTTAAATGTCATGTTCAAAAGCTACTATGCTCATAACCACGGTTACCAACTGTATCCTACTCTTTAAAGCAAGGGTCGGCAAAAGTTCGATCATGATCGACCGGTCCATCTCGTGGCAATGTTTAAATTGATCGCTTGATAAAAAAAAAATATCGTCATGAAAAGGTATGCTTACCTTGTTTTATTTCACTATGGTACAGCTCATAAGATAGGGTAGTTGTGCAATCCATCAAGGTAAGACTGTTACTTTTCAGGGTAAACAAAGTGTATATAATTATTTTATTCATTTGCTATAAAAGCAGGGATATAAGTATTTAAGGAAATATCGAATTTAAGGTGATTGGCTCTTTTCATTTGGCATGGAAATGAAGATCCATGGGAATAAACGGTTATCTTCAAGATTTTTCTTTTCAGAAACAAATTGTTCAAAAATAGAAGTATATTGATTAAGTTATACTTTTTTAAAACACACCTCCTCTATAGCTTTAACAATGATTAAATATATATAATTTGAACATTTTTCATTAGAAAACTACCGACTGCATAACAAAAAATTAGAAAATGTAACACCTAATAAACATTGATATATTATCTTAAAAGAGGCGTTGAAAATATTACTATAAAAATTTCACTCGTTTTCGAGAAATATGATACTTCCAAACGTATGATTTTTCCACAAGACCTGTCTGGTAGCTAGCGCCAGCTACGGTTTCTGTGATCCATCTTTATTGTTGGCGCGGAAGGATACTTTGGTCGGTTATAAAGCCCCACCACGCCTTTCACCCTCCCACCCACTAGCCCAAAAAATAGGTTTTAGAATTTCACTCGACAGGGCCAAGGGCCTTAAATACTAGATGTATAGAAAATATAATTAAAAGTAGAGGGAAGAAATGAAGGGTGATCGTGGGACCTTTGATAAATGTAAGTCGATTGGGTCCCAAAAAAGATTGCCGACCCCTGCTTTAAAGAGTACAGCATGAATTCTTTTTAACGTATCAAAATTGCGTAGTCTTCTTTTTCTTTTTCGATATCAAAATTTAGTTGTTTTTTTTTAACTTTACAATAAAATTTCATAACTATTGCGTGGATAGAAAAAAACAATAAAACTGTTTAAGTCTAGAACAAAGTAAAATATTACTTTTATTGGTTAATGCTGCCAAGATTAGAAAGTTTTGTCTATATTAATAAAACTATCATTGAACATTATTTAAAGTATATAATTTTTATTAAGACTACACATGAAAACCCATTGTTAAAGTTACCTATTTATTATAATTAATGTAATTTATGTGGTATTTTAAAATAAATTCGCTTGTAATTAAAACACAATGTCGATGATTAATTTAGTAAATAGCAATAATTTGGAGTAGTTAAATAAATATGTGTTATTTTTACATACTTTAACGAGGTATTGATATAAAATGACATTAAACCTAAATTATTCAATGACCATTTTTGTTCCATGGGGAAAAACGATGTAATTAATATTCAAATTCGTAATAATTTAAGTAAAAATCAACATAAACGCACTAATTGAGTCGAAGCAATAAATATAATAATGTATACGCTTCGAGAATCGCTTACTTCCGTATGCGAAAAGCCAGTCGGGTGGGATTTGTGAAATTTACATACTGAAACCAAGAGATACAAATGAGATTTGAGTGAACTTATAATACAATTAAATGAACTAGCTTTTAGATTGCTTCTCGAAGCCTTTATTTTATTCTATAAATATCACCTCATAAACCCTATAACCATTAATTGTAGTACATACGCGTATATAACCAGAACGGATATTAAGAAGCGGTGCTGAAAAAACTATCTCCTTGTCACAAGCAGTTTAATTTATTGAGAGAGTTACGCCTTAGACAATGTGGACATCAATGTAGTTATTTTTTTTTAATATTGAAACTCACGGAACGTAAAAAAAAAAACTTTTCATGATTGCAATCAATCGTAATTTGTTTTGTTCTTTTTATTTCTCCGGTCTCCATGATATAAAATAATGTTGCTGTTAACCTATATTCGATCTTATCACAACGAAT
Organism: Timema cristinae; assembly: GCA_039000515.1. NCBI lineage: Eukaryota > Metazoa > Arthropoda > Insecta > Phasmatodea > Timematidae > Timema > Timema cristinae. Next base: position 52,037,377 of record JBCFYV010000935.1, on the reverse strand, counting down.
AAATTGGCTCAAGTATCTGCTGGAAAAATCTTCTTTCATGATGACTTTACTACAATGAACTTTTCACTGAAGGAAATGTGATCAGCTCAACTTAAAGTTTTTCAAACTAATAGCTGTAAACATTATTAATATAGTGAGATTCCGGTAGGAATAACAAAACGCGTCAGTTACTAAAGTTAATAAAACTGCTCTAATATATTAATACGTCAAGTCATTTGATGGATATTATCAATACCTATAAAATTAAACTAGTAATATCGTGAAACGTTAATTACGACTATAACGACGAATATAAATGATTCTTACGGAGAAAATTCTACTGAAAACTACCCCACACAGGTGAATACGTAGACAAAGTCGCTATCCCCGTCAGTTACATTAAGGTTGGGCTTCACTTTCAAAACAGCTCTATTAAGGTGGTTTTCCCTTTAAGGTGGGAGTGTAGGAAACGTGAGTTAGGGGAAGTATTATTGCATTTTTTTTATCAAAACGTTTTTGGTCTAAAGAAATCAAATAATTCTTCAATATAAACATGCGTAATTTTCTTCATATGATGACCTCAACAATTGTTGAATATCTGTCAAGGGTGTCTTGGAATTTAATGGAAACTTTTCCTTTTACTTTAAAAAGTTTCTCACCTAATACCGTTATGCTCATGATAGATATACAACTGTTGATATCGACATATGAAGAAATCTAAAGTCTATGATTGTACTGTAGCAATATTTAATTTATTTTGGAAAAAGCTTTTTTTATAAATAAAACTGCAAGAACGTGGCCCTTAAGTCGCCTTCCCTACACACCCACCTTAAACTGGGGACCATGGGCCCGTATGAGAATCATAAATGGGATTAAGGAGGTACGTGAATCAGGCACCAAAACTAGAATAGCAGTAGTTTCCATCTAGAGTTGTTTTCCATTGATAATATTTACTAAAACCTAACTACAGCAGCCCTTTCATTGACTTTTTACTTTTAAACAGAATTAAACTTCACTTTTTAGCCATACAATCGAATTTATTTCACTATTCTTCAGGAATTAGCCCTTAATTTTTGCCTGGAAAGAGAAAGTGAGAGAGATAATTTGTTTTACAGAATGTTTTTATATTATGTCCATATTAATGTAATCAATTTACACTGCAATAAGTTTAAACACACGCCAAATTTTGTTTGGATATATTTGGCGTGAGTTTTTGTGGGGAGGGATTTAATGTCCTTACTCAAAGTTTCAAAAGACTCCATAACCCAAATAGGGTTTAAAAAACACTTTTAAATGGTTTTATCACCCTCACTCCACGAAATTTTAAGTAAATTTGCTCCGAATTTTGGCTTATCCATCTATATCTCAGTATAACGTGCAAATACCCAGTCCAGGTAGTAAAATCTGAAGTATAGGATCAACAATAATGTGTACGGATAAATTGACTTAAAAAATATCACTTCCTGGTAAGCACAGTTAATAATTCAACAGTTTTTTTTGTCGAATGTCCTAGCCATAAGGTGAATGACCCACCTCCCCCATATTCAATAAACTCCACATGACCAAACACGCGTTATCACTTAAGCTGGGTTCACAATCGAAAATTAAGAGTTAAGAAGAAGGATGGAAATGTTTCCTATTACATTGACATATTTCTAATTTGATGCATCGTTAGGAATATATCTAAAGAAGTGATATATCAATCAAATCATATTGATATAGCATAAATTTGCTGTTTCCAATAAATTGAATAGCATTTATCTAGGCGAGTTTTAACGGTGGTTTTAGATGGCTTATTTTCTGTATTGATATTCTTTGCCACTTCTCAGGCCATCTCTTGTTGAATAATGCAAACTTCAGCTGGTAGGGAGGGTGATGTAGTTAGCACAATAAACCCTTCAACCATTTAATTTCAATTTTATAGACCAGACCTGCTACTTCAATTGAACCAATTCCAGACCCAACGCTTCACAGAGTGTCTGGATGCACTAGAAATGGAACCTGGGACTCAGATAAGTATCCAAGAGCTATTGACCATTAGATCACAGTAAGCACCATACACATACACACAAACATTCACACCATTTAATCACTAACCTTAAATCAAAAACGTTAACTCTTTTATCTTTTGTAATTTGAGCCAAGCTTAAGATTCCTTTTAGATTAGATTCTGGTTACGAGGTTTAAATAGTTTTAAGTCCCCAAGGGATCTTCAACTAAAGTTTTTTATAAAAAAAAAGTTGATCTAATAACATATATATTTGAAATGATACTCACATGAGGCTTCATAATAACCATACCTAAAATAATATTTAAAAACAGGTTGAATAGTCTTTCTTTCCACCTTTCAGATATATCTTTTACGCTATTTAAAAAACCCTAGTAATTTTATAAATTTAAATTTCTCTTTTCAAGTTTTATCTGATATGGAGATGTCACGTACAATACATATTTAAAGCAATCATAACTGTCGTAAGAGTAAACTCAGTAATTTTTTTTTACCACCGTGTCTTACTACTTGTATTGGCTATACGCTTATGTACATTAATGGTTTTAAAGATTAGGAAGGTTATATTTACAAGAAGTGAACCCGCATTTGCGTGGAAGTAAATTAGAAAACCATAGTGAAACATTAACCCCACAATGCCAGACAAAGATTTGAACCTTGATCTCCTCGTCATCGGCAGTATAGTTTACTGTGAGAGTAACGCCTTAGACCATGCTGCCACCGAAACAGTTAACATCAGTTCTCCTGAATATCTATGGGATACCAGGTTAGAATATAGCTGAAGACGTAGCTTAAAATACTTCACAAGTGGTTTGAAATTAGCAGGTTAAAAGTACTTTCAGACTTTCACTCTGACATTATAATTAATACTTTTAAATAAATGGTAAAAAAAAAATCGTATATAGTTTATCCTTGTAAATGGCAAAAATATTTTCAAAAATTGGTTGTCAGTAAAGACGACTAGCCTCACCTTTATATTTAATTTGTAAAATAAGTACACAGTGTTGTTCATCATGTAAAACATTCTCAAGATACCCATTTTGAACGAAATGGATGGAGCCATTTACTAACAGTTAGATCTTTAAAAAAGACTATTTTCAGAAAGCTAATCTTAAATTAATTTGTCTACTAAAACAAGTGTATGGTAATATTTTTCGTATAAACAATCAACAATTTATTTTGAATAAATTCACTAGAGTGTATTTTTTTTGTAATTTTTAATTTTAAAAATCAGCATTAGTAAACCATCCTTAATTTAAGAGCTAGATTACAAATCACAATCTGACCTCAAAGAACGACCATATGACATTTAAATATTAAGCTACAACAAAATCAATTTAACCATTTTGGCTAGAAATACAAGCGAAATTTTAAAAACTACTTTTAGTTTGGGTGTACATTAAACTTAATTAATTCTCATAATATCGAGATTGAAAATATTCACGCTTATCTTCTTCTTTATCTATTTTAGAGATTTACAAAGCTTGGATACAAATGTACCTTGTACCCATTTACGTTTTCCAGCCTCGCCCCTTCCATACGCATCCACCCCTTCACCCCCACCCCCTTTCAACGCAATTCCTGGTTGCGCTGACGTCAATGTTGCTTTTAACCCAGTTCTCCCACGAGTTCGATAATATCTCGTGACGATCCTGCATGAGTACCCGCTACCCCCCGAAACCTTCCTCATTTTCAAATAGTCTCTCCTACAACCCCCCCCCCCCCCCACCATCACCCCTTTCCCTCTCTTCCCGCCGGCCATGCGCACATTTTTGGACAAGAGCACATTTCCAATAACAACTTATGTTCGACCAAGCGAAATGTTTTTCCACCCAATTTTTTTTTCTGAAATCTTGATGGTTGAAGGAATAATCCTAAAAAAATTTTGTTTCCTGTTAAATGATTGCCTATTACGTTCACCACCCCTGCGGTAACCATCTTCAGTTGGAATGGAATATATCACGAGCTAAGCTCAGGGTTTTTATAACATTTTGTTTGAGCAAAAACAAATTAAATATTGCTTCTGTAAATTAGATAATTTAATTTCTATACATAGTAAGTTCAACAGTTCTTGAATAATTTTATTGGACATGGTGGAACTTTATGATAACTTTTATATTCATTTAAAAAAGTGTATAATTAATTTCGTTTATGTTCAAAACCAAAATTCAAAAAATGTCAATAAATAAAACTAAACAAATCTACTGAACCACTATTTTATTTATTTTGGATAAACACAAATTTGCTTGGAAACTGAAATATTACTTAACTTGTTTTTTCTATAATCCCACCTTAAACTGGGTGTTTTATATTAAAACAAGGTTTTATTTGAAGGACGTACTCCTAATAAATAACAAAATGGTGTTATTTTATTAATTATTTTTAGCTCATGGATATTACCTCAGACTTGAGCCAGGAGTACGAAATTTATTTGTAACGCGGTTTATTGGGGGAACGAGACTTTCCTAAAGTTGCGTTTCTCTTTCAAAGCTTCTATTCTTTAAGGGGAATTATAATGCATTTCGTTATAATACATCTTTCTCGTATAGTTTTACTAGATTAGATTTATAGGTCTCTCCTAGTTAGTCAAGGTTTAAATATTTCTCACTGAAAAAAACTCTTGCGTTGATTAATAACAATAATATTAATAATCTTAACACAATCCCCAACTCATAGGTCTACTATTAATCTTATGCTATAGACTAATGAAACTGTTTTCAGTACATAATAGCTTTAATAAAGTTAAAATTAGAAAACGTAAGTAAAAATCTATTGCATGTTATTTATAGGATTAAATACTGAATATTAATAAATACAATTAGGTAATTTAAATGTTTTTTCAAATATAAGAATGCTAATTGCTCTTCTTTGATCGTGTTTCTTATAATATATTACTATAAATTGCTGCAAAGTATGATTGTATCGTGAAAATTTCAAGCCCATCCTAATAATGAATTAATTTAAGTTTATATTATTTTGTTATTTCTCTTAAGCAATACAAGTTTAAAAAAATAGTCAGTTAAGAAAATGTGAAATAAATAAAGATAATTAAAATAAAAAATGATTTATAAGCTTAAGCTAAAAAGAAAATGCATCAATTAAAGCTATCCACTTTGCGGTCAAATTATACGCAAACAGTGAAAATGGCGTCACCATATTAATTGAGAAACCCATGTATTTTTTGAAATTATTATTTTCGCTACACAATTTAATTACAGTTTTTACATTAATTTATAATGATTTTAATAGGTATATTTTAGCCGCCTCTGTGGCGTAGTTGGCTAACGCGCTAGTCGTGTTGAGCCCGACCGCTGAGGACGGGGCGATCGAGGTTCGAATCTCAGTCGGGTGAACTGGGGGTGGTTTTTCCTAAATGGTTTTCCACTCTCCCTCCACGCAAATGCGGGTTCACTTCCTTTAATTAAAACCTTCCCAATTCCTAATCCGATAGCGTAATTAGTACTTAAGCGTATAACCCGAACGGGTAGTAAGACGCGGTGCTAAATAATAATAATAATAATAATAATAGGTATTTTTGGGCAGCCCGTGGGGTGGAGTAGAAGGTTTTTAAAAGTTAAGGTAAATTAAAATGAAGACAAAAATACAACACGAAATAAAATGGTTCAATTGTTTTTCTTATATAGTATTCATATATCACAACTTTCAATAAAATTTAATTCTAATTCGCAATTTTTTTTTAAAGATATTAATGTAGTTCTGGAAATACAATCGGTACAAATATTATTATTTACTATTGATACAATATTGTCCCCTTTCATGGTGTTAAATTCCAATTAAATAAATAATTTCACTCCCATTTATGTTTGAAACATTTACACAGGAAACAAAATTGTTATCAGAAAATATTAAAAAATAAAATAAGACTTTTTATATAATAGATGAACATGGTTAACAAATATAGAACAAATTAAAAATTAGAACTAATTTCTAGATCCATGGCGGTCTCACTCGTTTCAAATATTACAGTTATACTTTTATCTTATTATAGAGTGCAGAACCAACAACACCCCCAAAACCTAAAAACACATAACACCCTTTCTCCTATATAAACACACATATGTATATATTAACATAATAAGTTTATATAAAAACTTGTGGGTGTTTGAATATTCATGCGCTTAGAGACCAATGTGTCGCAGCATTCTGGCTTACGTTGCTACATGGTACAAGCACTGGGGTAAGAATATAAAACACACAAGTGCTGTCGGACAGTTTAAAATACATGAACACGAAAAAAACACTTGGTCCAGAAATATTCATATAATTAGATTAATTAATATATAGGTCACATTTGATAACCAAGAACCTCAGGCTATTCCCAGTCATTTAAAAAAAAATTATAATTGTATTATTTAATATTAAATTCATAAGTAAATTACAGTCTTAGTTATTATATAAATAATCCTATCTGACAGATAAAAAGCTACTATATCGACTTTCACGTATTTATACGTCAAGTCATGTGATATGTAGTTTGACACCTTTGTTATATATTTACAATATCTATAGAATAATGCTAGTAATGGATTACAGTGCCATCAATGTTGAGTGAAAGAAAATAATATGTTTGTGTCTTATAAAATTTCAATTTACAAAAATGATAGCATACCATCACTTTCTGAACATCAGGGAATTCTTAAATAAAAACTATTCTAATAAAATCAATCTGTCATATTGGAGTAATACAAATTTTCACAATTCTTCTGGTAATTTAGTTTTAAAAATTACTCAAGAGAACTTTTTTTAAAAGAAATGCATACACTTATTATCACCAAAGCGTTTAGAATTAAATGTATTATATAATATATCATAACGATGCCTTTAAAAAACAAATCATTAAATGAAGAACTACTAAGTTGGACGGAAGATCGCTGAATATATCTTACAATGATCAAAATTTGCATCTACATGGCACATTTCTTGGTGCATGAACACATTAATGTGGATAAATAACTTAATAAAAAACTATCATATGCGTGTCTTAAAGTGTGTCTGACAACCTACGCACTACTAACATCGAACATGCATTCAATGGAACTCCCCTGCAAATATTTGAAGATGCTGCCATGCGCTACGTAAATGATTGAAGAGTTGCCAGTCATAACTATCTCACGGCGACTTTGTATTTGATACACGAACGAACGTCTTTGCAACTTTATTGCTTGACTGACGTATTTTGACTATAGAAAACTACGGCTATACTTTTAGTAGGGTACATATTTTTATGTCTATTTATGTGGTTCAGCGCCAATGTTGCCCAAAAGTTCCAAAAATAAAGTATTTTTATCGAGCTTGGTGTTAAAAAATAATATAGTATAGGAATAATTTCAATAATGTAGGAGTAGCCGAGTACTTTGTTAAAATAAACCATAAAAAAGTAATGTATGTAGGTGTCGTAGATATAAAGCTTATTTTAAAATAAAACTATAATATTTTAAAATACTCCCCATAAAGTGTGTTTTTGTGGTTCTTGTTGTTCATAAAATGTATAATAGTAATTATTATTATATCATCATCATCATAATACCCGCCTCGGTGGCGCAGTTGGCTAAAGCGCTAGTTTCATGTTGAGCTTGACTGCCAAGGGTGTGGAGATCAAGGTTATATTCTCAGTCAGGTGAACGGGGGGTGGTTTTTCCTAAATGGTTCTCCACTCTATCTCCAAGCAAATTCGGGTTCACTTAATCTAAATTCAACCTTCCTTATTCCTAATCCATTAGCGTAATTAATATTTAAACCTATAACCCGAACGGGTAGTAAGACCTGCTAATTTTTTGTTATCATAATGACGATAGATAAGGAAAGGATCCTAAAGACAAGATGAAGTATGTAGAAAAACAACCACAAGGGTGACCAAGGAATAGATGGGAGCTAGCGATTACTGCCCAATTCATCGTTTCATCTTAGTTAAATGTGGCAAGGACATTCTTTGAATATATTCCGAACAATATGTGTAAATAATTTTTAATCTGATTTTCCGTTTAAATATGGAAGCCACTCCAAAAGGTTTTTTTGTGAGTCTATCAAAACATGAATAGTTGATAGAGAAAGGCTAGATATAGGTTTCTAACCTTTTGCTTTAATCTCAGAACATATTTTCTTGTAAGAAATGGTTGCATTTTTTTTTTAACTTTAAACTCAAAATTTAAACTTTTTAACTGGTAAGAAGAAACCTTCTGATAATTTTCGTCAGTTATTTTGATGAAAACGATATTAAAGGATATTAGTTACATTCATAGTTATATAGTAAGGAGAATTATAATATACAAATTAATTATCTAAGGAACACCCAAAACCAGTACAAAGGATTAATTCTAAATGAATATTTATATAATTGAAATAAAATAAAAGGAAAATATGAAGATAGAAATTTAATTAGCAAAAGACACCTGGGATTATCATAGTTGAGTGGATGTATATATGTATGGATATATATATATATATATTATATTCAGTAATTTTCTTTTAAATAATTTAATATATATTTATTCAGATTGTTTTATACATCCACTCAACTATGATATATAACTATGATAATAACTATGATAATCCCAGTGGTCTTTTGCTAATTAAATTTCTATCTTCATTTTTTCCTTTTATATATATTATATTCAGTAATTTTCTTTTAAATAATGTAATATATATTTATTCAGATTGTTTTATACATACACTCAGCAATGATATATAACTATGATAATAACTATGATAATAACTATGATAATCCCAGTTGTCTTTTGCTAATTAAATTTCTATCTTCATTTTTTCCTTTTATATATATTATATTCAGTAATTTTCTTTTAAATAATGTAATATATATTTATTCAGATTGTTTTATACATCCACTCAGCAATGATATATAACTATGATAATAACTATGATAATAACTATGATAATCCCAGTGGTCTTTTGCTAATTAAATTTCTATCTTCATTTTTTCCTTTTATATATATTATATTCAGTAATTTTCTTTTAAATAATGTAATATATATTTATTCAGATTGTTTTATACATCCACTCAACTATGATAATCCCAGTTGTCTTTTGCTAATTAAATTTCTATCTTCATTTTGTCCTTTTATTTTATTTCAATTATATATATATTCATTTAGAATTAATCCTTTGTACTGGTTTTGGGTGTTCCTTAGATAATTAATTTGAATATTAAAGGACATGAAACAATTTCTTAAATAATGCGGTATTTCTAACCGTCTATAAACGCGTCTCAGCGTTCTACCATATAGCAACCTTAAGGATATTAACTAGGAGGGGAGGATGTTGGCACAAGCAAAGATTTCTGACAATGACCCGGTTGAAAGGTGAACGACCCCGAGATCTGGTATAGTCCAAAAGTACATACACACACATACACATGTGCGGCGCTTTCTCGCTCAGACGCCTTGTCTGGCCCAGGCGTCGAGGCGCATCACGACGCGTTGGAGACCGTTGGTCTGGTCTTACCCCCTCTCTCCCTTCGCAGCCGCTGCTCCTACGCACAGAGAACTGAACCCCCTTCGGGGCGGAACTAAGTAGCTAAGTCCTTACGGAGACTCTATGTAACCGGAATAATTTGCGGTTTCCTGTAATTATTCCCGGGTGACGTCAGTGGAGGAGAGAAAGTGTTATAAAGTGGAATTTAAAAAAAGGTAACCTGAGGTTGTTGAGGATGAAAAAACTATGCAAAACAAACGGGATTAAGTTTTAGTAATAACAATAATAACAACATTTAGAGTGCAAGAAACTAAATATATAAAACCAAATCTTATTATCTTCACCTTCAACATCCACAATAATCTTCGTATTTCGAAGATAGAAGAATACTTCTATATATTATGAAAACCTTTGAACTACTCAGTATAAACTAAATATTCAAAGTCTTAATTACTTTTAGAACATCTACTAAACCTTTATTTTAGCACCAACAGTGATAGAAGACAAAGCGTAAGCCATGATAAATTCATATATGACCTTTTTCGATGACTGCTTGATTTAAGCATCACCCTCATAATGGAATAGACTGTCAATGATGAGGATATCGTGGTTTTACTTTTGGTTGGGTGTATTGAGGGTGGTTTTTCCTAAAAGTACCAAGATTTCTTTCCTTACTCCACCCAAATTGGTCTACATTTAATCTAAAATCATACCTTCCTCATATTTATCCCAACGCTGTAAATGTGTATAGCCCGAATTGATAGATCACTAAAAAAAAATCTTGATGGTAATTTCTTCTAATGCTGTACACCGGGTTTAATAATGACTGGGCAGGAAATTGAAAATTTTATTTACAATCCCCCCTACCTCCCCACCTTTCAAGAAGAATAAAGGCGTTTGCTTAACATTTGCCTCAAATTCACCCCTCCGTACATTTTCCTCAAGTCAGACAATTTTATGTCTTCATTTATCTCAACCACTTCAGGCCATATTCGTTCGACTAATTACGCTAATATGTAATAGATGATTTAGGTTAAATTTAGAGGAATTGCACCGGAATTTGCGTGAAAGTATAAAGGGAAAACCACCATTTGGTAACCCCGATTGGTAATTCGAAACACTATATCCCCCTTAGCGACAGTTCAGTCTAATTCGGGAGTTATGGCTTACACCGTTCTTCCACCGGAGCGGATGTTAAATAGTATGTATGTGACTATACACGACGCATGATCATAATTTTGATAGGGTTTATAAAAAAAAACACTTCCATTCGACGCGGACCCTTATGTACACATCATAGCTCGCCAATAGCTTATTCTTGTCATGTTCCAATAACAGTGATTAAGGACTGTTTATTTTACTATGTGTGTAAAAATAAGCTTAAAGTTTATACCTAATCAATGTTGTATTTACTCGGCTCAAAACGAGATTTTTTTTATATAAAACTGAAAAAAAAATTATTTTTACTTGTGTCTCTTCCCGTTCTAGCTTAATCGTGAAGTTTTTTGTGAGAACAAATGGGCAATTTTTAGGTGTGTATTTATCTTGTTAAATGAACTCTGAATACATATAGTTTATGTCGTATCACCCATATAGGTATCTAAAATGTCTGATTAAACTTCCATGAAATATATAGAAGTATGTTGCATGGTCGAACTATGAGACGCGTTTTAGACTTTTAAAAATCCCCCATTATTTAATAAACTGTCTGATATTTTTACATACCATTATTAACCAAATTTAGGCGAAAATAATAAGCAGTATTTTGATGTTTTAAAAAGTTTAAATTTTGTTAAAAAAAATTAACGACGCCTTACGCGAAAAATTGTACTTCTAAGAATAAAGCAAAAGTTTAAAAACTATCAAATAAAGTAATGTTTTGATAGTGGCATAACAAAACATTTTAAGATAATTAGTATTATTTTATACGGTATTATTAAGTTATCACACTTTTTTATAACACTTTATAAAACTTAAAACTTAAACATTTTAATTGATCAGAACTTTCACCTACATTTTGATGAAAACAATATTAAAAATTTGCAAATGACCCCATAAAAATATTTGGATTTCTAAATGTCTTGCAACGCTTCTTTGAGACACCATAAGTTTAATTTTAAAGTGGGTAGAGGTAAAACAATATATTTAATTAAACTTAAATAATAATTTGAAATCGTTCAAGGATAGCGGTTTTTTTAAATTATTTAACATAATTAATCTGCTAGAAGTAGACGAATACATGGCTGTTAATCTTTATCCAGCTTTATAAAACATAAAAAAAAACCTTGCCAGCGAAAAAACATGGCGTTGTGACTGATTTCCCGTAGAAAATAATTGCAGTGAGAGGTTTAAATAATACCTCTGTGGTATACATGAACAGAGAGAATAAAAATTGATAGAAAGAGATAGAATCAATAGGGGAGGGGTGGAAAATGCCATTGCGGGGAATTGAGTAAATATTGAGAAGAGAGTAAAAACCAATAAACTTTTATTGTGATGAAACTTTTGTTTGATAACAAAACAGAGACTTTGTTTGATTGGTCTCAATAATGATTTAACTGAGAATGTGGGAAGTATTTTTTCATAAATTTAGTTGAGGTAGAATTTAATTCACGTGAATTTTAAAAAAATTCAATGAGAAGGCTGTGTGCGCATTTATTTAATATCTTTATTATTATTTTTTATATTTCTACTAAAAAGATTATTGATGAATTAATGTAAACAATAAATACATTAAAAAGGTGTAAAAAATTATTTTAGACGAAATTTTAATTTTGAACAATTACTTGAACATGTTAGGACATTTTATCTGCTAAATAAAGTGCATGGCCCTATGGAATGTAATAAAGCAACAAAAAATTATACAAAAAATTATTTCAAACTTATACTTCCAAATTTTGTCAGCAATACTTATTATTTCAATTTAATTTGAATAATCATTGAACATAAATGAGCAATAAACAGATTTTTGTGAAAAAGAATGTGATATATATATATAATATATATATATATATATTATTAATTTTATATATATATAAATATATATATAGCTTTAAAATAAATTATTATTTTAAAGCTTTAAATATGCGTAGCTAAAACTTTCGCTATTTTGTTAGCTTATGATAATTAGTGAAAACCTATTTTATTGTAGGTTCAGAGACATGTATTATTGATTTATATTTTGAAAAAAACCGTAAATATGATGATTAAAAAATAGGATTTTATGTATTTTTGATAAAAATGACAAATACAATTGTAATTCTATAAATCCTTACTAGTGATATTAAATTTAGATACGTTAAAAATTTTATCACTCAATAATTTAATAGTTTATTAAGGCTTCGCAATTATTTTATTTTTGGGGGGAGAAAAGGTGGGATTTTAAGGTTTTAATTATTAAACAAGACCATTCATTTTAAATAACTTTATTTCTAACGTAAGAAAATAGAGTAAACGAAGACTATAAAGCTCATAGTAGAAGTGAAGCCATTCGAGAAACTAAAAGAAATATGACAGAGAAAAAATAAAAAAAAATAGCTAGGACGTTTATTGCATGGTATAGCGCTTGGGAATTAATGACGTAGAAATAAACTTTGACTCTTTTCTTTCTTAGCTCCTTGTCTATTCCCTCAAACCCCTTCTCAATTTTTTTTTATTCATCTTTCTTAACGTTATATGGGCACAGTGTCGCATTTTCATCCAGTATTTGTGAAGAGTGAGACCATTAGAAAAACTTAATTGGGTAACCTTACGATTTGAAGATGATATCATCATTAGACTTTTATTATTATTAATTTTCCTTTGAGAAAGCCAAAACTTACGTTTGAAAATTTGTTTTTTTATTCTGGTTTAAATATACTGCTTCAGTGGCTGAAATGTCTAAGGCGTCACTTTTGTTAAACTGGTTTGCTGATGACGAAGATATCAGGGCTCGAATCCCGGTCTGATCTATTGATGTTGGGTTTTTTACTGAAAGTTTCTCACACTATTTCCATACATATGCTGGTAAATTACCTTTAAAATACACCCTTCCTCATCCCTACCCCACTAGAATAATTATCTTATATGCGCGTAAACTGAACAGTTAGTAAGACGAGATGATAAAAAAAATCTGAAATATACTAGTTTCATTTCTTTGTTGAATAGAATAACAAGCGGTTTTTTTACAAACATATGTATTTTAGGAGGAAAACATGTGTTATTATTATAAACGTATTTGTAAGGACCTATGTAAGCTTGGTTTAAACTGAAGGGCACTAAAATAATATATTATAAAAACCCTGAATCCTTTCACGTGTTATTTTATGGTTGTGAAACATGGTACCTTATCTCACATGACGAGAAGAAACAAAGTATTAAGGAAAATGTTTGATTCAGAAAGGGATGAAGCTATTAGATAGTGGAGGAGACTAATAACGATGAGATACATACTATGTACTCTTCACCAGAGAGTGTTAAGGTAAGCAAGTCTCTAAGGTTACGATGGGAAGGACGTGCAGAATGGATGGTAGAGTATAAAACATGTTCAGGGTACTGACTGGTAAACTAATGGGAAGAGACCAATGGGAAGACTTTAGACGCAGATGGGAGGATAACATCGGAATGGAGTTAAAATAGATAGGAAGGACTGGATATAACTATCTCAAGATAAGGATAGGCTTTAATGAGGTGAACTTAATATAACTAACTAAACATAGAAATAAGGTGTAATGAAGTGGACTGGATATAACTAGCTCATAATAGAGAGAGGGTGTAATGAGGTGGACTGGATAGAACTAGCTCACGATAGAGAGAGGGTGTAATGAGGTGAACTGGATATAACTAGCTCATAATAGAGAGAGGGTGTAATGAGGTGAACTGGATATAACTAGCTCATAATAGAGAGAGGGTGTAATGAGGTGAACTGGATATAACTAGCTCATAATAGAGAGAGGGTGTAATGAGGTGAACTGGATAGAACTAGCTCATAATAGAGAGAGGTGTAATGAGGTGAACTGGATAGAACTAGCTCATAATAGAGAGAGGGTGTAATGAGGTGAACTGGATAGAACTAGCTCATAATAGAGAGAGGTGTAATGAGGTGAACTGGATAGAACTAGCTCATAATAGAGAGAGGGTGTAATGAGGTGAACTGGATAGAACTAGCTCATAATAGAGAGAGGGTGTAATGAGGTGAACTGGATAGAACTAGCTCATAATAGAGAGAGGGTGTAATGAGGTGAACTGGATAGAACTAGCTCATGATAGAGAGAGGGTGTAATGAGGTGAACTGGATAGAACTAGCTCATAATAGAGAGAGGGTGTAATGAGGTGAACTGGATAGAACTAGCTCATAATAGAGAGAGGGTGTAATGAGGTGAACTGGATAGAACTAGCTCATAATAGAGAGAGGGTGTAATGAGGTGAACTGGATATAACTAGCTCATAATAGAGAGAGGGTGTAATGAGGTGAACTGGATAGAACTAGCTCATGATAGAGAGAGGGTGTAATGAGGTGAACTGGATAGAACTAGCTCATGATAGAGAGAGGGTGTAATGAGGTGAACTGGATAGAACTAGCTCATGATAGAGAGAGGGTGTAATGAGGTGAACTGGATAGAACTAGATAAAGATAGGTGGCGTAATTTTGTGTGTCAATAAACTTTCGAATTATTTACGTATCCTAAAGTAAACAATCTCTGAAACTATTTTGAAAACTATTTTTTTTTTGATAAGTGCTTTTGTCATTTTTGTACCATGTTTCACTATCCGTTCAGGTTATACGCATATTAATTGCACTAATAGTGTAGGAATGAGAACGATATAATTTATAGTAATTGTGCCTACTGGAAAATATTCAGTGCAAATCAGTATGCCGGGACAGGATTCAAGCCCTTAAACTCCCATCAGCAGACTAAATGAGTTTGACGTATATACAGTGTGTCTACAGGCTACTGGTTAGAGCTGTAGATTGTTCTCTCTGTCTCTTAGACACAAATATTTAATTATGTCTTAATTCAAACCAATAGCGTGAGGTGTGTTGGAGTGTCTAGGTTTGTTTAAACTGTACCTATGAATAATTGTTCTCATCACTCATAAAATCTTTGACCAAGTACCAACAAATATTCATCCAATAGTTATGTCTGTGCATGAGTGGTCAATTGGGGACAAACGAAGGGAGGACTTATTACAGTTACAGTTTAAACATATATTTATACCTTTACAATACTACACGATACGCCACTGTTCTATACGTTTTAGCTCGGGGTTATTTTAAAGCAGAAGGACTTGTTTCAAGAAAGTACACCCAATTCAATATGGAGAGGGGGTAAGTAAAACTATAGTTAAAAATCACATGTGAACACACACATACCTCCTCCCTTTATTCTAGTTCACTTAGCTGAAATTCGAACCTTGACCTCCCCAACATATTGCTATCCAATATAATGTGAGTCTGATACCACCACGTGATCACTGGTACAAAATTTGTCCGAATCTTAGTACTTATTGTTATTGTATGTTGTTGTTTACTGTCAAATATAAGACCTTAATATGTAATAAACTATTTCTATATAATTATTATATTTGATATGAAAAAAAAAACACAAAAAATTGGCAACATCTTAAATATATCCTATCCGAATGTTTAAAAATGTACAGCTTCCGTTATATTGAAAATATTTGAAATTAAATTTAAAATATAAGTTGTTAAAAGGCTTGGTTTTTTTGACAAATATTCTTTGTAATTTTTTTCACTTCATAACAATAAATAGACCACATTTTTGTAAATTAAATATATTAATACAATTTTCCTTTTTTATTATTTTGTTTTTTTCTCAACTAAAAAAAAGTATATATAAAACATGTAATTAATTATTTAAAATGGTTATATAAAGCTAAGATTTTTATTTTGTTATCAACTTACTTTTTTTTATATCTTTACGAATCTTTAATTCCTATAATACCATCTATATATAAAAACACTAACCTATAAAAATATGGACATAAACATGTAGAATGCTCTAAATTAACATTGTAAGTCGCGTGATTTTATAGCTTTTTGTTTTAGAAGTTCACTTTATATATCTCTAGCTCCACCATAACCATTTACACCAGTAAAAAAATAGATCAACGATAAAACAAAATACTACCACGATAACGTTTCCCTAGTAAGTATTATTGAAGTTCTAAAACAAAACAAAACAATGCAAAAAACATTTCAAATATTGCGTCTACCATATGGTTGAGTCACGGGTTGGTAAAAAATAAACTAACAGAATGTCAAACTTTGGTCAAATAAAAAAAAAACATTTTTACGTAAGTCCCATCTATGGAAGGGCGTTCGATTTCCCAGTGTTTTACCTTAATTACGTGTTTTTTTAGTACCACGTGTTACTTACTATCTTTTTGGGTTTTATGCTTATGTACTAGTTACTCTAATGTGTTAAAGATGAGTAAGGTTGAGTTTAGATGAAATGTAATCGCATTTGCCTGGTGTAAAAAGTGGAAAATCATTTAAAATAAATATATGATTCATTAGTAAATTCAAAGATTCGTGGTATATTAATATGAACATAGATGAACAAGTAGAACTAAAAAAAATGTTGCTGGTATGTCTTTATCTGATTTATTTATTTATATTTTATCTGCTTTGATGGCTGCATGGTCAAATCTCTAAGGAGTCACTCTTGCAATAGACCAGACAGTCGATGACAAGAAGAGATGGTTTCAAATCCTTGCCGGGTATTATAAGAATGTTTCTCCCCAATTGTTTTCCACTCTTCCTCCACGTAAATGCGGGCGCCCTTCCTCTAAATTTAACCTTACTCATCCCTAACACATTTTCCTAAGTAGTACATAAGCGTATTACCTGAACGGTTATTAAGACGTGGTGCAAAATATTAATTTAAAAAAATCATAGCCTACGTTGGTATAAATTTAGATGGCAGGGAGATCGGGGATCGATTCCCAACAAGGTGTACATAGGATAGTTTCTCTTCTATGGTTTTATTCACTCTCCCTCCAACAAAATTCTGTAACACTTCCTCTTAACGTTACCTGCCTCACCTTTACACTATTAGAATGAGTAAAACTCATCCCAGATGGGTAGTAAAACGTGGATAAGGGGTTGGAGGGAGATTAATTACGTCCGTCCACAACATAGTTCCCTATTCTCGCTGGAGGTCAATATGACGCGTATATTTAAATCCACACTTATCAGCTATACTTTATTGATAAAGTAGTTTTATCTCTCGTTTTACTTTCAATCGAACCCTCGGTGGTGTTCGAAATGGGCATCAATTAAGTTTAGACCTTCTTTGTTAGCCTAATGGTCTAACGCGCTACTCTCGTAGTAGACTAGACTGCCGATGACAGGAATATCGAGGCTCTAATTTAGTTCGGGTGTACTAAATGTGGTTTTTCCACTCTCCCTTCATGTAAATGCGGGTACAGTACCTATAAATATAACCTCACTAACCCGTAAAATTATTAGCTTAATTAGTACATAAACGTATAACACGAAAGGGTAATAATACGCGGCGCTAAAAAAAAAAGTTGAGAAAATATTCCTGGGTAAGAGAAAATGTACCCAGAACCTCAAGTTTTCAAATTCCATGATCTCACCACCAAGCTCTCCAGGTACAGCCTGAACCAAGGGTAGCTCTCTATTCATTAGTTAAGAGTTATAAGTCTGTATGGAAATGAGGTACCTACCTTAAATAATGAGTAAGTAATTATTCTGAGCATAGGATGAAATTGAAAGGGATAAATGTTACGACACAATCGTGCATAACTTCTCATATAGTCTGAGTTAGTAAAAAAATCAAGAAGATCTTATTTCAAAAAGCTATTCTTAAATGAATATACCTTAAAATAAAAGTAAACATTGGCATTTTATCATGTAAAACACACCCCAGGTTCTATTTTTGAACAAAATTTTGTTTCTTTCAAACTTTTCCACGCTGAAACGTTAACTATCGTAGATTTTTTTTTTATTAATAATTTAGCGTATTAAATTACAATGCTTCTTAAGAGTTAACTAACTAAACTGGAGTACTATATCAATAACTCGAATTATTTAGAGTATTTATTACAATTTACACTAATTACATTAGGCATATGATGAACTGGGTCACATATTGTCCCGGACAGCTGCTTCCCTCAACCGTCACTTGACAACTGGGGTGGGGCTTTCCCGCCTCCAAACATAATAAAAAAGATTCCAAAAGAACATTCTAGAAGCTTGATACTCCCACTTACCGACTATACACCCATTAAAGCCTTTGTTTGGCCCTTGATATAATGACCTTGGTAACTTAGGGTGGCCCTTCTTGTTTGGGGAAAGCGGTGATAGCTGGTCTTCACCGCTGACAAAGAGAGAAATATTTATTATCTTAACCTAAGCCGTCAACAGATTTGTGCCGCTAATATGTCCCTTTCTTGTGGGTCGCACCTACCTTAGAAAATATATACATTACAATAAATTTAACATATCAGTTCTAATCATTATCTGATAGTTTAAACGATATTTAATAAACTTATATTAAATAAGTTATTTATTATTTCCTTAGAAAACCAAATATAGTGTTATTTATCAAGTAGATTTAACGAAAATCTAGTCCAAAATAAGTTAACCTTAATTTTAGAATAAGAATTAAAATCGCGATTTCGCCAGAAGTCATTACTTTAATATATAGCATCTAAATATATCAAACCTAATATAGGCCTATAGCATCTAAATATATCAAACCTAATATATAGCATCTAATTAAATCAAACCTAATATATAGCATCTAAATATATCAAACCTAATATATAGCATATAAATATATCAAACCTAATATATAGCATCTAATTAAATCAAACCTAATATAGATTTATGAAAAATAAATTTGAGGGCCAGATATAAAGTTATAAATTTCTTATTCCTACGCAATTTTAATAATTAAAATATGATTAACCCGTAAGGGTAGTTATAAAGGATGAGAAATAAATAAACGTTAAGTTCTAAGCTATTGCTATTGGTTCTTTCAATATCAATACTATTGTAAATACATTTTAATTATTTTATTAAGATGCCATAACATTTTTAAAAGTTGAATTTGAAGGGTACAGGGGAACTAGGGGGAAAAGTCACACTATACACATTTTCCAGCAGAGCAAATTTTATATTTAAACCCTATAAGGACCTCTGCAAATACTTTACTCTAAAATTTAATTTAAATATGACACAGGCCTCTTTTAACCATAATCTTAAGTTGATTAGAAAGGTATCATGATCGTTTAGCAAATAATGGAAGCACTAACTCAATTTGAGTTAAACCCGCCTCGGTGGCGTAGTTAGTTAACGCGCCAGTCGTGTTGAGCTTGACTGCAGAGGATGGGGAGATCAAGGTTCGAATCTCGGTCGGTTGAACTGGGGGTGGTTTTTACAAAATGGTTTTACACTCTCCTATACGTAAATGCGGGTTCACTTCTTCTAAATTCAACCTTTACAATTTCTTATCTATTAGCGTAATTAGTACTTAAGCGTATAACTTGAACGGGTAGTAAGATGCGGTGCTAAATAAATAAAAAAAATTAGTTAAAAATTAACTTTCTCCCTTTTTTTTCCCTGTACCCTTAGTTTGGATTCAATCTGATTGTTAAGATAATTTTTAAATAACAATTATTCTGATCTTAGCTACTCGCGGATCCAACAATATATTATTTTCGCACGTGTTTGTAACCGTTCGTGTGTCACCATTCCCACACATACCCCACCAGGAAGGGAGGGTGTGGGTGGGGAGGCTTTAAAAGAGGGGATGAGGGTCAGACCACCAGTATTTAACACACGGAATTAATCAGTCTCATATCACCAGTCCGGTGGGTATGACGTCAATAGGTCAAAACGCTCGCAAGCTGCTTTATTAGACGGCAAGGCCGTAACTCCACGCGCACAAACAGAAGAATTGTTTTTACTGACATAGCCACTGTTTGGTTTTTTTTTTAATCCACTCGTCCTGGCTATACGCGTTTTAATTATAGTCATGGGGTAGAAATAAAGAAGGCAGAATCTTTAAAACATTATTATTATTATTATTATTAGCACCGCGTCTTACTACCCATTCGAGTTATACGCACTTACGCTAATGTGTAATGGTAGGGTGATTGTGAGATGAAATGAAGGACCTACAGTTTAACGTGGAATCCGAACCACGGTGGAGGCCTGGCATTCCCCACATTCACAAGATGTCTTGTCAGAGGTGAAGGAAGGGTTTGGTAATCAGATAAATCTGTGCCGGGACCGAGGATTGAACCCCGGCCGCCATCACAGAAGTCTGACACCTTACCCCTAGACCACCAGGTCACCAATCTTTAAAACAAATGTAGCCACATTCGTGGGGAATAGTAGGGGTATATCACTTACTTTAGGGCATTAGGAACTAGAAAGTTCATTGACGCACTTAAAAAAGTTAGCCATCTATCCTTATCTTGAGCTAGTTCTATCCTGTCCAACTCATTACACCCTATTCCTATCTTGAGCTAGTTCTATTCAGTCCACCTCATTACACCCTATCCCTATCTTGAGATAGTTCTATCCAGTCTACCTCATTACACCCTATCCCTATCTTGAGCTAGTTCCATCCTGTCCACCTCATTACACCTTATCCCTATATTGAGCTAGTTCTATCCTGTCCACCTCATTACACCCTATTCCTATCTTGAGCTAGTTCTATCCAGTCCACCTCATTACACCCTATTCCTATCTTGAGCTAGTTCTATCCTGTCCACCTCATTACACCTTATCCCTATATTGAGCTAGTTCTATCCTGTCCACCTCATTATACCCTATTCCTATCTTGAGCTAGTTCTATCCAGTCCACCTCATTACACCCTATCCATATCTTGAGCTAGTTCTATCCAGTCCACCTCATTACACCTTATCCCTATATTGAGCTAGTTCTATCCTGTTCACCTCATTACACCTTATCCCTATATTGAGCTAGTTCTATCCAGTCTACCTCATTACACCCTATCCCTATCTTGAGCTAGTTCTATCCTGTCCACCTCATTACACCTTATCCCTATATTGAGCTAGTTCTATCCTGTCCACCTCATTACACCCTATTCCTATCTTGAGATAGTTCTATCCAGTCTACCTCATTACACCTTATCCATATCTTGAGCTAGTTATATCCATTCCAGCTCATTACACCCTATCCCTGTCCTCATATTAACTATTACTACCCAGTCCAACTCATTACACCCTATCCCTATCAGGTCCATCCTAATGTTATACTCCCGTCTGAGACTAGGTCTTACCAATGGTCTCCTCCCATTGGGTTTGCCAATCAATGCCCTGAACACGTTTTTAGATTCTTCCATTAATGCTGCTTGTCCTATAACCTGAGAAATGTGATAATGCTAATAATATCTTGTGATGATTACAGGTTATGTAACCTATCCTCTCGCCCAGTATTTTGATCCTCTTTGGGACAAATATCTTCCTAAGCACACAACTCATTGTTTTCATCATATAAGGTAAGATATCACGTTTCACATACAGATAACAGGTAAAAATTAATGTTTTGTATATTCTGAGTTTTACATTGTTTGGCAGCAGGGGAAGACAACTTGGGGGAGGGGGGAACATACGGTAACCTTGGCTGGTAGTCCAACACCAACTTATAAGTATAACGGTGATCAAACTAAGTAAATTCAAGACTTACACATTAAACCACGCGGCTGGATTTTTTTATGCATGAGGCTCCAACACTATTGAGTCATTTTGATGTGACATATTTAAAATATTTTGGCACATAAAAAGGAAATAAATGGTACGGAACTCCACACATGAAGTTTCACGCTCTATTTTTTTTTAGAAATGGAAATATTTACTAAAAATGTGTAATATAATATACACTAGCAAACCTAGAACAAATAGCATTAGATATATGCTAAACATTTTTTATTCATGGTTTTAAATTTATAATTTTATTTTAAAGAATTAACGTCTTCATTTGTATATTTGGATCAATATATATATATGGATCCCCAAGGGTGAATACTTCGTATTAAAATTTTGACTTCCAGTTAAAAAAAAATTTATTTTACTAGGGGATATCTTATGGTTATTGCATTGCTATTAATTTATCTTTTATACATTTTGACCAATTAAATAGGTCATTTCTCAAATGAGAAGAGATAGAATCGTTATAGCTGATTTTGAGAAAATTGCATTTTTCTCTTTTCATCCTTTAGTAAACTGATATTAATTTAAGGGTTAGACATATGGCGTTGCAAAAACCACTTTTTAGGGTTCGGGGGGTCATGAAACGTCGAGATTCATCAAAATCTCGAGCTCTATTTTTTTGACGATCACAATAATTTCTATACCTGTAAGATAGCGAGAAAGTAAAAATTAGTAATTATCTTTCGATAGGACTCAAGTTGTTGCGTCTTTAAATCTAGATGAATTGGAAAAACTACAAAATAACGAAATGATGGTCACTCAGGATAACTGGCATGCACCACTGTTGAGGATGTTGGGTTCGAAGCCTGGCCGAGTGCACTGAGGGTAAGACTAGTTATGGTAAAAATATAAAATCTAATTAAGGCGGGAATTTAGGGAACTTGAGTTAAGGACAGTATTTTTGCAGTTTTTAGCAAAACAATTTTTTTGGAGAAAATAAATAAAATGTTCCTCCAGTAGAATTATAGATTTTAATTTTCTTCAAATGGTGATATCAACAGTTGTTGAATATCTGTCACAAGCAGCGAGGCATTGGATGAGAAACCTTTTAAATTAAGAGGAAAAAATTGTCTTCAAATTCCAGGACATCCTTGACAGATATTCAACAACTGTTTACATCAACATGTGAAGAAAATTAATATTTACTGGAGAAATAGTTTATTTATTTTTACAAAAAAAAATTGTTTTGATAAAAACTGCAAAAAATACTGCTCTTAGCTCGAATTATCTACACTCCCACCATGATTTTTTTTTTTTCAAAAGGCGCGTAATACGTTTGTTTGTTTGAAAAAGAATCTTAGTTACAATATTCGGCCCAATGAACCAACATACCGACTAACATACGGCTTTGTTACTTATCAGAGCGTTTAGGTTTACATTGTGTTGGTCATGGGATGCGGGCGGGTGTGAAAGGGGGAATAGTTGTCTAAAGTGGTGGGGGGGGAAGGGGGATGGTTTGTAACTGTTGATCTACCCAACAGAATATTGCATTCGCCTAGTACCGGTACCGTTTATTACCCTCTGGAGGCAGTTATCAAAATATTTTCTTTTTATAATTTAATTTTGTTAGGTGTTTTATAAATCATTTTTAATCCAAGCTATGGGAATGAATTTATGAGGAACTTTTTTTTATTATTATTATTATTAGCACCGCGTCTTACTACCGTTCGGGTTATACGCACTTACGCTAATGTGTAATGGTAGGGTGATTGTGAGATGAAATTTAAGGACCTACAGTTTAACGTGGAATCCGAACCACGTGGAGGCTGGCATTCCACACATTCACAAGTTGTGATTAATACACTCTTGTCTAGGTGAAGTAAGGGTTTGGTAATCAGATAAATCTGTGCCTGGACCGAGTATTGAACCCGGACCCCAGCACAGAAGTCCTACAGCTTACCACTAGACCGCCAGGTCACCAGGAGCATGTTAGTTGTCACCAGGAGAAAAAAGGATAAGAAATGTAACCATCTGGGAAAGAGTGGAAGTACAGTCAAGAGATAGTAGAGAGAGACAAGGCTGAGATGGTATAAGCACGTAATGAGGATGGACAAGGAAATAATACGAAAGAAATTGGTGGAGATGAAACATGTAAGAGCGTATAACACGAACAGGTAGTAAGATGCGGTACCATAAAAAAATATGTAAGAAAAATACCTCAATGGAGACCAAGAAAGAGATGGGAGGAGCAGATAGCAAAAAAGTTTGCAAATGAGAGAAGAAGAAGGGAAACGATTAAATAAGGAAAAATGGTGGAAGGATAAAGAAAGAGGGAGGCATTTTACAAAAGTGACCTGGTCACAGGCTGAAAACAGTTTTTGATAATTTTTAATTCAAACTATTTAATGTGTAGGCATACATCCTAATCACAGGCTATTATCAGAACCATCATTAACCTAATGTAAAACAAATTATCAAAAAGGTTGTCAACCTGTTGTGATTTGATATTTAAGAAAGAATATTCCGTTCACATCATTATGTTCTTTTTATAAGCCTAAAATATTGGTACACCTTTAATAGAACAAGTCCCACTTTATCATCATCAAGGTAACTAAGGGAAAACCATATCTTCTAACACATACAAAAGAAAAACTCTCAATGGAAATATTTTTGGTACAGTAAGGTATTCCATTATGTGATCATTTCAAATAAATAATTTCCAACTCTTAATAAAGTTTAATAAATTGAAACTTTTTGTGGCGTGAACATCGTAATAATATTCATTAAAAACCCGGAATAAGATTTACAAGACATTATAATCTATCCTTTGATGTATTTTTTATAACGCCAAGTTTACCGAAATTTAATAAAATGTATTGTACAACTTATGTGTATGTATTGTGAAAATCTAAGCCTTATATATTTATTTGAGGCATTTAACCGGCACTTTCTGAAGCGACTTATTAAATCAACACAACAAAATTTCTATAAGCGAGAGCGAAAGTGCTTACCAATTTTGCTAGGGAAAGTATTTTCACGTATCTTCCAGAATTCTTTTACATGTCACAATTGACATGGGACCGATAGATTTATTTCCCTCCAAAGGAAATTGTGCCGCGTATTTTTATCGCTCAAAAAGAATCCGTTGTCATACACACATAAAAAACATTTATAAGGACTTGATTGAGTGACTTTAATTTATTGCTACACGATTTTAAGAAAAGAAAATATAAAAACATATTAGATCCTTAAATTAGCCTAAATAACTTTTTTATTTTCAAAAATATAAAATAATATATAACAGATTATTATGTTTCGATAAAGTTTATTAAAAAATCTTATATAAAAAATGTAGAACATGGAGGAAAAGGTTTTAAAAATTGCAACTACAGAAATGTTGATCTAAATATAATTCAATTGAAAAAAATAAATAAAGAAAAGCTTACAAATCTTTTAAAGATCTCTGTTAGCATTTTAATTAAAACTGTTTTCCACAAATACCAATGAGAATTGAAAGAAAACTTTTTTACCATTTCATGCTTGTATATTATTGTATAGTGTAAAAAGAACTCATTCTATGACTGGAATGAGGTTTTAAGAATATTTTGTTTTGTTACAACTAAATTCGTATTGTGTTATTTCGACGAAACATCTATATATCATACCACACCCGATTTCCAAGGATATTAAATACAATATGGGCTCAAACCAGAAAACATGTCGAAGTGATTTTTTTATGAATACTGCCCTTGAAAAAAAAACTAATTTGGGATCAGTTTAAAAGGTTTTTTTTTTAATTTTAAAATAATTATCTTTCCATTTGGTTGAATTTTTTTAGAAAAAATATAGTAAATGGTTTCATTGGTCTCAATTCCAATGATCTTCACTATAGAAAAGCACACCACGATGTGGAATCCGATTCGAAACTACCCCAGTTTAGCAAATAGTAGATTTTTTGGCATGGCAAGAATTAAACACAGTACCCTTTAGGGCTGGTCTTATAACTCCTGGATAAATATTAATCTGGATGATAAATATTCATATCTGGTAGATAAGTAAAAAGTGCGTCTTATGACTGTCAGATAGCATTTATCTGCCAGATAAAATGTATTTATCCATAACATTTTTATCAGGAGGTTTAAGTACCTGATAACTTTTATCTGGAAGTTAAAATGGTTGTTGCCATAGTGACGCGTTTTTCATGAAGTATCGCCAATCAAAATCTGTTTTAGGTTAAAATCTTGGTTCACGTGTTTAGTAAGCACAGGCCCGTGTCCTAACTATATAAAGAAAGAACATTTAATTCTAATTTTTATATAAACTGACAAGCTATTTGTAGAGTTCTATTTATATAAGCACAAATTATCAAATAAGAGTACAATAAATGAAATTTTGTAAACGTTGTACCAACTATTGCCCACATTTTGGCAGACACCATTAGTACTTGCAAGACACCTTAGCTTCTACGCCCACGTGACGCCATCTGTTTACTCACACTCGTTTAGCCGCCATTATTTAACAAATATTGAGCGTTTTCACCACTCGCTAGGTTGTAACAGTATCAGAAGGCTTATACGCATGCTCGCACCAGTAAAAACAGTACCAAGCTTGCATGTTCTAAATAAATATATATATATCCACAAATAGCTATCCGGCAGATAAATTCAATTCATAATACGCGTAAAACATTAAAGTGGCTGATAACCTTTATCTGGTCGCTAACTTTAACCTCCCGATAGCAATGTTTATCCGGTAGTCATAAGACCGGCCATTAGGCTACCAATGGGCACGTTACTGAATGAGATAAAGCCCGGTATTGGTGGAAGAAACCTTTTACAAAACATAAACCTGTTTAGTTGCGGCAAACATAAATAACGTTTTCTATTTTATTAGTGAAGTTTCACGGTAGTTTATCATAATTGACAGCTTCAAAAAAATTACTTGACGTATGAAAACATGAAAGAAGATCTATTAGCTTTTCTAGATGTCAAACAAGGCTCTTACTGGAAAAAAACGCTGTAATTTAATTTTAGATATTTTTCAATAATAACTAATATATTTACTGTGGTATAAGGTGTTACTTTAGTGTTAAGAACTGGTCGGCTGAAGACGGGGATATTGGGATTCGAATCCCGGTCGGGTGTAATAAGGGTCATTTTTATTAAAAGGTTTTCCTCTCTTCTTTCAAGTGAATTCGGATAGATTACCTCTAAATTGTATAACCTGGACTTCCTTCACCTCTGACAAGAAGTGTATTAATCACAACTTGTGAATGTGTGGAATGCCAGGCCTCCACCGTGGTTCGGATCCCACGTTAAACTGTAGGTCCTCCATTTCATCTCACAATCACCCTACCATTACACATTAGCGTAAGTGCGTATAACTCGAACGGGTAATACACACACACACACACACACACACACACACACAAAAACACTGAACATGGTAACAAAATCTTTTTTTATTCTTTCTTATGGTTAATTAATAAAACTAGCCATAGCTGTATGTCTAACTCCAATGTCCCAACTCCTGAATGAAATAAACACAGCCTCTTGGTTTAACGATACTACTCGAACACAAACTTTGTTGCTCTATAATAGAAGAATCCATTTTCCTCTTACATCCTTTCATCGTCACTACCCCTTAACCCCCCCCCCCCCCCCTGATGTTGTTCCCGTTTAAATGATTTATATCCGAGGTCTATGGTTTGACTCCCAGTGGTAATATAGGCAGAGAGGGAGTTCCACCACTAAAAGTTGTGAGCAATCCACACAAGACGGGGAGTATAACGAGCTCTGTGCTGTGGAAGCCGCAGTGCGTTCGTTCGCGATGACGTCACCGGTCGTGACGTCACACGCCAAAGCTCGCTCCGTCGACCCAGACCGCATCAATTCACAAAGTGACCCCTCTCCTTCTCTGACCCCCCCCCCCCCCCCCGAACCAACCTTATTTTAACCTACCCTTACGACGATCCAACAAAAAACACTTTCTTTGAACCTGTATAGATGGGCGTGAGGCGCTATAAGACGACAACCGCATATGGTATGATTCGCCGATGATGAGGAGGTAAAGGTTCGAATCGATGTCGGGTTTATTTAGGGCTGTTTAATTTTCCATAAATGGTTTTACACTCTTCCTCCACCAAGATGGCGGTACATTTATTACTC
The DNA here is from genome assembly GCA_039000515.1 of Timema cristinae. Classification (NCBI taxonomy): domain Eukaryota; kingdom Metazoa; phylum Arthropoda; class Insecta; order Phasmatodea; family Timematidae; genus Timema; species Timema cristinae. Next base: position 52,009,119 of record JBCFYV010000935.1, on the reverse strand, counting down.
CTTTCGTGTAAGTATCCGTAGATCCATTGTGGGTAATTAAACATGGTATACATGCGAAAAGAAAAGTTAATTAAGATATTTATAATCTCAACTATATACACAAAGTGTTCACAGCCATGGGAATGTAGTTTATGAGGAACATGCTAGCTGCTATTAGTAGGAATAGGATTGTGAACTAAGATATCCGGACGAGAGTGGGATAGCAGAGGGAGCAAGACTGAGATGCTATGGGCGATGAGGAGGGGAAAAGAGAGAATGATGGAGAAACAATAAGTAGGACAGAGACCGCAAGGAATATCAAGAAAGTGATGGGAGGAGCAGATAACAGAAAGTGTGTGAGTAAGAGGATAAAAATGGAGACGATTAAAGGAGGAATAGTGGTGGAAAGATAGAGGAAGATGGAGAAGATGGGGGAAGATGGAGGCATTTTTGCTAAACAGACCCAGCCACAGGCTGAAAATAGTTGATAATTATGATGATTCATTCTCTTAAGGTGGAATTGAAGGGGACGCGAGAAAGATCCAGTGTTTTTGCAGTTGTTATGGCAAAAACAATTTGTTGGCCAAAATAAATAAAATATTGTTTCAGTAAAAATATAAAATTTAATATTTTCCCATGGTGGCCTCAAAATTTTTTTAATATCTATCAAGGGTGTCCTGGAATTCAATGACAACTTATTATTTTCATTTTAAAAAGTTTGTTAAATAATGCCGCTATGCTCTTTACAGATATTCAACAATTGTTGACATCACCATGTGAAGAAAATCAAACTCAATATATTTGTTATTGGGCAATATTTGGTTTATTTTGGCCAAAAAATGTTTTGCCATAAGAACTTTAAAAAAAAAACTGTCCTTTTCTTGCATCCCCTTCCATACCACCTTAACGTGCCCTTTCAAAAGTCAAGGTTTGACTGGCTTACACGACACCGTATAACGACGGTATATTTTGCAATTGCGGCTGGTTTAAATAAATTAATTTTTCCAAACAAAATTAATTACTTTAGAACACTAATATGTGTACTTATTTTGTTCAAATCTAAGATACAAAATATTCTTTATTCCAATATAACGCACCATATAAATTAATACAGGAAACAAAAAGACTAAGGGATCATAAAAATAAGCCCTAAATATAAAAAAAAATAAAGTTTTCATCAAAACCTCAGTATTGCTTTTGATCAAATTAAAATTACTTTAGGTAGTTGTAATTAAAAATGCATTAGCTCAATTTGCGTGACAACTTAAATACTCTATTTGCCTTCATAAATCAGTAAATAAACAAAAAATAAATGAACACTGTATTTAAATCAATAGTTTAATTAATGTTTCAAAAAAACAATACGTTACTAAAAACATTATCTAGATTTACTAATTTTTTTATAGAATAATAACAGCAAATAATGATTAATATTGGACTAGTATGAATCAATAATGGATATTATATAAGTTTGTGGATTATAATTTGAATGATTTTTTTTTCAGTATTAAATAAAACTTACAATGTCACTGAAAAATTGTGTCATCAAAAACTAATGTGAAATATTTATAAGTTGGGAGTGTAAGAATCACGAGTTAAGCTCAGTATTGTTGTAGTTTTTATATGAAAACATTATTTTGGCCAAAATAAATCAAATACTTCTCCAGTAGGAACATAAAGAGTTTAATTTTCTTGACATGGTGACTTAAACAGTTATCTATCTGACAAGGGTGTCCTGGAATTTAATGACAATTTTTCTCTTTATTGAAAAAGTTTTATCATCTAATGTTGATTACTAATGACAGATATTCAACAACCATTGATATCACCATGTGAAGAAAATTAAAATCTATGCTTCTAATGGAAACATTATTTATTTTTGGTCCAAAAAAGTTTTGCAATAAAAAGTCCCGTTCCCTACATACTTTATACCTTCATAGTAAAGTAAAATTATATAATAAAATATGAAATTTTGAAAAACTGGTTTTTCAATGTTATTTGTTTTATCTTTATATGTGGTCCCAATGAGGTGTGAAGTATCAAATATCTATAATCTTAGTATGAGATATCTGTAGTTACCTGATTATTTTGAAAACATAATTACGAGAGTCGGTGAGGCCCGTGTAATATTCAGATGGAAAATATAGCCTAGAATATAAAGGAAATGGTCTTTAAAATCCCATAAAAATTAAAATTAAATTATCTGTTCAATTGAAATATAAAATGGATGTCAGAGTATAATTATTATAAAAGTGAATATATATCTTACTCTTTGTATACCATGTAATGTAACGAGCATTACTTTTATTGTTCCACTATGGCGTAGCATATAAGATAGTGTCATAGTATAATCCATCAAGGTAAGACTGCTATCTTTCAGGGAAGATGGCGTGTACGCAGGTGTCAATATAATAAACTAGAGTTACCTTTGTATACCATGTAATGTAACTAGCCTAACTTCAATTGTTCCACTATGGCGTAGCATATAAGATAGGGTCATAGTATAATCCATCAAGGTAAGACTGCTATCTTTCAGGGAAGATGGCGTGTACGCAGGTGTCAATATAATAAACTAGAGTTACCTTTGTATACCATGTAATGTAACTAGCCTAACTTCAATTGTTCCACTATGGCGTAGCATATAAGATAGGGTCATAGTATAATCCATCAAGGTAAGACTGCTATCTTTCGGGGAAGATGGCGTGTGCGCAGGTGTCAATATAATAAACTAGAGTTACCTTTGTATACCATGTAATGTAACTAGCCTAACTTCAATTGTTCCACTATGGCGTAGCATATAAGATAGGGTCATAGTATAATCCATCAAGGTAAGACTGCTATCTTTCGGGGAAGATGGCGTGTGCGCAGGTGTCAATATAATAAACTAGGGTTACCTTTGTATACCATGTAATGTAACTAGCCTAACTTCAATTGTTCCACTATGGCGTAGCATATAAGATAGGGTCATAGTATAATCCATCAAGGTAAGACTGCTATCTTTCAGGGAATATAGCGTGTGCACAGGTGTCAATATAATAAACTAAGGTTACCTAACTATCACACCCTGTATAACTTACACTCTTGAGTTATTGCGCTTGTCATATTTCAAGAGATGGAAATACTTTACTGTGTCAGGAAGGACGCTTTAATATTTTCTCGTTAAAAATTCTCAAAAAGATTTAACAACCCACCCACGCCGGTTACAAGTAGGATTAGATTAACCGGCGTCGTTTCCTTGTTTTATTAGAGCCCCATTAAAACTACTTGCTGTATCATATCTCACAATCGCTGGCTGCCTTATAAATAACATAATCCGTTGTTCCCTTTCTTCAAGAAGATGTAAGGTGCGATTATGAAATAGTCTTTCAATGTCAGTGGAAAAACAGTTTATGTCCTAATAAGTCATTTATTCATTTTTATCTCCAGGTCTTACTACACTTTCGTACTGTATGCATAGGTATAAATAACGCTAATGTATTCCGGATGGGGTAGGATGAATTTAGAGGAAGTGTAGCCACATTTGCCATTTAGTAAAATTCACCCTCAGTACACCCGCTTTGGATTTGAACTCGGATTTACCGTCATTGAAAGTTCAATCTATTGCTAGAGTGACAACTAAGACTATTCAACCACAGAAGCTAATATCTAAATATCTAGATTATTAAGAGCCTTTAAAACCATAAAAAGACAATCCACTGTGACAGATATGTTATGTTGACCATCAGATGTTAACACCTTAAAAAAAAAGTGGTGTACGGATATATGCGTAAAATCAAATGTTCACGCATGTTACGAAGCGTAAATATTAGTTGCTAATATTGATACAAGGTGGCGGGCACTACCGTACCTATAGCCTCCAGGCACCAACAAGACAATGTGAATGTTTGTAGATAAATTAAGTGAACATAAACACAGTAAGGTTGTATTTAAAAGACCACGTATAGAAAAAAAGGGTCTATTAAAGACTCATCATCACACATTTCCTTTTCGTTCTTATGTACACGAACAACATCTTCGTGAAATCAGCCCCATGCTCCGAAAGATTCAGCCAATCTTTCTGCAGCTTTTCAAATATTCATACTTCTCAATAAATTTGCTTATGTTATCAATTTGAACAATTTTCATCATTTACATTTGAGGCAGTTGTAGTCGATTAGTCAAAGTGAACATATTTTGAATAAACTTGTTCAAAGAATGTGTGTTGTTTGAATGTTATATTGAGCAACCGAAATTTCTAAATTTTTACATGTTGTGGAGAATCACATTACTCATTCACCACACCTGTAGCTACATTGAACAGTAAGTTGTTCATTCCTGGTCTAAGGCATCACTCTGGGACTAGATTGGACTGCTGGATGACAAGTAGATCCGGATTTGAATGCTGATCGGGTGAACCGAGGTTTTTTTTTTTCCTAAATGTTTTTCCCTCTACCTCCCCACAAATGTTGTTACTCTTCCTTTAAATTCAACCTTCCTCATCCCTAATACATTATCGTAATTAGTGCATAGGAGCATAAACTGAACGGCTAGTAAGACATGATGCTAAAAATAAAAGTTGTAAATAGTTTTATTTTAAAATATAAAATGTTTGTACTCACGTTGTGAGCTGGAACGCCGGATGATATTCTCTAGGAACGTGTTCTGTGGCGCCACCAACCCTCGTCTTCCCCCCGGCATGCTGAAGTCGAAGACGCCGGTGCACCTCTTCCGGGAACGAAGACGGGCGTCGTCGGAACTATTCTTCCTTCGCCTTCCTTACGACCCCCCCACCAACCCTCGGCGCACTCGATTGTATTCGTTGCAATTATCCCGACGATGGTATGGTCATCTGAGGGCGTCCGTCTCGACCAGAAGTTATTGTGAACGCTCTAACACTCAGGTGTGATGGCATCGTATAAACCGGCTATTAAATTGATTCTTCGGCGCATCCCCAACTCGAGTAAGTATGTTTTATTTTTTTATTAAATTGTTTCATTCAGCAATAAAGTTTGAATTTAATTTTTAAATGCATTTATTATTCTTACCCTCAAGATTATATATATATTTATTATTTTTCTTTTAAAACGACTTGAGCTAGTCCGTATACGAACCTATTTTAAACTTATTTTAATTTCGCGCCATTGACGGATTGATCTAAGCCTGTCTTTTGTTATTTGTGTTATTACCCTCCTCTTTTTTTTCTTTCTTATTAATTATTTATTGCAAAGTAATGTTACGCTAAAAAGAGTTGTTTATCCACAGTCCAGGTACTCTTCGACTCCTGTTTCGCCGTGGGTTGCCATCTTGACAGGGTTACTATCTCAGACTTGGTGATGTGGAATATGTCCGAGTTGAACTCGTCGCATACGGCTTCTTCTGACGCCGAGATTCTTCGTAGTAGTTCATCTTTGTCTCTTGTTACAGTCGCAGGGTCTGAAACAAAAATGTTTAAAAAATGTACTGAGGATCCTTTCATTATTAGTAAACCTGTGATATAATTCAGAGTTATGAATACAGATCCGAGTCTTAATAGGATTCGTATTCGATTCGAAACGCCAAATTTGGCTTGGATGGAAATTAACAATAACATTCAATAATGAGACCACACGGCCTAAATTGTGTGGCGTGCTTGTTTAATATTGTTGTGCTCTGGATTGTGAATGACAAAACGAGTGTTGCAAGGTGTTGTGATTAGCTTGTAAACAAATATAACATATTATGCGCCGACAACATAAACTGTGTGTCAGCATTCCTTACGATAAACCAGGCCAGAAGTCAGGTTAAATAACTAATCACCATCAAGTCTAGGGGGTCTAGGAGGTCACTCCACCCGTTTTGAGGCTACATGGGTTAGGACACCGTAACATCAGTACTTGTATTGGAGGGCTACCACTCGAGCCCAGGATACTGGGGTTTATATACCGTGTAGGGTCACTTAGAGGTCAGTCAGGTCATTGGTTATTCTTTGCAATACCTCGTTCTGCCACATGCTTCTAAATAGACTTTCCATGTATTTTATATTTTTTATATCACTTATCAACATCACATTTGTAATAGACATAGTGGTACTAATAAAAACCATAAAACACTAGTCGAATGTCAATCACGAGCCCATACAATCACATATCCACTCACCCTCCCTATCCTCGGCCACAACACTTCCTAACAAATATTAGGCCCCGACGATAAATATAGAGAGAGAAGGGACAATAAGTTAGTATAGATCCATTATTTGATTTGACCATCCCTCGTATAAACTTGTGAATCTGGTAATATTTAAAATCTAGTAATTATTTCAACATGGTTTAGTTACCTTTTTTGTTAAAGTCGATTTAAAAATACATATAATTTTAGTGTTACAAGGAACGTACTTGGTAGAACGACAATTGAATTATTGATACACTTGTCAATTGTAGTTCTACCAATTGCGTTTCTTGTAATACTAATTTCACATTTCTCCTTTTTACAAATTTAAATGAATTTAACAAAAATTATGCTTCGATTCAAAAATCTTAGAAGTTTTTTTTTAATGAAGCTATTTTAAGATAAAAGAGACGACTGCGGTGCACCATCTTATTTGTTATTTTAATTATTTAAGGTGTACTTTATAAACCGACTGATTATATCAACACATAACTCGCTGCATTGCAATAACTGATTAAGAAAATAATGGCAGTAAGGGGGACAGTTGATTGTGCATTCGTTGATCTGAAGAAAGCTTACTATCGGGCAGATAGGAGTATGTTATGAAATGTTCTGAGAGAGTTGGGTGTTTATGCATGCCTATGGTATGGGTTGTCTAGTAAATGCAATTATGGCGGTGTATGAGGGAAGTAAAGGGTGCGTTGGGGTGGATATAATTTTGAGCGGGTGGTTTGACATTGAACAGGGTATTAAATAAGGTTGTAATTATATATCCATGATGATTATTAATATATTCATAGATAGGTATATGAGCGATGCTTGTGTTAAGACCTGATTGGTATACAAATGGACAATGTGAGTGTGAGAGTGCTACAATATGCACATGCTGCTGTATTAAGTATTGAACTATATGAAGGTAGAGTGTTTGGATCAATAGGAAGGGGTAGGCCACTTAAGACGTGGTTAAATGTTGTAGATCAATGTGGTAAGAGTGAAAAAAGATAGACATTAAGAGTTTTAAAAATAAAAGAGCATGTAGGACTCAATGTATGGATGTTGTTGAAGCAAAGGGAGTATGCAAGAAAAGGGAAGTGTCGATTGTGTTAGTGAGGATGGATTAATTACGGAGTTGCTTATTAGCTATATGCAGATTCTCTTGCCTATCCTGCAGGTAAACGGCGTGATTAGGTATATATGTAACTACACATGTAGCTGTATGTACATTTGTATGTACAGCTCAAACTTAAATCCAAGCACAGACAACACCTAAACTCCTAACCATCAATTCATCATTGTGAAAGGGGAACTTAATATTTCACCCATGTTAATTTTTCTCGGCCATTCCAGGAATCGAACCTGATACCTTTAGACAAGAGGCAGACACGCTACCAAATGAGCCAAGTGTCTGACAAAATCAAAATGTGTTTTCATTATGTCTTACCATCTGTTCAGGTTCGACGCACATAATTAGCTAATGGGGTAGGGATGAGAAATAATACTGACCCCCAATCTCTCCGTCTTCAGGAGGCCAGTCTAACACGAGAGTGAAGCCTTAGACCATTCTGAAGCAGTAAACAAAATGTCCCCGCTTTGGTGACCGCATAGTCTAAGGATCTACTCTCACAGTAGTCTATACTTCCGATAACGAGGATATCGAGGCTCTAATTTATGTCGGGTGTACTAAGTGTGGTTTTACAAGATGGTTTTATACCTTCCCTCCACGCAAATTTGGGTACACTTCCTCTATACAAGAATAACCTACCTCATACCTAAACCATCGACGTAATTAATGTATAAGCTTATAACCCGAACGAATAGTAATATATTTTGGTGCTAGAAAAAATATTACCACAGTTATTTTAACGTTTTATCATTCTATCAAAACGAATTGCTGAAACATATAAAAACAATCAGATTCTACTATCATTTATTTCACACTCTAAACGACGGAATTCATACCGCAGCTAGCCCATGCTTCCATGTTTCCCTGATGTGTGTCCTATTAACATTGAATTGATCCAACTCATTGCTCGAACAAATCATTGGGTCAGGCATATTGGGCCGTAAAATGGAAATGGCTGAGGCAATGCTATAAGGCAATGAACTATTATGACTATATAACGGTTTAACTCTTGGTTTTTAGTAATAATGATCGTTTTAAACATCTGTGAAAAGTACCGATGGCTACACCAATCTCTCAGTATCATAGGCTTTGCCAAGTTTATCCCGAGGATCGTAATGACGTAATTAAGGTCCATTCGGTGTAAAATGTCGTTCAATAATACGACAAAGCCCCTATCTGCGCCGGCAGGAACGTAGTATGAATATAAAACTCATATATAGGGTGGGGCGGAGACATTTATATGATCTTTGCCGAGGAAAGTGATGGACAACGTGCTCGGTTTACCTGACATCCATTGGAGCTCACCTGAGTGATATTATCTTCAAAAAGTGGAAAAGTGTAGTATGAAGTTCGCTTTTATTTACCTAGTAAATATTTACTTTTCAATTAAAGTGTTAATTTTAAATCTACAAAGCGTCTAATTGTTTCGTCAATTTAGATTGCCAGTGATTGAGAGGTTGGGTTTCGAATCTTGATCAGAATCAGATGAGGGGATTTTTCCCGTCCTACTTCCAATCATATTCAGGAAAATTTCCTCTGAATTCTACCTTATTAATCCCTAATCTATTAGCGTAATTAATAAATATGCTAATCCACTTTCTATGATAGAAGGATCTAAGGTGTCACTCTCGCAAGAGACCGGACCGTCGACGCGGGAAAGATAGAGGTTTGAATCCCGGTTGGGTGTATTGAGTGTGTTTATTCCTAAATATTTTTCTACTTTATCTTCACACAAATTTGGGTACACTTATTCTAAATTCAACCTTGCTCATACCTAAAACACTAACGTACCTAATTATTTCATGTGTGTATAGCACTAACGGGTAGTAAGACGGAGCGGAAAAATATCACTTGGGTGAATTTTTTTTTCCATGTTGGAATTCTTTTTTAGCTCCGCGTCTTACTACCCGTTCGGGCTATACGCTTATAACAAAGTACGCTAATGTTTTTGGGTATTAGGTAGGTTATATTTTACAGGAAGTGTACCCGCATTTATGTGGGGGAGAGTGGAAAACCACTTTGAAAAAAAAACTTTAGTACACCCGATCGAGATTCGAACCTCAATCTTCCCGTCATCAGTAGTCTAGTCTACTTCAAGAGTAGCACCTTAGACCATGTGGCCACTAAAGTGGGTCCTAGTCGTAAATAATAACTTAATTTTACCCTCACAGGTGTAAACAAGAAAAAAGGCTTGGGTCTAATCTTGTCTGGTTTGTTAATGAAGAAAAGAATAGGGTTTGAAACCCAGATTAATATATTGAGATGATTTTCCCTAAATGGTTTTCTCCTCTTCTCCCAAGTGAATGCAGGTACACTTATTCTAACATTCCTTGACTAAGTCCTGCCTCAGTCATTTAAGTATTCGTATAAGTAATCATGAAGATTAAGGCTTTGTAGAGTTCATCTGGTCTGGTTAGTATCCCAATCAGTTGGGGTATAGTTTGTTTATTTGTTTATTTTCTCACTCTCTAGGGGACTTAAGCATATTTATCACAATAATAGCGTAAGGATGATAAAGTCATAATTTAGAAGAATTTAACTAGAATTTTCTTTGGGGAGAATGAGAAATTATTTGTCTCTAAAAAAAAACCTCTCACTACATCCGACAGGGACTGGAATCCGAACCTTCACTTAAACGGCAAACAAGACTATAATAACCCTCTTTGGTGGCCACGCGCTTTAACACGCTAATTTAGTGTTGGAATAGACTGCCGAAGATCGGGGTTTGATCCTAGTTGGATGAACTGAGAGTGGTTTTCACTCTCCCTGCACGCAGATGTGGGTGTAATTCCTCTAAATTAAACCTTCCTAATTCCTAATACATTAGTGTAATCAGTACATATGCGTATAACCTGAACGGGTAGTAAGACGCAGTGTTAAAACAAAAATTAGTACTAAGGGGGGGGGGGATTGGGGTGGTAGTTACTGTACAAATCTCAACGTGATCTCTAGGATTAAGAAAAAAAAAGGTTGGGAACCACCGCGTTAGACCAAACGACCACCGATCTAGATCTTATTATGTCGGTCCGACTATAGACTTCTAGTGATTAATCCAACGTCAACACTCAAACTATTGTGATATCTTATTATCTTATCAGAGGGGCGTATTCATCACTTTCCTATAAAAATGTAATTGCATTCGCTCATCGGAAATGCTTGTCTCGATTACATGATTGCGTAAATTATAAAAGTTCGTTTTGCTATTTGCAGCATAAAAACCTACTCTAAAATAGTTTTTAATACTCAAAGCTCTTTGAGATTGAGCTTATCCTTAGCCCGTTGGAAATACGGGGTTCATAAAGCTTGTGTTGAATACTTATTGCGAGATAGAAAATCTCAGCACGTCTAAAAACTACAGGGGCCCCATAAAGTCTGGACCATAGGCAAATTCACGGAGACAAAATATAAGTGTTTTTTAAACATAAAAGTGACTATCACCCAGATTCTAAACGAATAAACAGCTGTTATTATGATGTACAGCTTTGTTTGGTGTATTTTTTATGGCCTTTGCCTAAGTAACCAGATTTTATGGCCGCCCTGGTGTTTTCTTTAGTAAGTTTCCAGGTTGTTTATCTCTAAAAATTTGCAAGACACGAAAAATATTTTCGAACCAAATCTGTGTGGTTTAGATAGGAAAGAGGACATTATTAGTCATTTTTGATTTGGTGGCCGATTTTAAATTTATTTAAAGGTAATTTTTTTTTAAATGTAAACCTATATTATTTTTGGAGGTATCTCACTCTACGGGGAAAAAACTAATCTATTGTATTTTTTGTCAAGCTCTATTTTCAAAGTTTCAAAATTTATAATAATGTTTTACTTCTAAACGGTTATAATTTAATATAGTATGGTTTTATTAACACAAATAGTGAGCACAAGGAATTACATCAATTTTTCAAAGTGTTATTCGTTATTTTCGATGCAATAATACAGTATCTTCGAATACACGTACGACATATTGAAAAATATCTCTAGGAATATTTCTGTGAGTGTAGTAGTTCTTTAGCGGAATTATTCAATCGTGGTAGGCTTAGTTTTATAAATAATAGACTCGCTTTTCTCGTTGGGGGCTCAACCCCAAATCCCCATTGAGTTTTCTTTGCAAATGGATGTAAACTATTGTAATTCCAGCGTTGTTTTGAACGTAACAACTTAAAGTTACCGGTATTATATTGTATTTTTCACACATTATTTTAGTTTCTCCGTACTTATAGAGCAGCTATAGTTATCAAATTTGGCACGCTTATGGAAATTGGATGTTCTAATATATCTGCCAAATTTTATGATTCTATCTGCCCATAAGTGTGTCAGAAAATTTAAAAATATGTGTAAAATGTGCAGAATGTACCTAAAATCAAAAAATCTAGCTCTCTCTCTAAGGTATAACCAATGGAGATACGACAAAAAGTAACAGGACCAAACTTGTGGATCTCAACAAATCCTTGGCTGCTGGTGCAATACTTTTTTGATAGGTCTTACCGTTCAGCCACAAGAGACTTCCAAAGAAGGTCCGCACTGACTTTAAAGTTGCTCCACCATTTTGAATATTTTTTTAGGGGGTTAAAAAATTTTTTTTACATTTTAAAAATTTATCCTCAGTTACAGGCTGAATCTATAAGTTGGTAATATAAGTTTTTCATCTGGAATGGGTAAACTAATGTCGTGGTGAGTGGTGGGTGAGTGAGTGAGTGAAGTGAGTGAGTGAGTGAGTGAGTGAGTGAGTGAGTGAGTGAGTGAGGAGTGAGTGAGTGAGTGAGTGAGTGGTGATGTATGATGAGTGAGTGAGTGAATATGAAAGTGATTTAGTAGTGATGGAGTGAGTGAGTGATGTGGTGGAGTGAGTGGAGTGAGTGGAGTGAGTGTAGTGAGTGGAGTGAGTGGAGTGAGTGAGTGGTGAAGTGAGTGAGTGAGTGAGTGAGTGAGTGGAGTGAGTGGAGTGAGTGGAGTGAGTGGAGTGAGTGAGTGAGTAGTGAGTGGAGTGAGTGAGTGAGTGATGTGAGTGGAGTGAGTGGAGTGAGTGGAGTGAGTGAGTGAGTGAGTGAGTGAGTGAGTGAGTGAGTGAAGTGAAGTGAGTGAGTGAAGTGAAGTGAGTGAAGTGAAGTGAAGTGAAGTGAAGTGAGTGAAGTGAAGTGAGTGAGTGAGTGAAGTGAGGAGTGAGTGAGTGAGTGTGAGAGTGAAGTGAGGGGAGTGAGTGAGTGATGAGTGAAGTGAGTGAGAGTGAGTGAGCATGTGAGCTATATAGTAGTTTAGTATATATTTTAGATAGCCCCTTGGAAAAAATCTAAAGGGGCTAGACCCGGGGATCTTGCAGGCCATTCAATAGGCTCTCTTCTACCAATACACTGGTTTGGAAACATTATTGAGCGATTATCAAAACCGCCTGTGTTAACGGTGGCTTTCCATTTTGTTGTAATTAAAATAAGTTTTCATCTAAAGTAATTACCCCATTCACATTAATCTGGTTTTCTATTTCCTGTGTGATAATAGGATTAATAACATCTTCCAACATTTCTAAGTACAATTCGCCACTAAGATATCTATCAAAAAATAATGGTCTCATGGTTGTATCTCCTAAAATACCTGGCCATCTTTGAAAAATTGAGATCGAATAAAAAAAATATTTCACACAACTTTTTTTTTTCCTTATACTAAGACACCACAAGAAATAATACATTTTATTGAATAAAAACAAAGTTAACCTTGAAAACTTTCATCAAATCAAAAATGAATGATTCTGTCCTCTTTTCTCCTCAAAATCACACAACTTTAGTTCCAAATTTTTTTCGTATCTTGAATACTTTTTGAGATAAACAACAGTCAATTTTTAAAAAAAAGAACACCCGGTACATATATATCCTCCAAGTGAGAAGTTGGTCTCACCTTTTTTTAATTGGCTGGTGTTGAAAGATCAAGGTTTGAATCCCAAAGTATAGTAGCAGTTTTTTTTCCCGCCCTTAACGCAAATGCGAGTACACTAACTCTAAATCATACCATCCTCACCTCTGCCACATTAGTGTAAATATGAGGATAGTTTAGCCGGGTAGTAAGACATGCAATGCGTGAAACTAACAAAACAAACTAAGTACATTGTGTTATATTTGGAAGAAGGTACAAGAAAGAAACAAACTATAAAACAAACGAAAACAATATAGCTTTTATAATGAAAATAAGAGCACAGTTCACACTTTACATTGCTGCCGTTGGACAAAGAGGTATCGGCTGCCTCTTGAAAATCTATCCTTACCGCCCAATCCCCCGACCTGGGTTTCATTCTATCGGAACTCATCAGGGAGGAGTGTGAAACGCGTAACTCACCTCCTTTTTACATGTTCCTATCCGAGTGTTCTATCATTATTTACAATTTTACTTTCTCTCCATTTTGTGTTATTTGATTTCTTCTTTTAGAAAGTTGAATTGCGTGACATATCACCAGTGATAAATTTTTCGACCATCCCAGGAATATAACACGGGACATTTAGCTCAACATACAGATACGCTACTGACGGAGCAAACGTGTAATATAGAAAGAAAACAAATTGAAACTAAACAGAGAGTTTTCATTGTAATTTTGTTAGATTCTTCCCATCAGATCAAACTATTTTTTTTTTTAATTTGGCCAGAGCTGCAAATGTACAGAAAATAGTGTCGGCTACGTGTTTGGTTAGTGCAGACAGATCACTAAAATGCATCCTCTTCAATAACGCCTTAAAAAAAAAAGGTGCGCACAAAAAGATAGCAGGTTGCCTGCTTACCGATTTCCATCACTGGTCAGAGCTAAAGTCTAGAAATTATATGTACAGTAGCCTCATGGCTTCTTTGGTGCTGACTGACAGCTAACAACTGACTTCTGACGGTCAACATTTAGGTATATACCTACATTTTGACTGTCAAAAGTGACAGCTGCTAAACACATGTTTTTGCAGATCACTTGGTTCGGCGTAGGGATACATAATTTGGTCTGGTAACTTTTCAAAGCCATCAGCTGTCACTCAGTACCAAAGAAGCCATGGGACTACTGTATATACACAGAACGCAGATTAAAGTCTAAAATATGCCGCCATTTGTCACACCTTCTATTTCCACCGTTAAGATGTTTAATACATCCATAATTTGATTTAGAGTATTTACTTCTTGACAATGTCCATCCAAAATTGAAAAAAAAAAAAATCGGTATATAACCAATAAACTTGGGTAAGAAAGATAATGGCGAAAATTATTTATTTAATGAACTGAAGCAAGACAAATAAATATTTTTTTCAATACACGATATCATTTTAGATAAAGAAGGCTTTGATTAACAGCAAATTGTAGTGTATAATCATGCACAGGAACAAAGGCAGCTCAGGGAAAGACCGGTCGATTTGGCTTGAAGAATTAAAGTTAATTTTCACATTTCATTTGCGAAAATTTGGACTAAGCGGGAGTTTAGTTTAACAAATTTTAAATTACAGTTGAATGAGTTTTATCAAATATGTATACAGTGTAAATACATATATACAATATACAAATGTATACATAGTTATATATACATATATACATACATGAGACGTATGGGTAACACACACGTAATTAGACTTTCAATATCTGTTATTTCTCTTAAAGAATACATGTCGGCGCCGAACATTAAGACAGAATTAATTGTTTATTCCGGTAAACTTGTTCGTGCCGGGTAAACAGCGCTGACAATCTCTAATCTTCTTTCACTATCAACGGTCTCATCATTACACACAACACTCATTGTTGACGCAGGTCAGCGCCGATCAGCGTCGGTAATCGAAAAGCAGAAAACCTGCTTCCTCTAGGTACGCATCTTAAACCACTGCATCAATGGATGACTTATAGAGAGAGAGAGAGAGAGAGAGAGAGAGAGAGAGAGAGAGAGAGAGAGAGAGAAATATTACAATTCACGGGACAGCCACCCTTCAGTTTGTTTTGCATCGTCGAGTGAGAAGAGGGGTAGTGGGGGTGGCGCGTTTCGAGTAGGAACTAGGTTAACCCAACCACCGGTCGATATAATGGCTGAACGTCGGACCGGGTGAAAATCAATATCAGGGGTTGTTTACAACGTTATTGATCATTGTCAAACTTGATAGCAATAAGAGGGATTATAGCACTTCCAAACACGGAATAGTATACAAGATCAATATTGGTTAGGTGGCTATCCCACCCCTTACACTTAGAACGCCCTTATATAATAGGTTTACGAAATACTTGCACGAGTATTAAACCAAGACACCACTTCGGTGGCCACATGGGCTAACGCGCTATTCTCGTGTTGTACTAGACTGCCGATAACAGAGAGATCGGGGTTCGAATCTTGGTTGGGTACATCGAGGTTGGTTTTACCAAAATGGTTTCCACCACTCCCATTTTACATCCACGCAAATGTGGGTACATTTTCTCTGAATATAACCTTTAAAAGTCCTAATACCACTATCGTAATTAATACATAAGTGTAGGCCCTATCACCAGAACGGATAGTAAGACGCGGTGCTAAGAAAAAAATATGTCTACGAAATATTTGTACCATTATTAAACCAAGAACTCGCTTAGGTGGCCACATGGTCTAAGGCATCACTCTCACAATATACTAAAATGCCGATGACAGGGAGATCGTGGCTCGATCCCTGTTACGTGTAATAAGGTGTTTTTTCCCCTAAAATAGTTTACCACTTCTATCTAAGAAAATGTGGGTATACTTCCTCTAAATTCGACATTCCTTACCATAACTCTTTAGTGTAATTAGTACATAAGCGTATAGCCCGAACGGTAGAAAAAGGTTGTACTAAAAAAAAAAAAAGAGAAGTTTTCGTACTACATTCGAGTTTACCTGAGAATGGTTTTCAAAAAGTGTTATTTTTTACATCTTGTGAATGTGTGGAATGCCAGGACTCCACCGTGGTTCGGATTCCACGTTAAACTGTAGGTCCTCCATTTCATCTCACAATCACCCTACCATTACACATTAGCGTAAGTGCATATAACCCGAACGGGTAGTAAGACGCGATGCTAATAATAATAATTTAACGAAGTTTACCTGTTTTAGTAGTCAAATGATCAACAGCATCACTCTCGTGCCAGACTACGCTGCGAATGATGGTGAGACTAGTGTTCGAATCCTGGTAAGATACAATGAGCTATTTAAAAATTATTTTCCACTATCCCTACAGTCAAATGAGTACATTTCTTTTAAATATAACCTTCCTCATCCATAACAAATCAATTTAGCACTATGTCTTACTACATGTTCAGTTTACACATGTATGTGACAATCCTCTAGTGTAGTAGAAATATTGAAGGAAACATTTTTAAGGTAATCTACTCGCACCCGCCTCGGTGGCGTAGTTGGCTAACGCGCTAGTCGTGTTGAGCTCGACCGCCGAGGACGGGGAGATCGAGGTTCAAATCTCGGTCGGGTGAGCTGGGGGTGGTTTTTCCTAAATGGGTTTCCACTCTCCCTCCACGCCAATACGGGTTCACTTACTATAATTCAACCTTCCCAATTCCTAATCCATTAGCGTAATTAGTACTTAAAGCGTATAACCCGAGCGGGTAGTAAGACGGGTGCTAAATAATAATAATAATCATCTACTCGCATTTGCGTGGAAGGAGAGTGAGAAACGATTTAGGAAAAACCACCCTCTGTCTGTCAATATGCATCAGTATTTACAATGAGACAGTACACGGTCAGTCTTCGTATCATTATTTTCATCAGTCTCAGCTCCTGCTTGTAAGTACAACAACATGGATGATAAGAAAGAGTCGTGTAGTATATGTTTACTACTGGGACTGAATGAAATACTGACGTGCGCGCGCACACGGTCAGTACTACGGTTAGTACCACTTGCAAGACAGATGCGATCAAAAAATTCTGATCACATCAGTATTTTAGTCATTCCGGCCATCAGTCTCAGTACTGCCCTACACGATCAGTCATACTGTCAGTATTAATTATCACTTTATTAATACAGACATTCTGATCGTGTAGGTGCTCTTTTAGGGCTTAGACGATTCGGCTACTGAAGCATGTGGCGTAATTAATTCAGATACATACAACTAATGGGTAGTGAGACGCGATGACAAGAAATAAAAAGATAGTTCAAGCGACTTAATAGTTAGAGTGCCTCACTCTAATATAAAGGGCATGGGTTTGGACCGAAGCGTTGCTAAGAGATGTTGAGAGTTCGTCCTATCACTCAATATATACTAATATTTATAAAGAGGAAAGATTTGATTTTTTGTTTTTTTGTTTGTAATGGATAAACTCAAAAACTACTGGACCGATTTTAAAAATTCACCAATATAAAGCAATATTATCAGCGAGTAACATAGGCTATATTTTATTTTGAAAATTTAATTTATTCCTCATAAAAATGTCTATAGTATATTATATAGTCGTTGGAAAAAAAATTGTTGAAGGGAAAGTGGTGGGGTGAAGAGGGGGTAGGGGTGAGGAAAGAGGAATTAGATGAAAATAGGAGGGAGGATAAAAAGAGGAGGGGGCTATACAGTGATGGTAGGACTGTATTTTTTTTAAATAAGTAAAAAAAATATTTTTTTATATTTACATGATGGATGATTTGAAGCTTTGTTTTACAGGATTCTTTACAATATTTTTTTACGGGTTAGGGGGCTAGTATAGTATAATTTCTGAGCGTCAAAGAAGGAGTTTTAATGCTAGGTCTGATGTATAAGGTTAAGATAGTTTTAGGTCGTGCTTTCACAAATATATAATATGTTAAGAAAAAGTACGTTAAATACCTTAATTTTGTTTAACGTGTATTACTACCCACATTTAAACTAATATGGTAGGAATGAGTAAAGTAGAATTTAGAGGAAATGTATCTGTATTCACGTGGAGGGAGGGAAAGAAAAGATTAAAGAAAATAAATCTCATGACACCCAACTGGCATTCTAAATTCAACCTCTCCATTACTGCCAAACCAGACTAGATTAGTGTGACATCTAGTACAAAGGCTCGTCGATGAAAGCTATATAAATTATTATATTCCTATTTCTAATCGATGGAGATTTTTTATTACTCATTGGTCTCGGGGTAAAGTGCTTGCCTCAGGACCCGATGTTCGAGGGTTCAAACCCAGCTTGGGTCAATGGACTTTACTTCAAGTGATACAAATCCGTAGCACAACTTCCTTCGGAGGGGAAGTAAGGCCGTCGGTCCCTTGTCGATTGTGGCTTGTATAAGAACCCTCGTAGGTTTGTGAAAATAACCTTCCCAGCAAAATTTCTATTTTCCCTCTCATTTATTTATTATTAGCACCATGTCTTACTACCCGTTCGGGTTATACGCAGTTACGTTAATGTGTAATGGTAAGGTGACTGTGAGATGAAATGGAGGACCTACAGTTTAACGTGGGATCCGAACCACGGTGGAGGTCTGGCAGTCCATACATTCACAAGTTGTGATTAATACACGTCTTGTCAGAGGTTAAGGAAGAGTTTGGCAATCAGATAAACCTGTGCCGGGACCGAGGATTTAACCCCGGACCCCCAGCAAAGAAGTCTGACACCTTGACCCTAGACCACCAGGTCACCTTCACTCTCGCTTAAATATATATTCTCGTTTGCTGATATAATCATTCAGTTCAAAAAATGAACGTTAAATACCTTAAATAATTATTATTACTATTATATTTATAAAATATATTATTATAATAAACTTTGTGTGCTAATTATTACGTTCCTCTTTTATTAATACAATACATAATTAATAATTAAAATATTATTGTTCACTCTTTGAAATTTTTTAGAAATATAAAAGAATGCATTCAATTAATTAATATTTTGTTGTCCTTTTCTACTTGCCATGACACGTGACGATCTGGCGGATGACATAACGAACCGGTCGGGAACAATTTTTTGCAGGGTCACCCAAGAGTTGCATACGTCACGGTAAGTCAAGATAGGATGTCCCATGTTAATATATTTACGTTTTATTCGGCTAGTTTTAGACATACATAACATTGAAACAATAAAAAATTCTTATATGATTCGGAAAATAGGTTTTTACATTTTCATAAAAAATATTTTTGATTTTTTTAAGTAGATTTTTCTGTGAACACGTATTTTTTTAAATAATCTACAACTCAGGATGTTTGGTCTATTCATGAAAATGTTCTGAGAGAGTCTTCCTGCCAGGATGTGGATTAAAATAGTCCACGGAAGCGTATGTGTATCTAGAAGAGGAACAAGAAAAGGGTGAATTTGTAATTCAAGTCAATACTGTCCAGGTGCAAATTGTAGAGTGAGTGTCTACTCGTCAGTGGAAGAGGGTAAGTTTTTTCATCATGCAAACAATCGGCCCCACAGGATGAACTGCACATTTTATTCCTTGTCTTTCTATTTCGTACATTGGAGTCTATTGTGTGTTTTTTTAAATTAGCATCACGTCTTACTACCCGTTCGGTTTATACGCTTAGGTAGGCTTACTAATGTAATGGCTTAGGAATTGGGTTGGTTTAATTTAGAGGAATTGAACCACATTTGGTGGAAAAAATTTAAGAAAAGCCAACCCAGTTCACCCAACCGTGATTTGAAGCTGCGATCTCCGTATCATTGTCAGTTTAGTCTAACACTAGAGTAGCGCGTTAGACCATGTGGTCACTGAAGCGGGTTAAAATATTGTTATTTAAACCTATGTTTTTGGTAAATTAGAAAAAGAAAATAATATAATATTGTAATATTACCTGCTACCACCATATGGTGTGTATGTACAAGACTATTAAATATACGTACACTTCATTTACACTGAACGGGTAATAAAGATTGCCTCGCTTAGTTTCACTAAGACGTCGCTCACAAGCTAGTCCCATAGTTCTTAATAAGTGTAACAAAAATATCTTGGCTTTACTTCCCCTATTTAAGGACGATAGTACTATTAATGATTTTACCAAATGTTTCTATGTGTGCGGGTGACCTGCTGGTATAGGGGTAAGATGTCAGACTTCTATGCTAGGGGTCCGGGGTTCAATCCTCGGTCCCGGCACAGATTTATCCGATTACCAAACCCTTCCTTCATCCTCGACAAGGCGTGTATTAAAACATCTTGTGATGTGAGGAATGCCAGGCCTCCACCGTGTTTGGATCCTACGTTAAACTGTAGGTCCTCCATTTCATCTCACAATCACCCTACCATACACATTAAAGTGCGTATAAACCGAACGGGTAGTAAGACGTGGTGCTAATAATAATCTATGGGTGCGAAACATAGCCTCCTACCTTAAATGACGAAAATGTATTTAGGGTGTTCGAAAACCAGGTGCTTAGGAAGATATTTGGGCAAAAATGGATTAAGATAGTGGGGGGCCACATAATGATGAGATGCATACCCTGCACTAATCACCAGACATTGTTAGGGTAATAAAATCTCCAAGTTACAGTGGCAGGCCATGCAACACAAATGAGACTATCTATAACCTCGTTCAATGAGAAAATACCAGTGGGAAGACCAGACGCAGATGGGAGGATAATATTTGGCTAGACCTGAGAGAGATAGGGTGTAATGAGATATATAGCTCAGGATAGGGATATGTGGAGTGTAATACTTCGAGTTCCTATGCCATAGAGTAAGTAAGTATCATTAATGTGTTTCAAGCCAATCCATCCCCCTAATCATAGATAGGCATCACAAGGGTCTGTTTAGAGATTATAATCCTAACCATGGTTATTTTTATGATAACATTTATCATAGTAAATATTTAATATTAATCCAAAATACACATTTAGAGGAACTTCCAAAACAATACTCTTCACAATCAAGATTTAAGATTATTTATTAAGGCCCCTGGTCCTGTCGAGAGAAAGACTAAAACCTATTTAGTGAGGCATAGCGTGGTTTCACAACTGATCAAAGTATCCTTCCGCGTCAACAAGCAACAGATGGATCTTGGAAACCGTAGATGGCGCTAGCTACAGGAAGAATCAAACGTTTGGAAATATCAATTTTCTCAAGACCAAGTGAAATTTATATAGTAATGGTTTCAACGCCTCTTCTAAGACAATGTATCAATGTTTATTAGGTGTAACATTTTATTATTTTTTGTTATGCAGCCAGCAGTTTTATATTGAAAAATTTCAAAATTATTGATATTTTATCACCGTAAAAATTATAAGTTGTGTATATAAAAAGTATAACTTAACATGATTCTATTCTTGAACAAACAGTTTTCGAAAATAATATTGCAAAACAATAAAAATTCCTTAAGATAACAGTTTGTTCCTATGGCTCCACATTTCCACGCCAAATGAAAAAGGCCAATAGCCTGAAGGAATCTTGTCATATTCCATTTTTAAGTGGTTCTAACAAAACATTTGAATCGTTTTGTTGAAAGTTATACGGTGAAATAGTTGCATTCTTAAAATAAAGGTTTAAAACTCCTTAGAAATTACTTTAACTGGCCTTTAAGATATTTTATGATCAACCATTTCATTTTATGGTTACACTCCCTATCTGGAAGGAAGTATAGTATCCCTTAAATATGATCTAAAACAAAGTATTGAAATATGTATCTCTGTTGGTACTTTTTGTGCGTTCAATATTCGTTTAGGTACGCTATTCCATTTTTATCATGGAAATTCCCCAAATATATTTATTAGAATCATAATAAAGCTTGGTAACTAATGTTTACAAGCCATTGGAACATATTTTATGATGTCTTACAACTGTATATTTATTAGCATTGAAAACTAATCTATATGTAACGTTGATTGACATCAACATTACAAGCATGAAGGATATACTGGCGAATGAACACTATTTCAACAACACCGAAGAATAAACAATATTGTACTCACCAAGAAGTGCCCCGTTTCTCGGCTAGTGTGTCTAGACTCTCGTTAAACAACATCCCTGTTCGCGAGCACTTTTTCTGCACCGAGTGTGAAAAAAAGACTAAACGAGTGAAAGGTGTGGCACATTGAGCGTGAGGTCGCCCGTTGCATCATGGGAATAACCTCGTGATAGACACGTGAGTTTCTACGCGCCCCTCCAATGATCTAGTTGTTTCCTTTGGTGACTTACGACCCCTTCCCTCTGTTCCGTGTGATTGTTCTTTGATGTTCTTTTGTTTTCCCCTATGTTCCCCTCCCCTCAGAGAATAACGGTTTATATACGGGTTCTGTTTGTGTTGTAAATCACTTCTTGAATCAACCGTGTCGCTAGACACTTGCTCTAGGATGGGATTTTTTCCCAAGGTATATACAAAATTAATTGTGGGCTTACTTTCTGTTATTTTGGGTTAAATCACTATTTTTTGTAAACATGATGAATTACGTAGCCCAACGTGTCGTAATATATTTTATTACAGGTTAAATGTATTATTGGGAGTTTTTCCCCTTCCGGCGTGGTAAATAATGGTTAAAACCATGAGGGACATTATCTCATTTGTATTTTTTTGATCTTACATCTTTTAAGGCGTAATGCCTGGATAATATGGGAAATGTTTATAGCCCTTAAGGCTAAATATTGTTTGTACTTATTTTTTATGGCTAAGTCCATGATTTACTATCTCCTTTTAAAAGATAGATTATGGTTGCCATAAATAGTTGTGTTTTTAAATTGAATTTTCTAAGTCATATGATTCAATCCGATTTTGAAACGCGGATTGTTGGTCTGTGGCAGCTAGTTATTGTTGTCATTATACTGAGGGTTGCCGCGGAGACCCATAGAGAAGTTATATATTAATCTTGGAAATAATTGTTAGGACAAATGTTGTTATGGCAACGGTACAACAGTATTATCATGGGCATAACCTTGTTTTCATATATCTATATAAATATATATATTTTTATTTATTGTTACCTATATTCATATATATATATATCGTTATATTTTTCAAATAAATATTTATTTACTTCACATGCGATCTTTAATTTACTATTGCAGGTAAAAAAGTCATTGTCTTTACTCTAAGGATTCTCGCCTCTTTTCCCCCCTTGACTGATAGTACAAAATAACGGGTGATGGTTGGGAAGGCTTCATGACAGCAAATTGTTGTATAGGTCAGACTGAAGACCTATTCGCATTTATGTGGTCCTACTGCTCTTCTGCAATTAATCATTTGCTATTTTTTTAAGGCCCTCTTTAGTTTATGTATATGTGCGCCTGTCCTTGTCCATTAGAGGAGGAGGAGGGCGGTCCACATATAGATTACAGTGTGTTTATTCGAATAGTAGTTAGGTGAACAATAGACTTCACTACTCTGTCTACGATCGTCTTAAGATGACTACTTGGAATTAAAGTTTAAATATCTTCGATAATTTCTCCTTGGATTTGAAGTTATTTACTTTCTCTCGATCCTTTGGAAAGGGGATGGGGGTAGGGAGAACGGATTTTAGATTTTGATAAATGTTGACATCTCATGACACCTGAAAACGAAAAAGTGGTTTTCGCAATGCCATGTATTTGCCTGCCTAAATCTTGAACTATAGCCGATACCATTTTACTGATCGGGTTAAAACTTGGTATCTAGGTTTTCATTAGGTCCCCCAAGGTATTTATGTAATTAGATATCCAACTCTAAAATTAAAGGTAGTTCATAAAGGTTTATAAGAGAAAATATCGATTTTCTCAAAATCGGCTCTAACGGTTTTATTATTATTAGCACCGCGTCTTACTAGCCGTTCGGGTTATACGCTTAAGTACTAATTACGCTGATGGGTTAGACATTGGGAATATTGAATTTAGAGGAAGTGAGCCTACATTTGCATGGAGGGAGAGTGGAAAACCATTTAGGAAAGACTTCTCCCAGTTCATCCGACCAAGATTCCAACCTCGATATCCCCGTCATCGGTAGTCTAGCTCAGCACGAAGCTAGCGCGTTAGCTACTTACACCACCGAGGTGGGTACCATGCATTTACCTCAACGATGATAGTGGTTGAACAATCTTTAAATTATACCAAAAGTTAAGAGAGTAAAACTTGACAAAAATGCTTTTACTATGTTGTGTCATCAAGTTTCACGTAAATCAGATCCACTTTTTTATCTCGAATCTCACTCACCCCAGCATTTTGATCGAGGAATAGCGATAGTTTTTTCAAGTTAAAACTAATTAAAACTTATACTAAGAAGTAGTATGTCAGAGTTAAGACTTTTCGGAGGTAAAACTTTTTTTATTTTTTTATTTTATTATTAAACTTGAGTAAGCACTTTCACACAACTTGTAAAACTAAAAGAAAACTACTTTCAAAATAAAAGTTTTTTTTAACGATTTAATCTAATTGATAGTGATTAGAAGAGTATCTTAGAGTATATGCATCCACATTTGCACGACAAAAAAGTTAAAATCCCTTGTGAAATATCACCTGGTTGGGATTAAAACCTTTATACGCATGTATGCTCAAATTATTTATCTGTTCAATAAAGATAAAATGTTATACATTATAATTATATATATATATATATGATTCAATACATATGTAATAAAATATATATTTTACATACAGAAAATATTAAAAAGGGCTCTTATGTTATACACATATATAATATTGGCAAATATATATATGTACGAGTATATTATATAAACCACATTGGTTGTCATAGTGTCTTAGGCGTCACTTTAAAAATGGACTGAACTACTGATTACGAGAAAATTAAGGTTCGAATCCTGGTGGGTGTATTGAGGGTGGTTTTCCTCTTTCTCTCCAATAAAATGCGAGTACACTTCCTCTTGGATCGAATTATAATTACCTCATACCTAACACATTAGCATAAATTATTATTACAGATATGTATAACCCCAGCGATGTATTAATAAAAAATATATATATTATTTATATATAAAGAGTGAAATATATACAAAACTACTTTCATACATTCATACATCAGGTAAAGTAATCTGCAAGCGTCACGTTTGATAACTATTATAAATACTTTTAAAATAACACAAATAATATAACAAAACATTATTAATGTTTATGTTAAAATAAAAAATAGATACTATAGTTTCTTAAAAAGACCTTCCTACGTGTATTTTTAATCATTGTTCAGGTTACACGTATATGTGCTAATTACGCTAGTAAGTCAAGGATGAGTAAGGCTATATTTTAGAGGAGTATACCCGCATTTGCCTGAAAGGAGAGTGGAAAACCATCCACACTGAACCCGAACTCCGATCCCACTGTCATCGGGTGTCTAGTCTATTACGAGAGTGACGCTTTATACCATGTGGTCACCGAAGCAGGTATTCCTAAAGTAGCCCCATGCTTCTTTGGTGCTGGCTGACAGCTAAAAGCTTTTAAAAGCTACCAGACCAAATTATGTATCCCTACGCCGAACCATATGATCTGCAAAAACATTTATTTAGCAGATGTCACTTCTGTCGGTCAAAATGTAGGTATATACCTAAATTTGACTGTTAGAAGTCAGCTGTGAGCTGTCAGTCAGCACCAAAGAAGCCATGGAGCTACTGTACGTGCCCTTACCATGCAATGCACGTCGTCTCTCACCTGAGTTTTCTGCCCAGGAAATACCCTCCCACCGCAAGAACATTGCGATGACTCATTGGCGACGTCAGAGCGGAACCTGAGGACAAAAAGAAACGGAACTTAGACATGTGCGTGCGATCACAGGTGCGCGTTGAATGTCGGTAGCTAGTCGACATCTTAGCTCAGTTTTTGATCAAGGCTCGTCTACAATCAGTCGCACCCTTGACTCGTAAAATTGTCCGTCTACAATAGCAAGCGCTGTCTTAAGTCGCAATTGTTGGATCCACTTGTCGAAAAGAGATAAACATAGTCCATCTCTTGCGTTTATGTAGTTCCGTTGGCTTGCGTTCAGGCAATCTATAGGGTGCACTAATGTAGTCGAGTAAAACAATTCCCGTGTTGGACTAGACTTCGAAAGACAGAAAGATCGGTGTTCGATCCTTTTCGGGTGCAATGAGGGTGATTTTCCTCAATGGTTTTCCACTGTACCTCCACGCAAATGCAGGTGCATTCTCTCTAATTTAAGCCTTACTAATCCCTAACCCATTAGTTAATCAGTACATAAGCGTACAACTCGAATGGGTAGTAAGACGCAGTGCCAAGAAAAAAAGTAAAACAATTATTTATTTGGTTAAGGAGATCAGTTTGTGAGATATATATAATAGTAAAATGTGTAGCATTTCAACATATTTAATAATATTAATAATATAATAACTATTATATATTATTTTGACCTTACTTATTTATTTTTATTTTTTATCACCACGTCCTACTAACCCTTCGAGTTCTACGCTTATGTACTAATTAAACTCATAGTTTTAGGGATTAGGAAACTTATATTTTAGGAAGTGTAACCGCATTTACGTGGAGGGAGAGTGGTAAACCATATGGAAATCCACCCTCAGTACACCCGACCTCAATCCCCTCCGTCATAGGCAGTCTATTCTAATGCGAGAGTAGCGCGTTAGACCATGTGTCCAACGAAGCGAGTCTTATTTATTTCTTACTTGTAAACTTTGATGACTGGAGTTACGTTAGTTTAAATTACATCTCCCGACAGTTCATTGCAGACAGTCGTTGTTTACGTAGAAACAGACACAACATGTCTTGCGACTGCTCTTTATAAGTGTGTGTCTTGACAGGCAGTTGCGACTAATTGTAGACGATCCATCAGTCTGTCTGCTCAGCTAAAAGTGCCGGCTTCTACTACCAGCGATGACAAAACTGTATCTCTAGGTGAATTGTTTGATCATTAAAAAATAAAAAATAAAAAACTATGTCTGACCTGTTTTTTTTGTGGTTTTTTTAACCACGTCTTTAATTTGTATGGTTATCCGCATATTTAAACATTGTGGTTAAGATGGGGAAGGTGAAATTTAGAGGAAATATGCACTTTTCTGCGTGGAAAGAGAGTGGTAAAAGCACCCTCAGCACACTGGTCAAGATTCAAGCGTCAATTATATTATTATTAATATTAGCATCGCGTCTTACTACCCGTTCGGGTTATACGCCTATGCACTAATTAACGCTAATCTGTTAGGAATGAAGGAGGTAGGCTTTATAGAAATGTACCTCCATTTGCGTGGATAGAGGAGTAAAAACCCAACTGGGTCGAACCCTGATCTCTTTGTCAACGGCAAACCAGTTATTGTGAGACTGATGCCTTTCATATAATGTGTGGCCACCGAAGCGAGTATCCTATGATACATAAGTTACAATAAGTCTCTAATAAAGGTAGTCATATAAATATTAATTTGAAGTGGATATTATAAATGAGACAATCATATTTAAATAATAATATAATCATAAAATGTATGTATTTTAAAGATTAAAACTAGTTGCATAAATATTTAAATGATGTATCGTAACTTGGATTCTGTATGTTTAAGCTATTAAAATAGTTTATTAGCATATAATATTTATTCTGAAAGAAAGCTAATATCTAGATTGGGTATCTTTGGTCGGGGTGGTAAGAGTTCCTGGCTATAGACCCAAAGGTCCCAAGCTCGACCACCACCGCTTCCAGATTCTCTTGAATTAATGGGTTCGGAACTGCGGTCGACTAAAACCTGTGAGGACAAAAATGAGGAGATACTTAAACGAAAAAAAAAAGCAGCTTCGCTCTAGAGAACTGAAATTATCGGCTGAAGGGTTAACTATGCTGACCCTCTATCCGCAGAAGTTGGCACTATATTCGCCAACAAACATCAACCGTTAAATCTGAATGGTTCGATTGCTGTATGATGCCATAGTGTTTTTTGTTTTTGTTTTTAAGCATGTAAAATAGAAGCGTATTCCCATAATTGTAATAAGATTTTTGTTTGAATGTGGTTTAAATTCAATATCAACAAATAAAATATAGATAAAATCACAATAGCTGACCAGAGATAATATTTTAACCAAATGGAAGAAGAAAAGGAAATAAATTAGAAACAAATCAAAAGAACAAATACTATATGGCTTTTGAAATGAAAAGAGGAATACGTTTCACAATTTTTATATCACACCATTATATTAATGGATAATTATTGCTTCCCCGATTTAATACTATAATTATGGGGATGAGGTGGGGAATGAACCGGTGGATAAGTGGAGAAGGGTGTCAGTTCCGTGTTGTCTAGTTTGCCAAGGAAGGGTAGATTTGTATTCGATTTTGAAGGGTGTAATGAGGTGAATTCTTATGAATTGGTTTTCCAATATTGCTTTACGCAAATGCTGATACATCATCTTTAAAATCTATCCTCCATTTACATATCTCATTGAGGTACTTAAATATAGCCGGAATGTAATATGATGAGACAGCAATAAATTGAACCCACATCGATGGCCGAATGGTTTAAGGCGTAACGCTCATGTTAGACTAGATTGTTGTTTATGGTGAGATCATGGTTCGATTTCCGGTTAGGTGTACAGTAGGCAGTTTTTCCTAGATGTTTTCTCCCTATCCTTCCGTGCAGATGAGGGTATATTTTAATTAAAATTATACTTCCTCATCCCTATCAATTGGTGCTATCAATATATGCTTACAACACGAAAGGGCACTAAGACCTGAAGAAAAAATAATATAATAATAATTATTATTATTATTATTATTATTATTAGCACCGCGTCTTACTACCCGTTGGGTTATACGCACTTACGCTAATGTGTTAATGGTAGGGTGATTGTGAGATGAAATAAAGGACCTACAGTTTAACGTGGAATCCGAACCACGGTGGAGGCCTGGCATTTCCCACATTCACAAGATGTCTTGTCAGAGGTGAAGGAAGGTTTTGGAGTGAAGAAAAAAGAAAAAGAAAAATTAGGATTTTTTTTTTTGAAACGCTTAATATTTCAGTGAAAGCCTTACAAGTGTAAGATTAATATCTCCGAGGATATTGTAAAGAGGAAAAAGAGGGTTATAGCTGTGTGTTTAGTTTCAACCCTACTATCCTAATTTTAGCTAGCTTGTAAATCGTGTGCTGATTTATCTTTCGTATTTAAGGTGGGTAAGGAACGCGAGTTACATGCAGTACATTTTACATCTTTTTTAATAGCGAAACACCCACTTTGGTGGCCGAATGGTCTAAGGTGTCACTCTCGTGTTAGACTGGCCTGCTGATGACGGGAAGATCAGGTTTAGAATCCCAGTCGGACCAACTGAGGGTGTTTTTTTTTTAATTGTTTCCCACTTTCCTTCTACGCAAATGTTGGTAGATTACCTCTAAATTACTTCCTTCCTCATCCCTCCTCATAAGGATAATAATGCGTTCAACCCGAACAGGTAGTGAGACGCGATGATAAATATATAGCAAAATTTTTGACTTAAATAAATAAAATATTGGTACGGTAGAAACATGGTTGCATGGTTATATCAACAGTTGTTGAATATCTGTCATGATAACGACATTATTTGGCAAACATTTTAAATTAAGGATTTTTTTTTATATATTCTGGAGTTTTTGACATCACAAAGTAAAGAAAGTTAAACTATGTTTCTAGTGGATAATTATTTGATTTGTTTTGGCCAAAAGATTGTTTTGCTATAAAAACTGAAAAAAAAAACATCGGCATTAACTCGCGTCCCCAACACCTTAAGAGGTACACGTTAGGTCGTCAATATATATAAAAAAATCTTAGTCATGCTCAAAGTGTTTAACTATGAATATTCAACTGTCTTAAAAGTTAAATTTAAATGTAATCCACGTCTAAGTTACAAGAGCTTCGTATATGGCTAGCTCGCATCTTGTCACATCCTCTTTACGAGAAGTTTTAGGGATAGGAGGGGTCTTTGCTCTCTCAATAGTATAAAACTTGGACCTACTTCTGTTCAGTGTGCGTTTTTATTTGAAACTTATATAAATCGAGAATAAACGTCTAACAAAACTTTACCGGTTCGGACTTTTTAAATGCGATTTATACCTTTTACAAAATATCAGTGGTGGATCTTAACTTTATTCAAGTACGGATAAAACAACTTAGATCTAGAGAAGGTAATCCTGTCACGAATCACCACAAGTGGACAATTGGTTATAAAAAAATGTGGTGAACTTGAGTTTGCAGTAGATTAAACTTTTTTATTTCTAACGGCGTGTACTTGATATTTCCTGCATATCATTGGAATAATTCCCACATGTGCATTG